>OZ007556.1:126489477-127089477 GCA_963931855.1 Philhelius festivus | reverse complement strand
TATTCACAGGGCCCATTGTTTCTTGATGCCTAATCCATTCTGAAGGTTTTCTCTAAGTTATATTTTTTAATCATTCCACCCCTTGAAATGTCAAGTAAACTTGATACTGAAGAACAAGGAATAGAGTCTCTTTCTCTAGGTACTATGCATTTACCACTCCGAATACCGTCCCTGGATAGCCTTAGGTAGCATGTTCTCAATGATCCAATGATACATACGTATATGCATGCGAGCCTTTGAAGTTCTTATAAGGATTTCAAAGTTGTTGTATGTTCTTTAGTGACACGCAAATGCTACTGCCCTATAGGTACTCGTATAATAATTGGTATGTTCACTCATGTTAGTTCGATTTAGTTAATTTTACAGAAAAATGCAAACGGCTTTGGTGGAAGGCACTTTTCATGAAAAAAGATACCATGGGAAGATGTCTATCTTTTTTCTATGAGCCAGTACCCATGAAACAACAGTAGATACCAATGAAAAATCTTTTTTTTTGTTTAAAGATGGCAACGGCAGGAAATCGATCACAGAACTTCGGCTTGAGAGTCCAACACACAAGCAATAATTAAGCAATGGAGTACTTTACCAAAAATTTACTTTTTTAATCTCGGCTTAGTGTAAGTAAATTAAAGCATTTAAAAATAAAACAAAAAAAAAAGTTATTCGACCGGGAATCTTGTTTTCATTGAAAATACAATGAATAAACATGACTATCTTAACATCGTAAGCAATGTAATATTTTAGACTTTTTTGGAAACTTACCGCGTTATTTATTAGAAAAATTTATTTATTTCTTCTTCCCGACGTTTCGAAGAAATTGCACTCTTCGTGGTCACGGGATTAGACTGACGTTTGGTTGATGCTGTTGGTTACTCTTTTTCTTAAAATGTACCGGTGTGTTGTTGTTGGTAAATTCACAGGAGATGGCAGACTATTTGGCTGTTGTTGAATTGTGTTTGCATAAGCTTGGTTGCAAAGCTCACAACATCAGATGTTTCGGTGCTCGTCTTATTCGGTTTGAGATTGCTTATAAGAGGATCCCATGTTGGGGATAGTTTGAAGCTAGAATCTCTGTTGAAATTCTTGTGTTTTTTTATTTCAATTGCTTCTCTTACTATCCTTGGCACATAGAATCTTTCTGTGGCAATGGATTTGGCTTGATCAAACCGAATACATTGATCATCATTGTAAGCTAAGTGCTCACAAATTGCAGATTTTGTTACCGAGTTTTTTTTGATAGCTTTTATGTGCTCATTTAAGCGAGTTTGTATTGTTCTTTTTGTTTCACCAATATAACATGAACCACAACCACAAGGAACAGAGTACACTCCGGGACTTTGGAAAGGTAGCGTGTCCTTGTGTTCTTAGGAGTTGACGTACTTTGGTTGGGGGTTTAAAGACAGTTTTTACCCCGTGTTTGCCCAAAATTCTCCCAATTCCATCAGAAATTCCTTTAATATAGGGTAAAAATGCGCGTTTTTCCATCGGAAGTGATGTGTAATTTCGAGGCTGATTTGTCTTGGGCTTCCATGCTCGTTGTTTTGAGTTATAGCCATTTTTCATTAAAGCCCTGTCCACATGTCTTAATTCCTCCTGAATATGGTCTGACGTCAAGGAATGCCAAGGTATTTTATTTTTGTACCTCTACTGTGAACTTCACTTTCTCATGTATAGAATTGAGATGATTTAAGAAACTTTCTACGTTATTTTCTTTCAAAATGCAGAAAGTGTCATCTACATACCTCTTCCAAATTGTAGGTTTTACTAGTGATGTTTCTAAGGCTAGTTCTTAAAAAAATTTCGCATCCATATGTCGGCTACTACTGGTGCTAAAGGCTAAAAATTTCAACAGAGATTCTAGCTTCAAACTATCCCCAACATGGGATCCTCTTATAAGCAATCAATCTCAAAACCGAATAAGACGAGCACCGAAACATCTGATGTTGTGAGCTTTGTATGCACCCAAGCTTATGCAAACACAATTCAACAACAGCCAAATAGTCTGCCATCTCCTGTGAATTTACCAACAACAATACACCGGTACATTTTAAGAAAAAGAGTAACCAACAGCATCAACCAAACGTCAGTCTAATCCCGTGACCACGAAGAGTGTAATTTCTTCGAAACGTCGGAAGAAGAAATAAATAAATATTTCTAATAAATAACGCGGTAAGTGTCCGAAAAAGTCTAAAATATTACAATGATCAATGTCCGCGAAAAGAAAAGCTTAAAATTTCATATCGTAAGCAATAACCTTCAAACAAGCTTAAGCAAATTAGATATGCTTAGCAATTGGATCTCTTAGCAAGACAATGATCCTAAGCATACCACATATATACCATACCTTAAAGGATAAATGCTTTATAGAACTTCAAAGCATCTCCACCACCCTCCCCAATCACCGTAGGTGTGATATGATTGACATGATTCCAGTCTTTCTTGGTTGGATTTTCTACTGCTTGAGCTATTGAACCCACAGAGAAAGAAATATCAGGTCATGTTGCTGTTGCCAAGTAGAGCAAGCTTCCAACAGTTTCTCGAAAGTGAACTTCATATTTCAAATTGTTAGTTTTAAAGTTTAGTATTTCTACTAAAAAAAGTCCAAAATGAGGTCCCTAACTATTGGTACTGACAGAGAAATTGACCTTAACATAGGTCAGGGTACACCAAAGTTAGCCTTTTTTTAAATCGTCAAAAAGTGATGTCAAAATTGAAAACCAGACTTTACTGTTGAATTTTTTTCTTAGAATATGCCCAAGAATCAGATCCTTAAGTATGGCACACGAATTACCGGACACCCTGTAAAGGAACCCATTGTTATTATTAATTCCGTTTTTAATTCAGATATAAAATTCTGAAATAATTTTTTATGATAATGGTACAAGTATCACATACAGTATAGTTTCTTTGTAGTTGTAAAAGAAAATACGCGGGTGGGCTGTTCTGTTGATCAATCCAGATTTCTTTATGAACTCCAATAAACGTTTGTGCCAGCAGCCAAGAGCTTGCTTTAACCCATATAGGCTTCTTTTCAAAAGACACATGGTCAGTACCATCCTGAAATCCATCGGGTTGTTCAAGGTAAACTTCCTCCTCAAGAGTGCTAATGAGGAAAACCGTCTTCACGTCAAACTGTTGGATTTTCAAATTCTTCGATGCAGCAATGACTAACAGCAAGCGAACCGTATCACATCGGGCTAGAAAACTATTGTCGATGACATTATGCAACAATTTTAGACTTGTTCTTCGTGAGTGATTTAAGTAAAGTGGTTTTGTACGACGAGCTCTCTGCCCCTGCGTTTTCGAAGCACGACTTAATTTTCATAACGCTGAACTTTAATGTTGATCATTTCACCAAAACGTTTGAATTTCGTGATTTTTCTTGTATTGATCTAAAGATTTCAGAAGATCACACAAGAGGTACAAATTGGGATAATATTTATCGTCGTCTAACGAATAATTGCAGTTTTTAACTAAAAATATTAAAATCCTGTTTAACACGTATAGGTGCCATTAAAAACAAAGGTCATAAAATCGAACGATAAGCCTTGGTTTACACGAAGTATACGGTCTTTAGTGCATGACTTAATTAAGCATGTGGTAGCGGAAATTCGTACATATAAAGTATAGATATTGGTAAGTCGAGAGGTGAACGAATTGAGAATGTTAAAGGTAACAACAAACAATTTGTTTTCTCATCATTGCAACCTCTGCTGAGTATACATACATGTATCTTTATTTTGCGGATCAGTGGAATCGTCCTGATGATTTTGTTTTTCCAGCCGTGGATAATGCTGATATTGTTGAAAGTTTGTTTTCCATAAGGTCTGATTCTGTTAAGCTGGATGAAGTTCACCCCTTTTTTTTAAATTTTTTTACCTCACATAGCATTCATTTTTAATACAGTTTTGATGTCGGGCGACTTCCCCGAATTGGCTAAAATTTTACATATCCCGAAAAACTCAAAAAGTGTTGAATTTGGACCAATTTTGGCCTTTTTATCCAGTCTTTGAAAAAATTCTTCAAAAGCAAATCAGTGCTTATCTAACGTCAAATATTATGCTCAATCCAAAGCAATCCAGTTGTGTCACAGAATTGTTGAGCGTTAAGATATAAGGCAGGCGTTGGATAGGATTGAAGTAGATGTTCTGGTGTTGCCTGACATTCAATGCAGTCAATCATGTAAAATTATGTGAAAAACTTAGGCAGCAATAAAACTTTTCATTAGGCGCTGCAAATTGACACGTTATCTGACTTTCTACCTAATTTTACGGACGTCCCTTAAGGTTCCATTTTTGGGCCTTTATTGTTTTCGATTTATGTTAATGACCTTGGGTTGACCTCTAAGGTTCATTTAGCATGCTACTTTAAATGTTAACGAAGATCTAGAGAAAAAATTACACTGGTCCAAGCTAAATGACCTTATTTTAAACCAAAAGTAGCCTTAATGTCTGATTATTTCAAGAAATGATTTGGTTCTCTCTTATTTTCCTTCGATCGTGTTGAGAATTGCTACCATCAAATATGTTGAAGCATCAAACAATTTTGGGGTAACTTTTAATCGCTGCCTCACTTGGGATAACCATATTAATTTACTCGTCGGAAGATTATACAGTGTGCTACGCACAGTAGGGGCGCAAGACCTAAACTTAATGTGGGCAAGATACATTTCGCGAGGCCCTCTAATGGTGCAAGTAGAAGGCAATATAAAATAAAAAATCACTTAATTAAACAGTTTTTTTATTTATTAAGAAACAAACCTAAATTTATACTCATACTTTTTTGGAACATTAAACAAAAACTCCTCATACAACTCATAAGGTTGGAAGTCACTGCTCTCACCTTCTTACGGGACTGTGTGTAAATCCTGACAGTTTTTCAATATTTGCTCTTTTAGAATTTTTTTAACTTGTTTAAGTCATAGAGAAAACCAAAATTTTCAAAATGTTGATTTAAAGACATAAATCTCGATTCTATGTTACTTATCGCAGAATCAATCATGGTATTAAAAAAATCTGTTTCATACCGGCTTTTAGCAGACTTTTTAGGTTGATCGCTACCTTCGTAATCAAACATCCTTTTCTTTTTGGCTACTCTTTTATTTTTAAAATCTTTTGGAAAATCATAACTGCTTTTCTCACTAAATTGACGAGCGTCAGACAAGCACTTTTCGAATCCTGTTTGTCGATATTCTTTGATCCAGTCACAAAATGTACGCAAATGTTCAAGAGTAATGTTTAAATATAAACGAATGATCAGAAACAACAAAGATGAGATTTTTTAATTAAGGGGAGGTTCTCCTATTTCGGCGACCAAAAATGCATTTTTTTTTATTTTATAGAACAGAAACGAGACCTACCTTCTTGTCTCGAAAATTGACATTTAGCGGTATTTTGAGCGTAGCATGTTTTGCATAAATATTTTTGAATTCGGCGCCTACATATCCATACCATAGACATTTTAAACTTTTCGAATTAGCCGCGTTATAAATATTTATGTGGGATGATACACTACGCCACTGCCTCTTGTCAGCAACTCTCCACTATTTAAAATGTTTGGAAGTAATATGAGAAGAAACGAAAACTCACTCGACGACGAACAGCGACCCACGATAGACGTCTACTTGTGAACGACGACGGTCTCATTAGCTTTTTTTTGTTTTCATTAAATAATATTATAATTTTGAATAAACGCTTAGATTAAATTGCTTAAAACTAAGTTCGGTTCTTTTTTATTTTTATATCCCACAACTCTGGGGACTCAACCGGGAACTATCTGAAAATAACATCAATCAGATAAAATCCTAAATCAAATTATCGGGAAAAAATACAAAAGACTGTGCATGTTCTTTTATCAGTTTAATTCCCTCTTAATTGTTTTTCCTTTTTTTGTGTTCAGGTGAATCCGCTACACAGAAAAAAAAATTTTAGATAAGATCATCGGTCTAACTAACGGTTAAAAACGAAATACGGTACAAACGACATAGTACAAACCATAGTACGGTAAAGACGATTGAACGGTACAACAGTAAAAACGATAATACGGTAAAGACGATTAAACGGTACAATTTTTTTGTATAATAACGAGGCACGTGACGAACCAAAAAATACGACGATTTTTTTTACGACGAGAATGGTAGGCAGACGCAGGAAAAATCTGAATAGTACAGCCAGTACGACGGGGGCTGATTTTTCAGAAATGCTGGAAATACTATTAAGACGTGAATCAGAATTAACGAGACGCGAGGTTGAGCTGAAGTGTAGGAAAATTGGTGGCAGTGAAATTCACAAATGGATGTTGGGCTGCCTCAACATGCTGAAGAAGCTAATGACGTACAGTCTGCTGGCAGTGGAGCCAGAAGCAACATACCTGTAAATAGTGAAGCTGTTGGAAGAACGAACGGGGTCGGTGTAGGTTTTGGAAGAGGTGTTAACGTCGATAACCAACTGCCACGTGACGGAGCAAGGTTAGATAATGCGACTATCCCAGATTATACGACTAGGCCAGATATTGAAGTGTCATTATTGCGAACTGAGATCGATGAATTAAAACGACGAAACGAGAGGGCCAGTGTAGGAACTTTTGAAGATGCACTCAATACGGTTTCTCAATTTAGTGGCCAGGCGCCAGGGTGATGTAGGAGCATGGGTCGATGAATTCGAAACTGCATCTTCGCTGATGAGATGGGACGAAATGAAACAGATTCTTTTCGCTAAGTGGTTGCTGACGGGTACAGCAAAAATGGCTTTAAAGACGAAGCCCACCATGATAAAATGGTCAGAGTTAAAGCAATATTTGCTCTAGGAATTTTCGAATACGATGACGGTAGGAGATGTACATAGGGCGATGACGACAAGGAAGCAGAAAAGTGGGGAATCGGTTGTTGAGTTTTTGTTTGCCATGCGTGAACTAGGTGCTAAAGGTGGTGTAGATGAACGCTCTTTAATTCAATACGTAATCGATGGCACCGACGATTTATCTGCCAACAAGGTTATGTTGTATGGTGCACAATCCATGCATGATTTCAAGGTGAAACTGACTGAGTACGAGAGTTTCCGAAGCTCCTTAGGGAGGCACTCTCAGACGCAGGTAAAGGGTCCAAAAAATTCTAAAGACACTCCTGGAAATTCCAACTTTCGGTGCTTCAACTGCGGTCAGAAAGGGCACAAGAGTAAAATGTGTGATTTCAAGAAAAAAGGTCCTAAATGTTTTAACTGCGAAGAGTTTGGACACTTATCTCCAAATTGTCCGTCGCGTAAAGATACATTTAAGGCTGTGAAATTGGTCAAGGCTGCTGATTGAGTTGGAATTAAAAGAGGTTAATTTGGTCGAGGATGATGTTTCCGAACTGGAAACAAAAGAGGTTATAGTGAATGGTTACAAGGTAAAGGGGCGAATCGATATGGGAGCTGATGCGGCTTTAATACAGTCAAACGAGTATTTCAAACTTGGATCTCCAACTCTGATAAGCGATAGTAAAATTTTCAGAGGACTATCGGAAGACTGTACCAAACCTTATGGGTATTTTATGGCGAATGTTGAAATTGATGACATTACGTATCGTGCTAAAATATACGTAGTTTCATCAAAGTTCTTGCAGCAGAAGCTGTTGATTGGAAAGGACATTCTGAGAGGCACACGTATAACTCTGAGCACGGATGGTATACAGGTCGAAAAATTGGAACTGAAAAACTGTTACCAGGTAATTGCTAAAAAAATTGATATCTGTGTAGGCAATTCTAATTATAGTGAAGAAATCGGAAAGCTAGTTAATAATTACAAGCCCATTGGTAAAAAATCGACGAATGTTAAGATGAAAATCATTCTTAAAGACGATAATCCTATTGCTCAACGACCTCGTAAGCTAGCTCCTTTGGAAAAAGAAATTGTTGAGAGTGGTTAGATGCTAATATTATTCGCCGAAGTAATTCGGAATATTCCTCTCCTATTGTCCTAGCAAATAAAAAAGATGGAACCAAACGACTTTGTGTTGATTATAGGAAAATCAACAAGATCATTGTTCGTGATCGCAATCCCTTGGCTCTTATAGATGATCAGATCGACCAGCTCAGTTGAGCTAATGTTTACTCCACTTTAGATCTGGAAAATGGGTTTTTCCACGTCCCTGTTCACGAAGAAAGTAGAGAGTATACGTCTTTTGTTACGCATCGTGACCAGTATGAATTTAACAGAGTACCTTTGGCCTTTGTGTGTCACCCGCTATTTTCCAAAGACACGTTAATTTGGTATTCAGAGATTTGATGATTTTAAAGATAGTACTGCTTTATATGGACGATACGTTGTATTAGGGAAAAATTATGATGAGGCGATACGTAATCATAGCTGGTCACCGTTAATCAAACAGTTAACTTCGTTAATCGTTAATCCGCTACTAAAAAAGTTAGCTTCGTTAAACGTTAAAGCGTTAAATTTCGGAAAAATTAACGCAAGTTAATGTTAATCGTTAATCCGTTAACATGTGATAAAAATTGCATTTTTATATTTTTTACTCTTACCGGCGCTAAGTAATGCCGGCCGGTCGTCCACTAGGCGATCAACGCACAAATTTCGAATTCAACGCATTCAACTCTAATGTACGGTGCTTTCAATTCTATTCAACCAACGGGTTGGATCTAGTTGTTGGCCGTTGCTCAACGAATTGAGCAACAAGTGTACGAGTAGTGTACGAGCTCGTGTTGCTCCTTGAAAATGTTCGATCAACACGTTGAGCAACATTTTCAAGATAATTTGTTGCACATTATTTGTTCAACGCGTTGATCAACTTTTTAATTTTATTTGAGATTTCTTGACGTAATATTGTGTTGCGTTGCATTGGCTGCAGTGAAATGTGTCTACGTGGTTTAACTATTGCGTTGCCATGAACTTGCAGTTGTTGCAACTTGCAAACTGTAGTTTATTTTGGTTTTTCGTCATGGAAGGTGATAAAAAATCAGAGTGGACCACGGAATTAATTTTGTAAATGATTTCAGCAATTGAGGAAAAGCCCAATATATGTGACATTAAGAGCCCCTCTTTAAAAAAAAAACGAGATGCCAGGGAATTGGCTTGGTCTCAAATTTCCTCGAAAATGCAATTGCCTAAACTTTGAATTCGAATTCACGGGCGCGGTGGGATTAATCGATTTTAATTTCTCATATATTTCATTGAAAAAACAATTTTCTTCGCGACTCAAAAAAAAACCATCTACCCAGAATCGTCTTGGCTGTTTTTTCTTCCTTTGTCGTTCATTTTCTTATATTATTAATGCGGCAGCCACTTTTTTTTTTCTTAGCGGAAATCATATACTCATACGGAACAAATTTAAGAATATTTTAAAGCGAAGGCGTGCGTCGACAATAAATGTATGTATGTATGTTCATCAACTGGTTGAGCAACCATATCGAAAACGCAGTTGATCAACTCGAAATTTTTTTTTTTGTCAAAATCGAACAAGTTTATCAACTAGTCTACAAGGTTATTCAACATTTATGTAAGTTGGTCAACTAGGTGTACGGAGCTATTCAACACTGGAATAAGTTTTAAGAGATGATCAACTAGGTGTGCGGGGTTAATCAACATATGGGAAAGTTGGTCAATTATGTGTACGGGGTTTCAAACGCATTTTGTTCAACTTTAGTTGCTCAACGTGAATTACGTAAGTTGCTGCACTAGTGTAAGAGGTTGTAAATTCTTTTATCCAACGAAAGAGTTGAATAAAAATTTGAACGAAGGTGGTTGAACTTATCGCGCACATAGTGGACGACCGGCATAATGAAATGATCAAACGAAACGAATCTCTTCGCAGTTTTCTCACTCGCAAGCGCCGTCAAAATATGATACCTACCTAGCTGTTTTTGTTTCACCCACGGCACGCGCCGCGCGGCACTTGTCTCATACTTGTCTGAACCTGTTTTTCGTGCCGTGCGGTAAATAGTAGGCATTGGTTTAACGATAAACGGACTTAACGGATTTAACGTGTCCGTTACCATTTTTAAAAGTTAACTTAAAAGTTAATCCGTTAATCAAAATTTTAACTTCGTTAATTAACGATTAACGGATTAACGAGTTAATGCCTAGCTATGTACGTAATCTAGGTAAAGTTTTTGAAGTAGCCAGTGAATATGGTCTCAAATTTCGGTGGTCAAAGTGCCAGTTCCTCTGTCAAAAAATAGACTACTTAGGATTTCGAATCGAAGGTGGAACAATCAAGCCATCTGAAGCTAAATTAATTGCGATGAAAAAGTTTCCACAGCCAACGAATATTATAAAAATTCAAAGTTTCCTGGGTCTTACAGGGTATTTCAGAAGATTTGTTCCAGGCTACTCGTCTATAGCAAGACCACTCACCGATCTTCTGAAAAAGGACGTCGAATTTGTATTTGGGGCTAAACAGGTAGCGGCTTCGAAGAATTGAAAAAATCCTAACGACGGAACCAGTTTTAAGACTGTACAGGCAGGATGCAGAAACCGAGCTACACACGTACGCTTCAAAATGGGGTTTCGGAGCAGTGTTGCTGCAAAAGGAGAATAATAGCTTTTATCCGATTTCTTATTTCAGCAAAAAGTCATTACCCCAACAACAAAACTACAGCAGCTATGAGCTGGAAACTCTTGCGGTGGTAGCAGCATTAAAATAGTTTCGACATTATTTGCTGGGTATTCATTTTAAAATCGTGACCGACTGTGCTGCGTTCAAAGGCACTATGGAGAAGAAGGAGTTTTCATCTCGGATTGCAGGCTGGGTGCTGGTAACTCAAGGGTTTGATTTTGTACTCGAACATCGGAGTGCGGATAGAATGCGTCACGCAGACGCTTTGAGCAGAAATGCGGTAAATCTAGTTAAAGGCGAATTTTTACAAAGAATCATTATAGCGCAGGAAAGTGATGAACATATTACAGCCATAAAAAAGCTTTTGGAACAAGGACCATATGAGAAATTTATTTGCGAAAGAGGAGTGATATATAAGAATGACGATGAAGGGCGAAAGCTCCTTTATGTGCCCAAGAAGATGCAGGTTGAACTTTTACGCAATATACACAACGACGGACATTTTGCATCAAGAAAGATGGAAGAAATAGTCAAGAGGGACTATTTTATACCAGGCTTGAGCAAAAAATTGGAAGACATACGAAAAAATTGTATTGCCTGCATATTGGCAGAAAGAAAAGCTGGAAAGCAGGAGGGATTCCTTTCACCAATTGACAAAGAAAGTAAGCCACTTTGTACATACCACGTTGATCATCTAGGACCACTGGAGAAGACCACAAAACTATACAGTTACATCCTATGCGTTGTGGATGCGTTTTCCAAATTTGTTTGGATCTATCCAACGAATACGACGTCAGCGGCGGAGGTGATTGCGAAGTTGGAATTGTAAAAAGTTTCATTTGGAAGTCCAGCCCGGATAATATCTGATCGAGGATCTGCCTTTACCAGCAAAGTGTTCGAGGAGTATTGCAAAGAGGAGAAAATTGAACACCTTGTGATTACAACTGGCGTTCCAAGAGGGAATGGCCAAGTCGAACGCATGAACAGAGTGATTATCTCGGTTTTAACAAAGTTATCGGCCGAAAACCCAAAGAAATGGTACGTGCACACCAGTTCACTTCAACAATGCTTAAACTCAACATGGCAACGCAGCATAAGGACAACACCATTCGAGTTGATGTTCGGAACCAAAATGAGGAACATAACAGACGCTAATCTTATCTTATTTGATTGACCAAGATATTCGGGAATTGTTTGCAAGCGAGCGAGATGATGCCAGGGATTTAGCACGAAAGTCCATTGCCGAAATTCAAAAGGAGAACCGAAACACTTAGAACCGTAAGCGACGAACATCTAAACAGCACAAGGAAGGTGATTTGGTAGCCATTCGCCGAACTCAATTTGGACCGAATCTTAAGTTCGCTGGAAAATTCCTTGGTCCTTACAGGATAACCAAAGTTGGAAATCACGACAGATATGAGCTCGAGAAAATCGGAGAACACGAAGGACCAAATTCAACATCAAGTAGTGCAGATATGAAAAAAATTCAAGCGTCCGCCATTTTTTTAATTTTTGACTTTGGGCAACTACACTCTTCTTTTTTATAAAAAAAACTTTGATTTTTTAATTTTCGATCATTTTTGCAGGAGCTATAGTGGCCAACAGCGAACAACTTTTTTTTGGAGATGGTCTCCTTCCGAAGCGCATTTTTAACGGCCCGGTATTTTCTGATGAAAAAAATATTTTTTGTACTTAATATGATAATAAACAAGTAAAAAAATTTTAATTGATTATATCATTCCTTCCATGAAAAAAAAATTCATGAAAAAGTGTCATTTTTGACACTGAACAAGGAGAACCTCCCTTTAATTAATATAACATAATATAATGTCGATTTCCTTTACACATGAGAAATCAATTTCTGTGTGAAGATTTCGATCTCTCGACAGATTTTACGTTCCTTCACACCAAAAAAATCGAATTTTTTGACAAAGATCAAATTCTTCGAATCCGTATTTGAATCGACATATGTAAGTAGTTTATCAGATATATCGATTATTGACATTGACATTCATTTCGTGTGCCGAATGGTGAAATATCTTTAAGCTGAGAATTCATTCTAATTATTATAAAAACCTCTTGGCGTGTACTTTTGGATTTTCCATACTTTTCAAATTTATTTTCGGCTGTGAAACGCGAGGCCCTTTGCACCGCGAGGCCCGCACCCCCACACCTTACGCCGCCTCTGGCTACGCACCTTGTAGGTAACACAATCGCTTACACTTGAGCAAATACGTTTATTATCTGCAAAGACATTGAGAATTGAGTATACCTTATATTGTTCTACGAGTGTGAAATTTTTTGTAACTTGAACTATGTAAGCGACAAAAAGTTAAATGTCGCCCTTAACAGTACTATACGCTATGTATCTAGACTGTGTATAGTATATATGACAGATTGTCTGGCTTTTCTATTCGTTTGCTCGGTTTGCCTTTCGGTGATTTTTTTAAGCTTCGCAGTTTGATCCTCGACATATTTTGTTTACTCACTAACATACTGTTTGGCTAGTATTAGAATAGCGTCCTCGCACAGGTCTCTTTAATTAATTCCTTCTCGATGTTCATTTTTAACATATATTATACGAGTTAGGGTGATTCAAAAAAACGCTTTTTTCGAATTTTAGGGAGTGCACCCCAAAATATCAAAGCTTAACTCAAAAATAAAATTTCCTCAAAATTTTATCAAAATCGGACGTGTTTTAGATAGTGCTACCAGCGGTTTTTCATTTTTTTTGCTTGAAAATCGGATTTCTTCCCAAATCTTCAAAATTGAATAACTTTTAGAGTTTTAGGCTCGTATTCACCGAGCGCTCCTAAACGGCTCTTAACTTTACGAGGCTCTTAACTTGAAATTTCTGTGGGGTATTCACCAACCACTCGCAAGTGTTTTTCGAAGTTCGAAAATGAGAGCCACTCTCTCTTGTTCAGGCATACCCAAACTGTGAAATATTGTGGAATGTTGGTCTTGACAGCAAATGGATACTCTTCTACTTGGCATTGCTCACATGGATTCGAGTTAAATGCGTGCGTGGCACATGCACAAGCGAACAAACTTTCGAAGAGAGCGCTCGTAAGTTGGGAGTGGTCGGGACCACTCCTAACTTCTAAGAGCGCTCGTAGATCTTCACTAATATTGCTTGGTGAATAGGTTTATGAGCTTCTTAAGTTATGAGCGCTCGGTGAATACCGGCCTTAAAGATAGAGACGTGAAATTTTCAGAAAATGTTTGTCCAATTATCTGGTAAATGAGTATTGAGTCAAAAAATGTATTTTTGGAATACATTTTGTACAATTTCTTATGGTAACATGAAAGTAATGAGGGCTTAGAAAGAATAGGCGCCAACAATCTTGAACATAATTTTGCGTTAAGATTATCACTTATTACTCCAAAAACATATTTCTTTAGTCAAAATCTTAAACGCGGGCCAATTTCTTCCAAAATACCAAAAAATAAAACTACTTTTTGTAGTGTAGAATTTACAATTAACCACTATTCAAAGGTTTATCAAAACTCTTAGGCTCGTATTCACCGAGCGCTCCTAAACGGCTCTTAACTTTACGAGGCTCTTAACTTGAAATTTCTGTGGGGTATTCACCAACCACTCGCAAGTGTTTTTCGAAGTTCGAAAATGAGAGCCACTCTCTCTTGTTCAGGCATACCCAAACTGTGAAATGTTGTGGAATGTTGGTCTTGACAGCAAATGGATACTCTTCTACTTGGCATTGCTCACATGGATTCGAGTCAAATGCATGCGTGGCACACGCACAAGCGAACAAACTTTCGAAGAGAGCGCTCGTAAGTTAGGAGTGGTCGGGACCACTCCTAACTTTTAAGAGCGCTCGTAGATCTTCACTAATATTGCTTGGTGAATAGGTTTATGAGCTTCTTAAGTTATGAGCGCTCGGTGAATACCGACCTTAGTCTTCATTTCAACAATTTATAATTATGTATAATAATTAATCTATTAACAAAATACCAATTTTTCATATTTAATAATTATAAATATTTAAAAAAAACTGAAGCACTGTTCACTATATCACATTATTTGCCAAAATTCAACTTTCGAATAAATTTTTAAAATAATTCAACAAAATGATTATAAACGCTTTAATATTTAGAATTACGGTATAGTACCGTTACAACATTACACTTCCTAATACATAGTTTTTCAAATTATAATTTTTTTGCCGAAACTCCATGTAGAAAGCAGAGCCTCCTAACAGTTTTAGTAATAACTTAGCCATAAGAATATTCAACTACATTTTAATTAAATATTATCAGAGCATTCAATAATCTGTCAGTGTTATTCAAAACTTTTATTTCACAAACATCTGTCAAAAAAATTTTATTTTTTAAATAATTATAATTGAAATAAAGAACACAATCCACATCTCCACTTTATGTGTTTTTTCTCTTTCGTTCGTTCCTTACAATCGTTCTTTTAAATATTTCTCTATCGTACTTAACTTTTAAGTCAAAAAGATTATAAAATTAATTGTAAATCTAACTGTATTTCTTTGCTTTGAAAATCATTATTTTTTTGAATAAGAGTGAAAGAGATGTAGTAAGATTGTTAAATATTCGTTCAAATATACACTATTGTTTATACACTTAACGATTTCAATTCGTATGGAAAGAACATAAAGGAGAATAAAATAATTTGTTTTTCAGGCGGTATAATTCATTTAATGTTCCAAACTAAAAATTTATTCAGGTGGTATGAAGCGCCCTTTTCAGTGTGTACTCTGAAAATCGATTTGGAATTCTTAAACATTTTTTACTCTTATAATACGATAAATTTTGAGATATCAGAAAGCGATGAGAAAAAAATTCCAAGTATCTACTTATGGTATTAGAGGAAATCATTGCGTTTATTCGATACAAATCTTGAAATAAACACAAAATCTAAAATGGTAACAATTTTGAAGATAAATAGTTGTCGAGTTAAAAAGGAAGAAAGAAAAATGAAGGCAGAAGTTGAATAAGGTAATGATACTGAAAAAACAGAATTCTAAGACTTTGTGATCGAAAAAATTCTGAGGTTTTTTCAATTTCTTGATTTGAAAAGGGAACCTTTTCGAAACTGAACCTTCAAAATGGCTGTAGAATGATCACTACTGACTTGTATCGTGAAAAATTAAAAAGTTGTTAATGACGTTGCGGAAAAAGAAGAAGCAAACAATAATCCTTGAAGTCAAAAAGCATCGAAAGAATATTGGGAACCCAATTAAAAAAACAATTGTCGATGCCATTGAAAATATTTAAGTATTTAATCAATAAAATGTTAAAAACTGCAGGTATGTATACGTTTTACAATTACTGAAATAAAGCTTATTTCTATACTACGAAAAATATATTTTTTTTGGTTTGTGTTTTTTTTTTGTATTTTGGTAGAAATTGGCCCGCGTTTAAGATTTTGACTAAAGAAATATGTTTTTGGAGTAATAAGTGATAATCTTAACGCAAAATTATGTTCAAGATTTTTGGCGCCTATTTTTTCTAAGCCCTCATTTCTTTCATGTTACCATAAGAAATTGTACAAAATGTATTCCAAAAATAAATTTTTTGACTCAATACTCATTTACCAGATAATTGGACAAACATTTTCTGAAAATTTCACGTCTCTATCTTTAAAACTCTAAAAGTTATTCAATTTTGAAGATTTGGGAAGAAATCCGATTTTCAAGCAAAAAAAATGAAAAACCGCTGGTAGCACTATCTAAAACACGTCCGATTTTGATAAAATTTTGAGGAAATTTTATTTTCGAGTTAAGCTTTGATATTTTGGGGTGCACTCCCTAAAATTCGAAAAAAGCGTTTTTTTGAATCACCCTAATACGAGTGATTTACAACAAGCATTAAAAATGTATTAAAACTCCATTTTTCAATGTAAATATGTTTAATTATCATTGAAGATACAAAATTATTTCTGTTTAAGTGGAGTGATTGAATGAAATTCAATTAAAAGCTCAAGTGACCTCAACTCCAAGGAGTTGAGCTTTTAATTGTATGTTTAATCATCTTCTTTTATTTTGTATTGAAGATCTATAATATCATATTTTATGTATAGGTACATAACATATGATATGTTAAATTTGTATCTTGCTCGTTTTTGTTAAATTAGCTCAGGGCTAACTTATTTGATATTTGATACCAAATATCATATATTTTTTTTTTTTTTTTTTTTATAATCTACCCGCGCTCAAGGGATTATAATTACCCTTTAAATGGTTTAACACAACACAGCACGGGCGTGAAGTTACGGAAGAGAAAGTAGGATAGAAAAGATGTGTGGCACGATGTTCTGAGACTGTTGGTGGTTGTCTCAGATATTTTTATCTCCAGGGATGGCGGCTGAGCTAAAGCGGAGAAATGCCGTGTCTTATTTCTATGTCGCTTATAATTCACATTATTTTATTCGTGTTCATCCTTGTTGGGCATACTAGTTTAACTCAATTACATGCTGTTAGTGTTATGCCTGAACAACATGTAATGAGTAAACCAACAATTTCAAGCAATCACGAATAAATAAATACAAATGAAATGACTGGGTCGCACGAACTTGCTCCTATGTAATAGACTAAGAATTTCAAAAATGAATGTTATTAGAGAAAAACTGTTCATAAGCATAAAAAATAATTTTTTAAACGACTAAAACAACTTCTTTAGCAGTTAGAGGTAAAAATAGAATGCCATGTGATTCAAGCAAATATAGGTTCATGCAAGAACAAAAATTATAAGTCTTTGTAGTGGTTTCTTAAAAAATTTTTAATTTTTTAAGAACAAATTTTGGTACGCCAATTTAAAGTTTTTTTTATTGTTTGAATACAAATTAAATTTACAAAAAAATATGGAGCCGTTTTCGAGATATTGAATTTTCAAAAAAAAAAAAAAGATTTTTTTTTCAAAATTCAAAAAAATATTTTTCTTAAAGTTTTGAAATGCAATGTTTTTTAAACTTTTTAGAAGCTTCTCCCTAAAAAATTTCATTAAAATCCGTTATGCCGATAATGAGAAATTCAAAATTTGAAAAAATCGCTCTATGGTAGGTACAGTCAGTAATATCATGTTTTCAAATTTTTTTTTATTAAATTATAGATCTTAAAAATTAATTGAAAGGAAAAAAATTAAGTAAAATTCTCGGAACCGTTTTCGAGAAAAACACGATTTTCGAAAACCATTTTTTACATTTGTATGGAGGATACCGTTATTTTTAGGTAAAACAAATTTTTTTCTCTTAAATCTTATAACTTATATTAAGAAACTTTTATTTATCCAGTTTTGAAAAAATCGAGCGTGGGGTTTTCGAAATATTGAGTTTTCAAAAAAAAATTTTGAAATTTTTTTTTAAATCCAAAAAATTTTTTTTTGAAAATTTGAATACACAATAATATTGAAACCGCTGGGGAGCCTTAACATAAGAAAAATGATCAAAATCGGTAGTACCGTTTTAGAGAAAATCAAAAACAAAAAAATGGTTCCATGGGGGGTACCCAAAATAATCATTTTTTGTAAAAATTTTTTCAACCATTACCTAGGTTTAACTAAAAGAAATTTTATGATTTTTTTTTAAAAATCTGTGGTACCGTTATTTTTGGTCTTAAAAAATCAAATCAAAAAACATCCGGGGGGAAAAAATTACAACCCATATCTACCAAGTTTGAAGAAAATCTGCCGAGCCGTTTAGCTGTAATCGAACGGACAGACAGACAGACAGAATTGCGAGACCCACTTTTATGGTCTTCGCTATCATCGTAATGTCAACTTTGATCAAAATCTCGAGTTCGATTTTTTTTCCGAATGCATAACTTGCCTTATAGTACCTATAAGTCGCAAGTTTTTTTTTTTTTTTTTATAATACACTCGCGCTCAAGGGTATGTTACGAGACCCTTATAATGTTATAAACACAGCACGGGCGAGGGGGAAATTCGGAGGGGAGAGAAAGGAGGTGTCGATGAACATTGGTTTTGAATGTTTGCAAATTGAAATGGCAAGGGAAAACTGTGCCGGGTAAGTTATTCCATAATCGTGTTGTGCGACTAAAAAACGAATCTCTATATTTGACGGTACGACCAAAGTTAGGCTCAAGGGTGAACTGATGAGCATTCCTAGCAAAACGGGTATCACGGGTGAATTGATAAAGGGGAGGAATGCAACTGGCTACTTCGAGTGAGCATTGCTTGTGAAAGAAGCGATAAAACAGGGAAATACATGAAACATTCCGACGGTGTTCAAGAGATGGGAATGAATCCATTATAGCTCTATTTGCAATCAGTTTTAACGCTGTTTTGAATTCTATCCAATAAATGGAGAGAAGATTGAGCAGCGCCTGCCCAAAGGTGTGAGTTATACTCGAGTTTTGGACGTATATACGCCTTATAAATGGTAGCCAGATCAGATGGGGAGAAAAATTTCTTACATCGATATAGAAATCCTAAGCATTTAGCAGCATTCTTGAAATGAAGACGAGCCTTATAACAACGAGCATTACTTCCATGTACAGTGTCTTTCAATCGGATTATCCAGCGGTTCTGCCAGTGGCGTAGCGTAGGGGGGGCGGTCCGCCCCGGGCGGCAGGCTTAGGGGAGCGGCAAAATGTCGCCGGTGATGCGGGTAGAGTAGAAATCATATGTTTCATGATTGTTTTGTTTATAGTTTAAATACTTTTGAATCTTCTAAAACTAAACACTTAGTACTTCTTTCAACCTTTGAACTAGTTTTGGAAAATGAAAAGAGTTAAAGGAAGCGGGGCGGAATACCGCAAGAAAAAGGCTAAGAAAGAAGCAGACACGAAGACGCAAAATATTTCAGTTCTAGTTCTGGTTCAAAAGCTACTTTAACGTCTTCGGCGGCATCCAGCAGCAGCGGAAGTGATTCCAATGTAAGTAAGATTCCTCCATCTACAATCATGAGTGGCCTAGAATTGTCCTGCGGCCAATATTCAAGGGAATGCATAACTTATATTACAGGCAGAAGAAGAAGACGTGCAGACGAAGACGAAGACGAAGTCGACTCACCAGAAGTACGTCAAGCATATAGTCACAAGCCTGCAGAAGAAGTGAACCTCGTGAAGCTGTAAAGACGCTTAAAAATAAGTTTGTGGAAGTTCTTGAGGTACTGGAAGAATTGACGGATCAGTAGTCAGTCTTCTTCTGACAGTCATGCAGTCATTAAACTTCCTCACTTTTCTTGGCTTCTGAGCTGCAGAGCTACCTGAAGAAGATGACGCACAGATTTATCTGCAGCAACGTGGACTGAGTGTGGATAAGTGTGCTCAGAAACTCTGCGTTTTAAAAGCTCTCCTAGTGGAGAGAAGAGACCGTTTCGTCCAAGCCGAAATCGACTTTTCTAAGACTCTTTGGAAAAAACTCGGAATCGAACTCAAAACGCGAAGAATTCGCAGGAAAAAACGCATGCATGGCGATGAATCCGCAGATGCAGATTTGTCTCACGAGCCTCATTCGTAAGGCCCGTAGAATCCGTTTATGGAACCGCTGATCCTATTTTACTTTCAATAAAAGATACTTCATTGCCTATGAAATGATGTCCCGAAATTTAATTTTTATTTAGTATTGAATGGGGGCGGCAAAATGAGTCTCCCGCCCCGGGCGCCGAGATGGTATGCTACGCCACTGGGTTCTGCACAACTTTTGTTCTGGTTGGTCGAGAAATGAGCGCCAAGGTTTGACTTGTTTTAGAGAATTCGATAGCAAACCACTATTTACTTTGTTCTGATCAAATCGCTTCATGATAAGATATTGGATTTTCGCATGAATGACCCAATTCCACAAGCATTAGATACTCATTCATTCAGGCTGGTTTGTTCTTATCTCGTGAATTGGTTCAAACTTTCTTAATCATGGACTTGTCGTTAGCATTCATTGAGTCGTCTTCTTTCTCGTTCATACTCACGCATTCATCACTTGTACCTATTGTTTAATTAGATTAGATGTTCAGTTGATCTACTCTCTTCTTTCATTTTAGGCTTTTCTTCGTGAATCTCTCGTTCTGATAGTTTTTTTGTTTTCACTGACTGACGTTTAATTGTTTTCACTACTTAAACTTATGGTACTTACCATTTCTAGCTTGAATATTACATTGTGATTGCAAACTATTTTTCTAAATTTTCGAATCTATGCCTATCTTTTTCGTTGACATACTAGACAAACTAGATTTTAAAATAACGCTTTTTGGTCAAATTTCTTACGACGTAATATTGCAAGCCTCAGCCCACAATGATTTGATAATTTGCTTGAAAGTCGCTTGGATCTAGCTGCTTCGAAAATCATATTTTTTTTTTCATTCAGCTGCCCCGTTTTGTTGTTGAGTTTTAGGTTTCCCGATGAAAGACTGAATTCCTCGTAACGTAATCACTCCGGCGACTTCTTTTTAATCGTTCTCTTTACCACCATTGCATTTTAACTTTTTAGCAGTACAGTGCCTTGCATAAGTATAGCAGCACCCTGTAAAAATGAGTTTAGTAGAAAATTAAAATGGGAATGACACCTTACTATTTTTTTTATTGAATGGCATCACTAATCAAGTAAATTGAGAAGAAAAAAAAGTTCCGTTATTTTCTCTTCTGGTGTTTAAAAATTAAAAACAGATTTTTATGTATTGCAAAAGTATAACCGCACAATGCAAACCTCTCTGAAGCTTCATTCAGTTATGTGCTTTGAAATGACTAACAACAATGCCGCTTGGTACACATTTAAGCGATACGGAAAAAGGTAAAATTCAAGCTTTTCGGTTAAGTGGCCTAAGCTTAAGGGCTATTGGTAGAAAAATTTCAAGATCCGATCTTGTCGTCCGAAATTTTTTCCAAGATCCATAATCGTATGGGACAAAAATAAGACCCTGGCGTCCGCAGAAGCTGGTACGCCGCAATAAGATGCGTTTAATCAATGCTGCATCCAATTTGGTGCATTTTTTGCCGGAAGTTCGTGACAAATCGGCGTAAGGAGTCTCGGTTTCAACAGTTTTTCGTGCCTTAAAATTAGTGGAGTGATTGTTCGGGGCAAAATGATGCCAGCTCCAAATCTGACAACAGCCCACAAACAATTGGCCGTAAAAACATGAACCGGAATCGAAAAACCGTAAGTAACATTCCATTAATATAGGTACACTTAATTCTTGTTATTCCAAATGGCATAATCCAATGAATGTTTTTTTTTTAGATTATTTTCAGTGACGAAAACAAGTTTAATCTTGATGGGCCAGATGGTATTGGCATGTCTGAGAAAGGAAAAAAAGTTTTTTTCCAAGAGGAACACGGTCTGTGACCGTGGTAAGGTTGCACTTGTCTTCACCTCTACAAGGATGAACAGTTCAGCTTACACACAAGTGCTTCAGAATAATTTGGTACCCTACTCAAGGCGATTTCGTCGAGTTCGCCATGTCTTCCAGCAAGATAATGCCTCAATGCACGTTAGTCGTCAAAGTTTCGAGTGTTTCGAATCCAACAACATAAATTTGATGGAGTGGCCGGCAGGTTCTGCAGATTATAACCCTATTGAAAACCTTTGGGAAATTTTGACCCGCAAAATGTAGCCCATAATAGGCAATTTATCAGTGTTGGTGAGCTGTCAGAGGCATTTTAGGAAGAATGGAACTCTATAGACGATTTCATATTAAAAAACCTTGTCAACAGTATGCCAAAAAGAATTTTTATCTTGGTCGAAAATAGGGGCAGCAAGATCCCTTACTAGTTTTTCCTAAAAAAATTACTTAAAATAAAGAAAAAATAAAAATAAAAATGCGGTTATACTTTTGCAATACAAGAAAATCTGTTTTTAATTTTTAAACACCAGAAGAGAAAATAACGGAACTTTTTTTTCTTCTTCAATTTACTTGATTAGTGATGCCATTCAATAAAAAAATAGTAATGTGTCATTCTCATTTTAATTTTCTACAAAACGCATTTTTACAGCTGCGGTTATACTTATGCAAGGCACTGTATATGTCCATTTGTTTCAGCTTCATTGAGGTACTGCTCTAAAGATTTGCAAACTTTGCTTTTATGTATCAAAAAGAACAACCTTCGAAATTTACTGAAATAATATTGTTTCAACTGGGCCGAGAACATCCGCAGTTGGTCGATTACTTCGATTTTCGAATGATAGTCTATGCCTGTGGCCGGAAACTCAACCATCGCAAAACCTGTCGTCACCTTAAGGAACGTTGATTTTATTTTTATTTAAGTTGTTTCGCACGTGCCTTTTATTTTGATGCGCAAAACGTTTAGCATACTCTTGCAAAGAATCTGTTACATTCGTCTCTTCTGGTTGTGTTGGTCTTATAAGAATAATATTTAATGTATACAATTCATTTTTAAGATATCCAGTGAAGACTAACCGGTCACTCTCCGTTTCTTAAATTTTAACACTATGACTATCGATTGCTGTAACAAAACATTTTTGTGTTGCTGAAAATAGATGTGCCTTTGCATCTGGTACATACCAAACACCTTTCAGTGTTGACTTTTGTCATGTTCCTTCGTTGCACCTTTGAACCATGAAGTCTTCTTGCCCGTATGCTATCATGGTGATGCCTTGTTTTCCAATATTATTTATCTCAGGAACAAAAATTTTGTGAAGCTCTTAAAATTCAATTTGGTTGGCGTGGTGTGCCTTGAAGATACTGTTGAGAATTTAATTTTAAGTAGATTCGTATTTTACTTTTGATTTCTTTATTAAGAATGAAAATATAATTTTATAAATTGAAAATTAAGCAAACAAATTTCTAGGAAAAATAAAATAGAATAATAACTAAAATTAAAGTGGTTTTCTCTACAGTGATATCTTAGCAAATCTTAAATTGGTTTCAGCACAGTCTGATATTCCTTAAAGACGATGAAGCCATTAACTGTCATCAAAATTTCTCTCCTCCGGTGATTCTACTGCTTCCTGCAGTTGAGTCACCATCATTTTTAATTTGTCTGACATCTAAAACCGACAACTTTGCAACGGGTCTATCATACAATCCTGAAGCTGTCCTCAGAGTTGCTTTTCGAACAACACCATCCGCTGCTTTGATTGTTCTTGTAACGATTACTTTTGGCCAAGATCCTCATGATAGATTTTCATCAACAACAAACCATTTAGTCCTTCGTGTTAGCGTTGGCAGATGCTCACGTACCCACCGTTTCCAAAACAAATCTGCTTCCCGTTGACATCGTCGCCACTGTTTATGGAGTAAAAGGTCGCTTTCGCAAAATCTTCCTGCAGGTTTGTATCCAATCGATGAACCAAGTAGAAAGTGATTCGGGGTCAAGGCTTCCACGTCATGAGATTCAACTGGCACGTACGTAAGTGGTCGGGTATTAATTATCATTTCGACCTCCATTAACACATTGACAGCAGTGACTCATCGGTCAGTCGTTGATTTTTCATTACTTGCTGCAGTACATGTTTTACCGATCCAGCAAGTCGCTCCCATGCACCACCCATATGTGGAGCAGCTGGAGGGTTGAAGAACCATTTCGTTTCTGAATTCGTAACAACATGTTGATTCTTGACATGCTTTTCTTTTTTAGTTGTTGACATATCTTAATACCCACCCCATTGTTCGTTTCAGTTGGATCCAAGAAGAAAATCGCTTAAAATCGATTAAGAAACTTTGAGCCAAGGAACTTGTCACCAAAATATATCTTGGGCGTATTTCTTCCTTCTGGTTTATAACTGATGCAGGAATTGTTGGCCATGTCTCTTCTGGGTTATACAAAAATTTCGGACCTTGGAACCACCGAGCTTCCTTATCAAAAGAAGGAGCTCTCATCCACTTGATACCTTCTCAGCTACATTATATTTCGTTGGAGAAATACGAAACATTAAAAACTGCTTATACCTTTTTGCATCGGATTTTAGCCAATAAATAACATTTCTCGAATCGGTCCACAGAAATCGCTTTTCGATGTTCATATTTATCATTTTCGATATCGAGCTAAATAATCTAGCCCCATGACCGCTGCCTGAAGTTCCAATCTTGGAATTGACAAAGGTTTCAGAGGTGCAACCTTGTTCTTGGCACAGACGACTTTGGCCATCTTCCTCTTGAACAACTTTCAACAGACAACACCAGCTTTCCCATTTTGCTTGTAGCTCTTCAGGGATTATATCATCCCAGCCTATTGCAGTTCTCCAAACTTCCTGCATTAGTACTTTTAGCTTCAGAAGGTAGAAGGCAAGAAATCCTAGCGGGTCAAATATGGACATGAGAACTTTTAGTAACTCTCTCTTAGTTAACATCTTTAATCCCAGTATAATATCCTTTTCCACCTTTCCAAACTGCAGCGAGAAGCCGAAACAGTCTTTATTAGAGTCCCACCAAAGGCCTAAGACTTTCATAGCGCATATGTTGGTGCTAAGATTGTCCAAGATTGTTGTAGGGTTTTGGTCTTTTTCTTCAGGTCCACATAATGTCGGTTAATAATAGCCTCTGCAGCATCAGGAAACTCATCAGCGAAGTCCATTGCATTTCGGTTTTTGACGTATTGAGCAATACATGGAGATCACGTTGCACCAAAGGTCAACACCTTCATTATGTTGACATCTGGGTCCAAAGTTGGTATTCCATCGAGCCATAAAAATCTCTGGCAATGTTGATTTGCTTCACAAGCTTCTACTTGATGAAACATTTCCTGTATGTTCCCAGCTATAGCAATCCTATTCATCCGGAATCCAGAAAGTACATCTGTCAGAGCACTTAATTTGTCTGGTCCTTTTAAGAGCATATCGTGGAGTGACACTCCTTGTATTGAAGCCGCTGCGTCCCATACCATACGTACTTTTCCTGGCTTGTTCTGGGTCTTTACCAAGAAAGTGGGCAAATACCGGACTCTTTTCTTTTCCTCTGCTAGTTCTGACTTACTAAGCTTCCCCGCGTAGTTTTTGTCCAACAGATTCTTTGTTTGACTGTTGACTGCTTCCAAAAGCAAAGAATCAGAAAGAACCCTTTTCTCCAAACACTGAAGCCTCTTCAACGCCATCGCATAGCTATCTGGTAGAACGATATTATCTTGCTTCCACTTACCACTTACAAATCTGTTTCCATTTCGTTTCACTATGTCTTCCAGTATCTTTTTTGCTCGAACCTCCTCAGCGGTTTCGTTTTTAGCCTACGGTTCCAATAAACCACTTGATGTTTTAGGATCTTTCGAGGCTGATATACAGGTTGGAAACGATAATCATAGTGCTATTTTTTATGTTGTAAAAGATGGCCAAAAATGTTTATTGGGAAAGGAAACGGCTAAAGAAATTGGAGTTCTTAAAATAGGTTTAAATCTTTTAAATTCAATTGAGAAAACAACGTTTCCCAAAATAAAAGATTTAATAGTTGATATTCCGATTGATAAATCAATTCCTCCTGTAATCCAACCTTGTCGAAAGTTACCAATACCTTTAGAGGAAAAAATTAAAACTAAATTAAATGAACTACTCGAATTAGACATAATTGAACCGGTAGATGGGCATTCACCATGGATATCTCCAATAGTTCCTATTTTGAAAAAAGACGGAGATCTTCGTTTATGCGTATATATGAGAAGAGCCAACGCAGCAATATTAAGAGAAAACTATCCACTACCAACGATGAATCTGATCCTGCCTAAGCTTAGCATGGCTTCTTTTTTTCTCGTTTGGATATAAAGAATGCTTTTCACCAAGTAGAAATTTATCCTGGTTCACGATATATAACTACATTTATAACTAACAGCGGATTGTTCAGGTATAAAAGGGTTATGTTCGGAATGAATTGTGCTCCGGAAATTTTTCAAAAGATAATAGAGAGAATTTTATCTAAATGTGGAGGTAATATTATGTTGTTAATTAATAATATATTTTAATTTATATTAAATAATTTATTAAATTTAAGGTGTAGTTAATTTTATTGACGATATAGTTGTATTCGGTCAAAATCAAAAAGAACATAACACTCGTTTAAAAAATCTGTTGGATGTTATCAAAGAAAATAATATTTTACGTCATTACGCTAAGTGCATTTACAACGTTAACCAAATAGAATTTTTGGGTCATATTCTTTCCGCAAAAGGCATAAAACCATCACCTTCAAAGATTGATGCTGATAAAAAATTCCGAGAGCCTAAGACTATTGAAGAGCTAGAAAGTTTCTTAGGGCTCATAAACTATGTTGGGAAATTTATAGCACACCTTGGAACATTAACCGATCCATTACGTAACATTTTAAAAATTCAAAACCATAGTCGCAAATCAGAAATTTGCTTTAGTCAAAAAGAACGGCGTTCATTTCAGGAATTGAAAAATGTTCTACAAAATGATAAGTATTTAGGTTATTATAACCCTTCAGTTTACCCGGAGCTGTTGACTGCGTATGACGTGTTCATCTCTCTCTAGTTCCAAATAAAAACAACCATTCCCAAACGCGACAGATCGCCAGAAACCGGGGACAATCGCTTGTCCTCGGATAAAAAATTGTGTTCCACAATGTCTCTAAGAACTTCATATACGAGTAGCAATAAGTTTGCTCCTCTCCAATGTCATCCTGATACTGATATCTCAGATATGGATGAATCGGAATCTCCGACACCAACAAAAGTTTATGTGCCTCCAATAAAAGTATTACAAAAATCAGCGGAATATGTCCATAGTTTGATGAAAGCCCTTAAAATATCTAATTATTCAATCAAAAAACTATCCATTGGAATCACAATAGTGAGTGAATCAATAGATACATTTAATATTATTATCAACAAACTGAAAGACGAAAATTGTCAATATTTTTCCCACGATCTAAAAAGTGCAAAATCATTCAAAGTCGTTTTATACGGGTTAGACGATTTAGACACTAATACACTTAAAACTGAACTAACTAAACTGGGACTAAAGTGCACTGAAATAAAAAAAAGATTGTGTGTACTGACGTACGCGCGGTTGAAGTAAAACTTCTTTTTCCTCAAGCAAAGCTTCTGTAAGATTATAACCTACGAACAAACATTTTGTATTCTAAAAACATGTCGCTGTCTTTGACGGATAACGTGACGTTTTGACATGTCACTGACAGCTGCATAGAAATTTTTTCACCCCCAACGCCGGAAAAGAAGTTTTACTTCAAAAAAAAATTGTGTGTACTGACGTACGCGCGGTTGAAGTAAAACTTCTTTTTCCTCAAGCAAAGCTTCTGTAAGATTATAACCTACGAACAAACATTTTGTATTCTAAAAACATGTCGCTGTCTTTGACGGATAACGTGACGTTTTGACATGTCACTGACAGCTGCATAGAAATTTTTTTACCCCCAACGCCGGAAAAGAAGTTTTACTTCAAAAAAACATCAAAAAGATATGTTTGTTTGTTTTTTTTTTTTTTTTTAAAGGATAGTGGTTTCTGCTTGTTAAATTGGTCGACCACATAATTCACAAACATTTTGTATTTTTAAAACATGTCGCTGTCTTTGACTAATAACGTGACGGTTTGACATGTCACTGATAGCTGCATAGAGAATTTTTTACCACCAACGTCGGAAAAGAAGTTTTACTTCAAAAAATTGAATGTGCGCGCCTAGCCTTAAATGAAATCGAGAAGGAAAGTACAAAACTCCCATGCCACTTGACAAGCAAGTTGCCTCGCTTTGTTTGTATTACCCTAGGGCTGCACGTGCAAGTATTGGCAAGCATGTTGTAATCTTGTAATGTACACAAGCATTTCTTATTAACCCGTACAAACCCGAGCAACTTAGTAGTCACCTGGCATTAATTCAGTATCCAGACAACTTGGAAAGCAAGTACACTGACAGCGGCACTCTTGTAAAATTAATTATTAAAGTATTTGATTGATTAGTCGGGTGACGTTCAAATTTATAAATACCAAAACAAATGTCGGTGGCGTGTGCGATTAAGCGAATAAATATTATTAAAAAGTATAATTTCAAAACTTTCAGGCAACCTGATGGTCATATGGCATGCCGTCTATGACAGCAAGAATACAAATGGTAGTGGATATACCCAACTTTTTGGCCAGTACTTTGTATGCGAGGGTTAGGTGTTGGTAAAATTTATTTGGATTGCAATATGCTTGTCAATAATTATTCGGTTGCATAGCCATTGCGCGTCTGAACCTATAGTTTTATGTTTATCTTTGAATGCAGCCATTTGAAATATGTAAATTCTAAATCGTATCCAACTTCATGTTTTACTCTGCACATGCTAAAAACATGTCGCTGTCTTTGACGGATGGCGTGACGGTTTGACATGTCACTGACAGCTGCATAGAAATTTTTTCACCCCCAACGCCGGAAAAGAAGTTTTACTTCAAAAATAACAAAAAAATATGATCATTATATACCCCGGTTACAAGAGAAGATTGAAGAATCGAATCGAATCCGACTTAAGATTTCGATCCAGGTATATGGTGGCACTAGATCGAGAGATCGAATTGAAATGGGATCGAAATGACAATATGGTTTTGTACATGCACTCGATTCTTCGATTCCTCGATTCTGGTATACATGCATATTTTCAATTCGATTC
This sequence comes from Philhelius festivus, assembly GCA_963931855.1. Classification (NCBI taxonomy): domain Eukaryota; kingdom Metazoa; phylum Arthropoda; class Insecta; order Diptera; family Syrphidae; genus Philhelius; species Philhelius festivus. Next base: position 127,060,425 of record OZ007556.1, on the reverse strand, counting down.
AGCTCGTTTAGTAGGATCGGATCGAGAAATCCTATTTCAATCCGATCCAGGTATACATGGAGCTAAATCCTGATTCAATTCTCCATATAAACGTAGTAACAGTGATACATTTTATCTTGTGTCTCTTGTAAACGGATCCATAAAATTAATCGACCTAAAAAAAAACTATCGTTCTATCTTGCATACACAAGTGAACTGGAACTTTCAAAGAAAAATTAAAGGTAAGCTGACTCAATGTCATAATTGCCAAATGTTTGGACACGGGCAGAAAAACTGTCACATAAAAACTTTTTGTGCTATTTGCGCCGGACCACACAATACGTCTGAATGCAATAATAATTCCGTTCTCAAATGTGCAAACTGCAGTGGGAATCACAAAGCTACTGACATATCATGTACTAGCAGAGCCAGATACCTTCATATTAAAGAAAGATCATCGGGAAGAAGATCAAATCCTCAGCCCATAACACAGTTTAACTCACCAGCACAAATCTCTGCTTATAATGATCACCAAAAAACGGTTTCATTTGCTTCGATGAGTGATTTTCCTTCCCTACCGCAGCCACAGCGACAACAGGTCAATGCACCAAGCAAAAGCAATAAAAGGCGTTTTTCTTTTTTAGTTCAGTATAGAGCTCTGAACAGAGTCCGATAATGTCGAGCATGTTCCGAACATTCTCTGAACCAAGTGTGCTCTGAGCGCTCTGAGTATATTTTGAAACATACCTGAACACTTATGTAGCTGTCGCCATTTTTTTTTAATTTCCATCTGTCAAATGCTTGTGTTAAGCATTTTACTCTGTCTGCTCAGTTATTTTATTCTGAGCTCATAGAGCGCACTCTGAACACGCTTAGAACATGCTCAGAACGAAAAAAGAAACACATTTTCGAAACTCTGAACACTCTGAACTAAAAAAGAAACACAATTTATTTTTTGACAACTCAGGTTCTGTTCTGAACTAAAAACGAAAAACGCCTAAAAGTTCAATCTCGCACATTCAGAATTTGTCACCATCACCAGTAACAATTAATGCGTGGGATAACAATGCACATGCTTCTTCTAGCAACAACAACAATACTGTGAGCAATAATTCTACTCTCTTTTCCATCGAGGAGCTCAATTCACTTTGCATGGAGATGATAACAAATTTATCAGTTTGTAAAACTAAAATAGATCAATTTAATGTGATTGCACGTTTAGCTACTAAGTTTTTGTATTCAAATGCTAATGATAAGTAAAATGGCAGACACACATTTAAAAATTATAACTTGGAATATTTAAAGTAGAATAATATTGAAACAGCTACAATATAATAGAGAAATTTTATTATTTAATGATTACTGACTAAAATTTGATGGGTTCACTTGTCAAGTTTTTAAAACCTTTCGAATTGGGCATACAAAAACTTGCCAAGTAAGCCCATCAAATTTTAGTCAGTAATTATTAAATAATAAAATTTCTCTATTACATTGTAGCTGTTTCAATATTATTCTACTTTAAATATTCGATATTAAACCTTCATGAAGTAAGAACTTGGCGTACTTTTAGATCTCAGTACTTTTCACGGCTGACTTGTTAGACAAAGGTTTTTGTATAGAAGAACTTGGCTCTTTTTTTAACATATCTGTTTTTGGTCTGATCTCACTCCTTTTTGCAAAGATTTTAATATTTTGCCATGTCAAAATCTTGAAAGATACGGAATGATAGAAGGGTGGGCTCTACCTACTAAAATCAACTTAGTTTATAGCTTCGTATTTCTTTTGGTATATTTTATTTTTGTTATTGGTTTTTTGATTTGTGCTTCAATTGTTTCTTCTTGTCCTGGAAAGATACCTTACCCTAACTTACCTACCTTAATTATAAATACTCGTACTAGTACCTACATCCGCTCAAAGTCATAAAAAAGCAATAATTGTTGAGGATGCGATGATGTTTTTGTTGCAATTTTAACTCCTTTTTTTAAATGAAGGTAGACCACCAATTAACAGCCTAATTAGTGGTTTTATTATAGTTCACATCACAGTTAAGAGTTTTTTTTTATGTAAACTCATAATATTTTCAGGTATGCAAATGTTTTCTTTTTTTCATTAATGTTAACATAACATAGAGTACCAAATCGAGCACTCTAGTTCTAAGAAAAGTTATGAAATTTCAAAATGCATGTATAGTTTCAAAATGACAATAAAAATACACTTCGAATAAAAAATCTTAGATTTTCTATTTTTCGCTTTGAATGTACATTAAGCTATACCCTTCCACAAAACTTTATCATTCTACAGCAGTCGGAAGTGCTCTATACAAATCAAACTTTTTCTCGGAAAGTGGGCGGATACCACGCCCCCTGAATGGAAAACCTCAATTTTAATTTTTGGTCCTTTATATAGAATTTGAGGCCTACCGTTCTATCAAATTTCATTGTTCTACTCCAATCGGAAGTGTACCATATAATTTACATATCAGTTCTGAGGAAGTGGGTGGATACCACGCCCCTGAATGGAAAACCTCAAATTGTATATTTTTTTCTTTGTATGCAATTTAAGCCCTACCACTTTACCAAATTTCATTGTTCTACTGCAATCGGAAGTTTGCCATATATAATTTACATCAGTTCTGAGGAAGTGGGCGGATACCACGCCCCTGAATAGAAAATCTCAAATTTTATATTTTTTTATTAGTATGCAATTTAAGCCCTACCGCTCTACCAAATTTCATTGTTCTACAGCAATCGGAAGTTTGCCATATATAATTTACATCAGTTCTGAGGAAGTGGGCGGATACCACGCCCCCTGAAAGGAAAACCTTGGTGTTTATTTTTGGTTCTTTATATGCAATATAAGCCCTACCGGTTCACCAAATTTCATCGTTTTACAGCAGTCGGAAGTGCTCGATAATACGATGTCGGGAAGTGCTCCAAAATTCGGAGAAAGTGGGCGGATACCACGCTCCCTGAATAGAAAATTTCAAATTTTCGATTTTTTCCTCTGCTTGCATGACAAGACCTACCGTTGTGCAAAATTACAAGATTCTACGATGTCGGGAAGTGCTCCATAATTTTGATGATCTGTCAGTCAGTCAGTCAGTTACGGTTTTTGTGATTTTTGAGGCCTTATATATCAGGAACCGCTTATGCTAGAAAATTGAAATTTGGTGAGGCGCCTCTGCTTGACTAGCTTAGCAAATATTCGGAATTTCAAGTTTCTGACTTCATTGGTACTGAAGATAGGGAGGGGTCAAAAGTCGCCTGAGTTTGTTCCTGTAAAAAAGGGTGTAGTGCCAGAACTTGGCTGGGCACTACCGTGCCCTTTGATTTGTAACCACGTAGAACAGAATCGCGCTGAAGGACAGTCTTTGAATATATATATAATATGGAGGGCTCGTTTCTATTCCAAATGCGTGACTATCATAGGGGGCGCTACTCAAATTTGTGTAAGACAAAGTTATTGCCGAGTGCTTCATATCACATGTGACGGAGAACTATATGCGAGGAGAAGGTAAGCACAAATCGGAGGATACGGCTGTATCCTTAACTTACAGAAAGTGAGAGAGCGACCCCTATCACAACTTCAAGTACTACAATGCATTAGGGATAGGAACGAGCCCTCCATATTATATATACTCAAAGAGGACAGTCAACAGGAATGATACTGATAGATATAGAGAAAGCTTTTGATTCTGTTTGGCACAATGGAATGGTATACAAAATGATACAATTTAACTTCCCACTTTATTTGTGTAAAATTGTTCAAAGTTTCTTGTCTGGTAGATGTTTTCAGGTCCACGTTGAAAGTGGTGTTTCAAATATTTTTTGCTTTGATTTTGGTGTTCCCCAAGGTTCTGTTCTTGGTCCAACCTTGTATAATGTCTATACATCAGATTTTCCAAATCTTCCCCATTGTGAATCAGCTATTTTTGCTGATGATACCGCAATATTTTCATCGCATAAGTTTGGTCTCATCATTGAGACAAATTTAAAAAATGCTATTGAAATATTAGAAAAATATTTTAACAAATGGAAAATTAAGCTGAATGCTGCAAAGATGCAAGCCATCTTTTTCTCGCGAAAAAGAAAACCTTGTTATCTTCCCAGCACTCAGCTTCAAATCAATGGAAATGTTATAGCTTGGGAACAGTCAGTAAAATATTTAGGAGTTCATCTTGACACCGAACTAACTTTTATTCAACACATTAATAATACTATAAAGAAAATCAATATTGCTATTAAGATGCTTTACCCATTTATTAACAGAAAATCTTCACTCACAAATGATAATAAGATTTTAATATACAAAGTTATTTTTCAATCAATATTACTTTATGGGTGCCCAGCTTGGGGGAATGCTGCTGAAAGTCACATAAAAAGGTTACAAATTTCGCAAAATAAAGTGCTAAAAATGATGCTCAACCTTCCTTGGTATCATTCCACCTTGAATCTGCACAGTGAAGCGGATGTTGAGTTGATTTCTGACAGGATTCGGAAACTTACTACCAATTTTAATAATAGCTGTGATATAGCTGACAATCCTCTCATAAGCCAGCTTTACAATTCTGGAGTAACTTAATATTCACGTAATTTTATTTCGTTTGCTTGTTATTTATTTATTCATTTCTGTTTCATGTTAACTTATTATATTATTAGTTAAGTGTTATTTATCAATACATGTACTTATTTATTCCTAAAACATGTTGCCGTTCACTTATATTATTTATTTAAATTCTTATGTAATAATTTTTTTTTTTGTTTTATTTATTTACTTATTAATTAATTAATTAATTTATTTACTTATTTATTTATTCATCTATTTATTCATTTATTTATTTATTTATTTATTTATTTATTTATTTATTTATTCATTTACTGTGATATATTTTATTTATTTATTTATTTATGTGTTTTTGTTAACTATAATATACATATGTTTTTTTTTTTTTGTTTTTTTTTTTTTTTTTTTTGTCTATATTTATTTATTTACTTATTTATTTATTATTCATTTATTTATCTCTATTTATTTAATTTATTCATAGCTTATTCTAGTCAATTTATTTGTACATAAAAAGCATTCCTCGTTTTTTATAAACAATTACATACGCTATCTAAAACCATAAAAATGTTTTATTAACAATTATTCCTTATTTATTTTATTTATTATTTTTTTTTTATTATTATTATTTTTTTTTTCGCTCTAATAAAGGTTCTTTTCGTATTTTCCTTTAAATAAAATTTGCAACTATAATAATTTTTCACTAAATCAAAGATAATGTCTCAGTTGTAAGAAAATAACTTTCAAATCTCTGAATGTAAAACGTGCAGTCATAGGCTTTGTACAAAAAATTATCACGAAATATCTATCTATCTATCTATCTATCTATCTATCTATCTATCTATCTACATATCTATAACCCTTATGACAGAACCCAATTGATTGTGGATGCAAGTCCCGTGGCATTGGGCGCAGTTTTGATACAGTTTAATGCAGATATGAAGCCGCGAATAATTGCATATGGGAACAAATGTCTGTCAGAATGTGAAAAAAGATATTGCCAGACAGAAAAAGAAGCTTTAGCATTAGTTTGGGGACTGGAACATTTTCATATATATTTGTATGGATTAGATTTTGAACTCGTCACTGACCACAAATCTTTGGAAACAATTTTCGGCCCAAAGTCAAAACAATGTGCACGAATTGAGAGATGGGTTCTTCGATTGCAGTCATACAGATATAAAATAATATATAAACAAGGCAAATCGAACATTGCTGATCCATTTTCCAGGCTTTGTGTCACTGATCCTACTTTTGATAATAATTTTGATTCCGAAAAACATGTTCATCATATTGCCAGTAATAGTATTCCAAAAGCTTTCACTTTAAATGAAATTGACAAGATTTCAACAAATGATCAAGAAATTCTTAGTGTTAAAGAGGGTATCTACATATAAGTAACATTGGAACAAAGATATACTCAATTTCAAAGTATTTGAAAATGAACTCTGTTTTTACGGAAACATACTGCTACGACAAAATAAAATTGTAATTCCACAAAGGCTTCGTAAAAATGTAATTGAATTCGCTCATGAAGGACACCCAGGAATAATTGGAACAAAGAGGCGGGTGCGAACTAAAGTCTGGTGGCCAAAAATTGACCAAGATGCCGAAAATTTTGTAAAAAACTGTAAGGGTTGTCTTCTTGTTTCAGCACCAACTGTTCCTGAACCGATGAAACGACGAGCAATTCCAACAGCTCCGTGGATAGACGTTGCAATGGATTTAATGGGGCCACTTTCAAGTGACGAGCATCCATTTGTTGTCATAGACTACTTCAGCCGTTATAAGGAAGTCGTTATTTTAAAAAAAACATTACTTCAACTTCCATTATAAGTTCTCTAAGGAAAATGTTTACCAGATTAGGATATCCTCAAACAATAACTGTAGATAACGGAAAACAATTCTCTAGTAAAGAATTTAAAGGCTTCTGCGAAGTTTTCAACATAAAACTCTATAATACGATTCCATATTGGCCTCAGCAAAACGGTGAAGTTGAACGACAAAATCGAGACATACTTAAAAGAATAAAAATAAGCAAGGCTACAGGTTCAAATTGGAAAGAAGATTTATTAGACTATTTGCTTATGTATCACAATACCCCACATACAACAACAGGAAAGGCTCCGGCTGAACTATTCTGCGGAAGGCTTCTCAAGGATAAAATTCCATCAATTCCAAATCAAGATCAATGCCTCAATCAGGACATTATGGACAAGGATGCAATTGAAAAAGAAAAAGGAAAAGTGTATGCTGACAAGAAACGACGAGCTGCTCAAATTGAACTTACTATTGGTGATCAAGTGCTAGTCAAGAAACTTCGAAAAGAAAATAAGTTGGATACCAATTTTAGTGAAATACCGCACGAGGTTGTCAAAAATAAGGGAGATGTTATGGTGAAGAATTCTTCAACTGGCGAAATAACAAGACGTAACGTTTTTCATTTAAAGAAAGTTAATGGTGATTGGACAGTTCAAACTAATGAAAAAAATTCGTCGGATGAATTAGACTAAATTACGTTATATTTTATATTATTTTGAGTTTCTTTAAATTTAACTTTATTTCATTTACTTACTTTAAAAAAAAAGGAGAGAATGTAGTGTCTAGCACTTAATTATACTTAACAACATTATATAAACCATAATCTAAGTAATGATTGCCAAGGCAATATTCTATTATAAATTATATTAATCATAATAAAAATAGATTTGAGACTGAGCGGTTGTTCAAATAAATAAATCAATAAATCAATATACTACAGTGAGATAAGCATACTTCGCAGACTTACTTTTTGTTAACTAGTTGCCGTCGTTTTTCAATGGAAAGATCCTTAAATCTACTGCATTCAAGCAAACGATGAGCACCATTACATATGAAACAACCATTCAACTTGTTGGAGCCTTTGCTTAATGCATGAGATTCTGTATGCGCGTTTATACTCGAATGACGTTTATCAATCTTGGATTCAGAGTAGTTCGTTACAAAAGATGCAGCATTTGAAATACTGTCAAGCCATTCGCTAAAGTCTTGCAAGTTCAGATCCGAAGAGTCACGATGCTTTGCCCAATCCATTTTGTAAGAAGCTGGGAGCTTTTCTATTAAGTCGTCTAGAGGAACTGGATTATTGAGATGATTCTGCAAACTACATGCCTCCATTGTGCCACACAATTTGCGCACGGAATTTGCAAATGCAACCAACGTTTATAAGCGATCTGCCTTAAGTGGTAGCTCAGATCTAATTTTCTCTATGAGCATCTTAATGAGAGGTCCCGGTCGTCCAAATTGTGATCGAAGAATGGTTATTATTTTGTGGACCATAGATGGTATTACCAAAATTGGCCGCACGCTCTCCAACGCCTGGCATTTTAAAGCTCTCTGCAGACGCCACATATTTTTGCTATTTGTGAAACCGCAAAGCTTTGAAGAACTCTCAAACGTGCTGATACTCGTAAACATGGGCCAATCTTCAGGTCGCCCTGAGAAAACTGGCAGTTTTTTAGTCATAACTTGTCGTGCTGCAATATTGCTATCTGATAAGCAAATATCTGTTACTCCTGTCACCAGATCTTCAGGATGTTGACTGAATTGCGTGATTGCATCAGTCTTCGGATTTTTTAAAACATTAACATTAATATTTACCAAAGCTATTCACAGAACATTGTTCGTCATCCTCTTGCGTTAGCAATTGATAGCGCTTTGAAAGAAATTCCTTTTCTTTCTCTTCTCTTTCTTTTTGAAACCGCAATTCTAGGTCTTTTGTTCCTCAATACGCTTCAATTCCAATTCTAGTCTTCTTTTGCTTCTTGCTGATGAGGCTGCGGTACTTCTATTTGTTGGGAGTGCCACTTCGCTAACGTCTCGTAAAACCTTTTGTGCTTTAACATCGTTGCCCTTTAATCCTGCAACTTGCATTCCATCACGCACTGTTTTATTGAGCTCAGCACAGTCGAAACACTCAAAACTCCTGTCTGCTACCGTAGTCGCATCCACATAAGCGTAGTTGTAGTGATACCATTTTTTGCAGTTATCACACTCCACCATATCCTGGTAAGAATTGGGCCTACAGCATCCAACACAATCATTGGGATCTGATATACTCATTTCTTATTTTGGTTTGAACAAAACACGAACTATTTCCAATTTAATTTTACATTGTTGAGAATTTAATTATAAGTAAATTCGTATTTTACTTTTGATTTCTTTATTAAGAATGAAAATATAATTTTGTAAATTGAAAATTAAGCAAACAAATTTCTAGGAAAAATAAAATAGAATAATAACTAAAATTAAAGTGATTTTCTCTACAGTGATATTTTAGCAAATCTTAAATTGGTTTCAGCACAGTCTGATATTCCTTAAAGACGATGAAGCCATTAACTATCATCAACCGATACACTGTCACTGTCATAGTATTATTGATTTGGTGTCGTGACCCAGTTCCTTACTTGTGTTAAACTTAATTAATTCACTCGATTCTCTGTCGATTCGGCTCTTTGTTCAATTGAACATACATTTTAAAATGACACGATCTTCTGCTGAGATGGCATCCCATAGACCACGAAAGTTATTATATTATTCTGCAAGAGAGAACATAATTTGCACATTCAATATTTTTTCTGAAAGATTATTTTGATTGTGCTTGAGAACAACAAACAATTTCTGCAACTTAGCTCGTGAGCACTAATTTTTCTCGAATCGATTAGCATCGTCAATCTTTAAGTACTGCTTCGCTCAAAAGGAGCACACGACTTGTTCCAGATGTCCTTTGCGTTATAAGATTTGAGCAGGAGTTCAGCTACAAACCTACATACATAGGGCTGATGCAATCAAGCCTGCACTCGCATCATCTTTCATCCAACTTGAGTGCTTATTTTTGCCTGCTTCTGAAACACCAGCTGGTAGCTTTGGACAAGGTTTATTCGTCATCGACAATTTTCTGCACGGAACAACACACTCACCTCCGATATCCATTTTGGACAATCGCTTAAACTCTCCAGACAATCCAAGGCAATTTTGGAGTTCATTGACAACATTTTTTTACTTAAGTTTATCTTTTTACTTGCGACTTAGAGGTACTATAAGGCAAGTTATGCATTCGTAAAAAAATCGAACTCGAGATTTTGATCAAAGTTGACATTACGATGATAGCGAAGACTAAAAAAGTGGGTCTGGCAATTCTGTCTGTCTGTCGGTTCGACTACAGCCTAAACGGCTCTGCCGATTTTCTTTAAACTTGGTAGATATGGGCTTTGATTTTTTCCCCCCACACGTTTTTTTCTTTTTTTTTTAAGACCAAAAATAACGGTACCTGCCATACGAACTTTTTTCGAAATTTTATAAATATTTTTTTTTCTCAAAAACTGCTGCACAGATTTAAAAAATAAAAACACAAAAAAATTTCATTTAGTTAAAGCTAGGTAAGGGTTGAAAAATTTTTTTCAAAAAATGGTTATTGAGGGTAAAAATTTAAATACTCGTAGAATTGTGTATTCAAATTTTCAAAAAAAAAATTGTTTGGATTTTTAAAAAAACTTAAAATTTTTTTTTCAAAACTCAATATTTCGAAAACCCTATGCTAGATTTGTTTTAAACTTTATTAATAAAAGTTTCTTAATATAATCTACAAGATTTGAGAAAAAAAAAATTTCATTTACCTTAAAATAAAGGTACCTACCATACAAATGTTAAGAAAATTAAAAAAATGGTTTTCAAAAATCGTATTTTTCTCGAAAACGGCACCTAGAATTTTGATAAATTTTTTTTCTTTCAATTAATTTTTATGATTTTTAATTTATTAAAAAAAAAATTGAAATTAAGATATTACAGCTTGTACCTACAATAGAACCATTTTTTCGAATTTTGAATTTCTCATTATCCACATAACGGTTCTTAATGAAATTTTTTATAGAGAAGCTTCTAAAAAATCTAAAACACATTGCATTTCAAAACTTTAAAATAAATATTTTTTGAATTTTTGAAAAAAAAATCTATTTTTTTCTTTTTTTTGAAAATTCGATATCTCAGAAACGTCTCAATATCTTTTTTTTAAATTTAATTTTTATTCGAACAATAATAAAAACTTTAAATTGGCGTAGGTACCAACATTTTTTCTTAAAAGTTTTTTAAAAATTTTGTATATAAAAGCTCTTTTTTAAGAAACCACTAAAACGACTTATAATGTTTGTTCTTGCATAAATTCATATTTGCATAGCATTTTGTTTTCGTCTCTTACTTTAAAAGAATTTAAAAAAATAATTTTATCTTTATGACCAGTTTTCTCTAATAACATTCGTTTTTAAAATTCCTAGTCTATTACATAGGTGCATATTGGAAATTGTCGAAATATTTCATTCACTCATTCTATAGATATTTCATGAACAATGCTTCAGGTAAATAAGTCATCTTCATTTCTCGATTGAATTGCACCGAAATACTCGGCAGCTTCCACAACTATTAATTTCCATTAGCTTAGATTTGTTAAAAAGACGCACTACATGTACAGTGTCGGACAAAACTAAAGCACGAAAAAATATCAAATTGGAAACATACGAATAAAAAGTGAATACACTCGTGATACTTTTATATTTTTTATTTTTTCTTAATCACAACATATTATTCTATATTTTACAGCTTTTAATTTGATTTTAAATCTTAACATATTTCTAAAAAATAAAAATTGTTCAAAACTCATTAAAAAGTAGCGCGACAAAACTAAAGCACATGTACCATATTTCTGTTTACAGTTATCGAATTTTACCGCTTACTTCTTAAATGCTACTACCTTCACTTGTTATTTTGTCAAGCATGTTCTAGGCAAAACAGAAAAAAATAATCGCGGATCTTTGCACCATGCTAACGGTCAAAGCTAATGAAGAATTTAAAATTTAAATGAAAATTGTTAAAATGGCGCGGAATAAATATTCCAATAAATTAAAAGAAAAAATAGTGCCCGACTTTCAAAGCGGTGAATCAATTACATTTATTGGCAATAAATATGGTACAAGCCATACGGTTATTTCTCGGATAATAGCTCAATATCGTGCTCGGGGTAGTGTTCAAACAGTGCACAATGGTGGTAGACCTCGAAATACCACGTCGCATTGCGATAAAAGAATAATGAGGTTAATCAAAAAGGACCCTTATATTACCCTAAAAAAATAAAAAAATAACTAGACTTATAAATCTCTTGTAGAACGATCTGGCGAAGAGCGGTTGATAGTGGCTGGAAAGCTCGTCGTGCTGTAAAAAGGGCCATTTATTTCCCTTAATAATAAACGTGCAAGACTAAACGCACCTTAGCTGGACTAGGGAAAAATGGAAGACGGTTCTATTCTCTGATGAATGGAAATTTAATTTAAAAGGATCGGACAGATTTCGTACGGTACGAAGCCCGAAAGGTGAACGCCTCAATCCTCGATTTACCAAGGCAACTGTGAAGCACTGTGGGGGGGAACATTACTGTCTGGGGATGTTTTTCCAGTCAAGAGATCGGGCCACTTCATAAGATAAGTGGTATAATGGATCGTTTCATGTACCAGGAAAGCGTTCAAAACGTCATGCTTCTGTATGCGGAGGAGAATATGCCGTTGCGATGGATCTTCCAACATGACAACGATCCGAAACATACCGCTAAATTGGTGAAAGATTGGCTTAATGAAGGTAATATCATGGTTATAAAGTGGCCAGCGCAATCCCCTGATCTCAACCCAACGGAGAATCTATGGGAAATGGTAGATTAGAGGATTGATCGAACGAAATGTAACAATTTTGACTCGCTACTTGACAACAAGTATAAACTGTCTGGGAAAACATCCCCATACAAATAATTGACAATCTTATTGCATCCGTGCCTCGTCGATGTGATGCAATTATCAAAAATAATGTTTAAGACACCAAATAGTAACATTAAAACTTTTTTTTTTTTTATTTTGTATATGAAATCAAAAATGTGCTTTAGTTTTGTCGCGCTACTTTTTAATGAGTTTTGAACAATTTTTATTTTTTAGAAATATGTTAAGATTTAAAATCAAATTAAAAGCTGTAAAATATAGAATAATATGTTGTGATTAAGAAAAAATAAAAAATATAAAAGTATCACGAGTGTATTCACTTTTTATTCGTATGTTTCCAATGTGATATTTTTTCGTGCTTTAGTTTTGTCCGACACTGTATGTAATTGCTCCACCTGGCTCTCAATTGCGATACTAAGGCATTCAGAACCAGTAAGATTTGGTTTCTTCTTTTACTCTTTAATTCTTCAAAAAGTTCGCAATGTTTTTAAAAATTCTATTAGATACAAATAATTATACCTGTGATTCTACTTTAATTTAGACCCAAATAAAAAATGAAAAAAAGAGAACACGAAAAAAGTGAGACCGGCAATTCCATCCGTCTGTCTGCATGTCCGTATGTCAGTACTTCGACCTATAGCCTTAACCACTGAACTGAAGCGATTTTCTTAAACTTGGAATTTAAGGGTCTTCGATGATTCCCTAGAAGAGAAATGGAAATTTTTTGTTTGGCTCCAAAACAAACGGTATCTGCCGTACAGTCGTTATGCAAAGTCTTATTTACCTTTAACTTGATAAAAAGTTTTAAGAAAAATGGCATTAACGGTACCTCTCATAGAACAGTTTTTATTTACGAATTTCTTATTTACAGCTCCAACGTTTCTGATAACAAATTTTATACAGGAGCTCCTTTTATTTAAAAATAATATTGTAGTTATATACAAATTTTCGAAAAAAATCATTTTTGGATAGATATACATATTACATATGTTATGTACATAAAAATAATTATTTTTGTCTTCCGTTAAATCAAACTTTTCTATAATTTAGACAACAAATTTATGCATTTAAACATTGTTCTCTAATTAAATCCATGTCTAGTTTTTATTAATAAACAATTTTTAAAGTGCTTTTACATAAGAGCAAGTATGTACGAGCGAACCAGTCGTTCATTTTATTTCTAGATACGTGCATAATCTGAGCGTCGTTAATGCACATTGGATGTGCCATGCAAAGTAACAGTAAAAGAGAACATTATACTTACATTTCTATTCCGCTTTCGCACCGAACTTACAATCGTTCGTCTGTTGCGTGCAATTAAAAACAAAGCAACTATCATTATAACCATGATCAAGGCAGCTCCTAAAATAGCAGGTAAAATTACACTGTCTTCTTCTTTGTAACCCTTAAATATAAGATAATTATTTAGATACCAAATACAAGTTCGTTATGGTCTTACTGTCCATTGGAAATATGTTGACGGATCTATGTACGGCCAGTGTGAACGTATCCAATCATTTGGCTCATTTAAATCCTTTTTTAACTTTTCCTGGTGCTTTTTTTGATCATCTCTAAGGTAAGTTCTTAGACTTTCTTGACCAAGTGAATTTGTTTTGGCCAAAACTGGTGGTATGATAGGTTTCTTCGAGGCTGCCTTTAAAAGGGGTACTTGCATAACACGACCCGTTATATTTGTAAGAACTGAAGCTGACAATGGAGTTGGCCTCATTGTTGATACAATAGGCGTTGTTAGTGTGGGCCAAATTTCACCTCCTACAAATACTGCTTTGTTTTGGTCATTATTTCTTACCGTAGTAACGACGATGGTTGGTACGACATCTGCTGCCGTTTGACCCCGCAAACCTTCAAACCGCACCTCAGCCACGAAATCATTCCCTATTTCCGATTCTGTTGGCCTAGCCTCCACGTTACTACTAGTTTTGGGATTAACTAAACCTGATGCACTTCCTATTTCCCCTATGTTTATTTGCGGATATGATATTTGTGGAACCACAGTGCTACTGTTTTCTACTGGATATGGCTGAATTGTACTCTCGATTGGCTTCATATTGTTTATTGCATCGGTGGTAGTGGTTGTATTGGTATTGATAGTAGTAGTTTTCGCAGACAAACTAGTTGCACCAAATCGGTTTGCAGTGCCAGTGAAAGCGGCCTTTGTTTTCAAAAACCAATCAGATGGATTGGGTAGGCACGCGGCAGAGACCAAAAACGGAATCAATATAGCACCAATGATCACAGCACACACGAATAACAGCCCAAGATACGCAAAAAAGGACCGCCTTCTGGCAGAACGCTTTGATTTCGACTTGCCACTGCTGCTGCTGCTACTCGCACTTGTAAGTTTACCTTCAATCCGAAAATCATCATTCTGCGGAAGAATTGTATATTGGAGACTATTTTCCCCATGACGAATGGTTTTGTACATATTGGGACAGTTATTGTCTATACAATAATTATCCCCGTATTTTTTCCCGGATTTTAAAAACAAGATGTTTCAAAGTGATCGTATGAATTCAAATGTGTTCTCAATTCACTTTAACATTCTTTAAAACTCCATCGTTCTTATCGATTAAACAGTGTAATAAAAGTACGAAACACGATTTCCCTTTTTGCCAATATAAAAAGTACTCAACAATCAAGAATATACATATGTATAGTAGGTAGGTATTTATAAAATATAAGCTTTTTGACAAAATGAAGTGTGTTTGTTAAACAGCCGAGACGGAATAGTTGAATTTAAGAAGATTAAGGATCCTTCAAAGTAATGAAAGTACCACTTTTTAAATTTATTTTTAGCAGATTTCAGTTTTTATTTTTTTAATGATTTTATTGCTTTCACTATCTAAGGCGACTTTTATCATGGAGTGCGCACAAGGAACTGATGGTACATTTTAATATATGGTCCTTGTTTGGTGGTAAAAATCAATAAAAAGGACCTGTAGTAAGTTAAAAGCTTTGTTTGATTCATTAAACCGATTGAACTGTAGAGTTTTTCTCTAAGGGAACTAAGTTAAGTTTAATTTAAATTATCAGGGAATTTCAAGAACTCGTTTAAAATTGTCGGAGAAGAAAAGAATCCTATGTTGGCAATGGGTTGCATGCAATACATCTCTGTAATATACTACTTATCTGACTGAAACATTGGAGCATTTTTTCAGCATACCTACATAATTATTGAAGATTTAGAAAACAATATTATTAAAATTATTATCATTGTTATTATTATTATTATTATTATTATTATTATTATTATTATTATTATTATTATTATTATTATTATTATTATTATTATTATTATTATTATTATTATTATTATTATTATTATTATTATTATTATTATTATTATTATTATTATTATTATTATTATTATTATTATTATTATTATTATTATTATTATTATTATTATTATTATTATTATTATTATTATTATTATTATTATTATTATTATTGCTTTTTTCTCCTTATTGGGTATTTAAAACATATTTTGGAGGCCTTAGCCCAAATAAAATATGTATTTTCCTATCAGTCGGTTAATTTATATTCAGGAAGTTTCTGGTTATGTGACAGGTATCGATTATTACAGCCTTCTGCACAGCATCTATTATGTTTTGGCTTAGTCCTAGGGTTCTTATATCCTCTTTCAGTTGTTTGTCGATTATGCCTTCCGCGCTGATGATGACTGGGATGATCTTTACTTCCCTCAGATTCCAGCTTTGCTTGATTTCTACAGCCAGCTCGGCGTACCTATTACGTTTCTCGTTGTACGTACGCCTTATGTTTCTGCTTGCAGGAATCGCGACGTCAATGAAGACACTTTTACGCTCTTTCTTATCGATGATTGTGATGTCCGGCCGATTGTGAAGCCTTGTATGCTCGGAATGTATGGTGCGATCGTAGTATATTTTGACGTTGTCGTTCTCTACCACCGGGGAAGGGGCATACGTGTAGTATGGGACGTTGTTTATAGGGGTTCCATGTCTTTCGAGAAGCTTCTTATGCAGGATTTTGGCGACGTTGTTGTGTCTTCTCGTGTACTCTGTTTGAGCTAGGCACGTACAGCCTGATAAGATGTGATCTATCGTTTCAGGTTGGCTTCTACATCTGCGGCATGTATCATCCCCTACATTTGGATCCTTCATGACATACTTCTTATAGTTCTTGGTAGGGATCACTTGGTCTTGGATAGCAATCATAAACGCTTCAGTTTCGGCATACAGTTCACCCTTTAATAGCCATCTGTGTGACATTAGCTTGTCAACATTATCGCTATTAACTGCTCCGTAGTACCGGCCGTGTATCGGTTTGATTGCCCACATGCGTTCCCTATCATCCCTACTTATTGCTCGTCTTTCGAAATCACCGCTCAGGTTCAAGGGTGTTAAGTTCTCGTCTATCTCGTTTAAAGCTTTTACGAGTCCTGACCTTGCAGCTTTTAAGTTGAAATAACTGCGTAGTGATTGGATTTGGTTGTCATGTAACGTCTGCAGGTCTATGAGACCTCTTCCCCCTTCTTTCCTAGATGTTATCATTCTCTCGCAGCACGACTTCGGGTGGTGCAGCTTATAAGATGTGAGCATGGTCCTAATCTTTCTTTGCATCGCTTGGAGTTCAGTGTTGCTCCATTTTATTATTCCGAAGCTGTACGCCAGTATCGGTATCGCAAATGTATTCAGAGCCTTTATGACGAACTTTCCATTTAGGTTGGCTTTCGCTATTTTATGAATACGCGACTTAAACTCTCTAGTCAAAGTGTTTTTGACACTTCTCTTCTCAATGCGGTTATTTTGAATCATGCCCAGATACTTGTAAACCTCACCCTCCTCCATCTCTTTGATATTTTGGATGTCTGGGTCTTGTGTTTTAGTTACCTTGCCCCTGGTAATGCATACTGTCTTACATTTGTTAAGCCCGAACTTCATGTTTATGTCACTGCTAAACATTGCTATTATCTTCACCAGTTGGTCGAGTTGTTGCTTCGATGATGCGTAGGCCTTAAGATCGTCCATGTATAACAGATGACTCAGTGTTTCTTGTCCGGTGTCGCTCTTGATTTTGACTCCATATTTGCTATCCCTTAGTAGGTTACTAAGTGGGTTGAGTGCGATGCAGAACCACAGAGCTGATAGGCAATCTCCTTGGAAGATTCCACATTTAATCATGATCTCTGATGTTCGGATCTGTTTAGATTTGGTGCGTATCTCGATATTAGTCCGCCATCTCGCCATGTTGCATTTCAAGAAGTTGATTATGTTTGGGTGGACTTTGTATATTTCCATCACTTCGATCAGCCAGGTGTGCGGTACGCTATCGAAAGCCTTCTGATAGTCTATAAAACAGGTGTGCAGGTTCTTCGCTCGGCTTACTGTGTGCTCCAGTATGATCTGGTCTAGAGTAAGTTGTTCCTTACAGCCTTTCGTATCCCTACAGCAGCCTTTCTGTTCCTCGCATAAGATGTTATTGTGCGTTACGTGATTGTATATCAGAAGGTTTAGACATGCAGTCATGATCTTGTACATCGTTGGTAGACAGGTGATCGGGCGTCCGTTTGCTGGGTTGCTCTCAAAACCCCTACCTTTTGGCAGCAGGTAGGTTATGCCGTTCGTTAGGTAAGGTGGGAGCTTCTCTGGGTCCTGTATGCACTCGTTTAGTAATTGGGTCAGTTTCTCATGCACAGCTGGCAGCCTTTTGAACCAAAAATTTTGGATTTTGTCCAGTCCGGGCGCTTTCCAATTGTGGGTTCTGGATATAATTTGTTTAACCTGTTCAGTTGTTAATCGGTCAACTGGCATTTCTTCTAACATCTGGGTGCGTCTTTTTTCGATTTTTATCCATTCAGCATTCTTGTTGTGGGTTGTTTGATTCGACCATACTGATGACCAGTAGTTTTCGGTGTCCTCCTTTGTCGGTATGTTATCTGCTCCCGGCTCTATCGTGTTTTTTAGCGTTCGGTAAAAGGCTTTCTCGCTGGTCTTGAATATTCTGTTGTTTTCGCGTCTTTGATTTGACAGCTTATATTTGCGCTGCTTTGTCACTTGCACAGATAGCTTTTGTTTTATTGTGTCCATCACTAGTACCGCGTTCGAGTTGTTAAGTTCATATCGCGAATGTCTGTTGTGCCTTTCAAAGATACCGTGCACTTTATTTTTAAGCCTTCTTGGACAATTGCCACTCATATACTTCTTCAGTCTTTCTATGTCGCTTCTCAGGGCTTCTATCTTGGATTCAATCCGTCTGAGGATTACATCTTCTTTCCTTGGTCTCCTCATTCTGTTGATGGTATGCCTTATCTTATGGCCCATTTTGATCGATACTGTGACTGCCGAAGTGTAAATGAGGCTGTTCAGTTCACCTAGCGTATTCATCTGGGGGATCTCTCTTGCAACTATTTTATCGTTGATACAGGGTGCGGCAGAGAAACGGATCGTATTTTAAACGATTCTAGCGCCATCTGTTGTTAAGTTAGGAAAACGATTTTGGTTTCATTAAAAAGAGGAAGAAAGCCGAATTTTTTTCATGTATTTATTTATTTTGATAGTTTACCAGTTTTAAAAATAACGTCATTCAAATGACACCCCTTATTTTCGATACAATTGCGTAGACGCGAAACGAAATTATCGTAAACATTTTTTAACATCGTCACCGGAATTGCCGCAGAATGTCGTTTAATTTCAGTTTTCAACTCTTCAAGGTCGTGTGGCTTCGTTTCATACACCTTTGCCTTCAAATATCCCCAAAGAAAATAATCGCACGCCGAAAGATCTGGCGAGCGCGACGGCCAGGCGATTTCGCTGTTTCTGGAAATTATGCGGTTACCAAACAGTCTCCGTAAACAAACCATCGTTTCATTCGCTGTATGGCAAGTAGCACCGTCCTGTTGAAACCATGTGCGCGATAACTTCCTTCTCCTCGCCAGTTCGGGTCGCACAAACTCGTTTAGGAGCTGTCGGTAACGCTCGCCGTTAACCGTTTCGTTGAAGAAGTACGGACCAATCACGCCCCATGCCGCAACTCCCATCCATACTTTAGGCGAGTGATGGAGTTTTTCGTGAATAATTCGAGGATTCTGCTCACACCAGAATCGAAGATTTTGTGCGTTGACGTCTCCGTTCAAATAAAAATGCGCCTCATCGGTGATCAATATCGCGTCTAATGGAATTTCATTCGACTCGATTTTCTCCAACATTATTCGACTGAACGCAATTCTTGAAGTTGCTGGGCATACAATATTTTATACGGATGACATTTGAGATCTTCATGAAGTATTCTTCTAACCGTTCGGTCCGAAACATTGAGATTTTTCGCGTGCATTCGTGCGGAACGACATGGACTTTTCTGAATAGCCTGGCGCACGCGTTCAATCGTCGGCGGAGTCCGTACACTCTTCGGCAAGCCAGGAGGTTTTTTTTTACCCACCGAGCCGGTCTCTCGAAAGTTTTTTACCCACATTCGTAAAGTTTTTTCAGTAAAAATAGGCTCTTTACCGGACAAGCCGTAACGTTTTCGAGACTCGCGTACTACCGAAACGTATGAGTCATTATAACGAAAAGACTGCTCAACAGCAAACGCGCGTTTATCCATCGACCACTCAGCCATGATGATTTATTATAAAATAAATAAATACATGAACAAAATTCGGCTTTCTTCCTCTTTTTAATGAAACCAAAATCGTTTTCCTAACTTAACAACAGATGGCGCTAGAATCGTTTAAAATACGATCCGTTTCTCTGCCGCACCCTTTATATTGAATAACCTTGCTGAGTTGTTTGCAGGTATTGATCTTCGGTATTGTGGGTCTCATTCGAGGGTCAATGTCTCTGTAAATATTATATTGCTGGTCAAATATGTCGTCGACATCACTGAATGGATTTTCAGGTATGTCTGCGTTCTGTCGTTGTCGTTCGTCGCTGATGTTGGCAGCTTGCTGGTCTTGGTCGTGGTTATCTGTTTCATATTGCAGCTCATTCATACGTTGTATTTCTTCTGGATCGTTATTGTTGTTGTCTGTTACTATTCTCGTGGCTTCTTTGATGGTGTTTCTTCTGATTTCCGGGATAAGATTATTCCTATGTATTACTCTTATTTGGTCTGCCAGGCGTTGTTCTGTGACGTTCCATTCTGGGTGCTGTGCTACAAATGTTGCGCGAAGCTGAGTGCGATATCCTGTAAGGTTTTGTTCTTGTAGGGTTACGGTGTAGTATGTGCGCAATAGCTCTTCATTTATTTCGTTTGTCCATTTTCGGCGCTGTCTTACCCTTCCAGCTGCTGTGAGAGCTGCATCGGATTGTGCGTGCTGTTCAACTCTAGGCTGGGTATTAGTTCTATTGTTATTGTTCTGTGGCTCACTTGTCACACGCAGTCCAGTTACCAAACCACGTGCGCGGGAGTTATGCGATCCCGACGCGGTGGGGATATCCGAGGTCCCCAGGTTTATTTCATTATTTGTGCTCTCCATATTTGTGGGTTTTCCATTTTATACCTACTGGGAGGTTGTATTGTAAGGCCGTTTCTAACATGAAATACAGACGCCTACCTGCATGCTGTCTGGCTACCAGCTTAGGATGCAGGATTTTTGTTTTATTGTTTGGTCCGCGGGTGGTATTTTATTTCCCACCTACCCGGCATATCTACCGAGCGTTCCCCTATCCGCCAGCTTGGGGACGCGCCCTCTAGGGATACAATTCCCCCCGAGGGTTATTATTATTATTATTATTATTATTATTATTATTATTATTATTATTATTATTATTATTAGAGATGCCGCGAATATTCGGCCACTATTCGGAATTCGGCCTATTTGGCCTATTTTTTTGATATTCGGTATTCGGCCGAATAGTTCACAACATTCGGCCGAATACCGAATATTAAATGGAGAATAAGAAAAGATTTATTATTTTACAAAAAATGTTGTATTTTTATTATTTTTTTTTATTTTAGTATTTAAAATCTACTATACTCTGTCCAACAAAAATTGTCAGTACAGGGAAGATAGGACGTTTGTTTCTCATTCTGGTATCATTGCCATGCATAAGTGTGTCGCCTTTTAAAGCTCTCACAGGGATTCCGTAGTTTAAATTATAAATCGCCGCAAATGAAAGTAAAAAACGCGTAGGGCTACCGTCTGCCGATTCAAAACGACTGAAAACCACATTCAATTTACCTTTTCCCACAACGCCAAGCGGTAAGATAATAGGCGCGTTTTTTTTAAGTTGAAAAGCAATACGACAACACTCAACATACTCATCTTCTTAAAATGTGTTCTCAAAAGCTTCAAATCCCAAAAGCTCCTTAATAAAAACCACTGAAAAAGCTCTTTGCTTGCAATTGAGAATAATAATGGTAACTCTGTTTTGATGTAGATAAAGAGCGCACGATCGTATTGAGTGACACTTGACACTCTTGTCCAGCGTTCGGACTTTACTGCGAGAGCAGTAGATATACTGCACTTTTTTCTAAATTTTTAAATCTACTGCACCACTGCGCTTTTCCTGCAATCTACTGCGATTTTCAGATTTTGTTTGAATGGCATCAAATAAATGTGCTCATAACAAAGTGTAAAAATTTAAAAATTCTCGTCTCTTTCGTGCAAGTCTTGTCAGCTATGTACTCGTAATTAACACAAAACAAAAAGAGATTCTTTTTATATCTTATTATTCTCTTTTGTTTTCGATTGAGTATTTAGGAAATCCCCAGAAAAGTCTACAGGTAAAAACGACGAGGATTCACAAGCCCAATCCAAAAAAAATATGAGCAGAAATATAAAATAGAATGTGAAGCAAGCAAAAATCGGCTGGAAACTCAAAAGGATATTG
Source organism: Philhelius festivus (assembly GCA_963931855.1). NCBI lineage: Eukaryota > Metazoa > Arthropoda > Insecta > Diptera > Syrphidae > Philhelius > Philhelius festivus. The sequence continues at coordinate 127,038,266 of OZ007556.1, read as the reverse complement.
CAAGTTATGTAAAAAAAGCCTTGAAAATAATCTTACGCATTTAGAGCGCCATGCACATTCACTGTACCACAAGAAAAAAGAAGCCGAGTTCAAAAATCAGCCATTCATGTTTCAAATTACCTTCCATTCACCACCATGGATTCGTTACCAAATCTATGTAATGTTTTATCGGGTTCAAGACCAAATACAAATAAAATTAGATGCAGTGCGAAAAAGGCAACTGATTTAGTTTGAATCAGTTTGAGTAATGCAACAGCTCAAAGCTTTGAAACCAAACCTTTTCTATTTAGGAAGCGCTTGTCACTTTCTAAACCTATGCGCGAAAGCGGATAGTTGTTAATAAAATCAATTTTTAATTTCTTTTGGAGAAGCTCTAAGCGACTTGCAGATTTCAAAACCTTTAACGATTATTTCAGTACAGAAGAGCATAAAATTATTAACACAAGTTCAACCCGATGGTTGTCCGTTTAGGCTGCTGTTGATAGAGTTTTGGAGCAGTGGGTATCACTCAAGCATTATTTCTTTCTTGTGTCTTGAGGAAAAAAAAAAGAAAATAATATGGAAAGCATATCTGAAAAATTAAATGATACAAATAAAGCTTACTTATTATTTTTGTCCTACATTCTCAGTTCAATAAATTACATGAATAAAATATTCCAATCGGAAAAACCTATGATATGTACATCTTCTTTATTTAATTGTTAAGGAACATTTCTTAAAATTGCTTAACAATTTTATAAAAAAAAGAGTTCATTAGTACAAAAATCGATCTTAAAAACCAAGACTTTCATGTTTTATTTTAAAAAAATTTTGTGGTCTTACGTTTGAAATACATGAGCGAACTTTATCAGAAGTGACGCTTTTTGAAGTAAAACAAAATATTTTTAATTATTACGTTATGCTTTGCAAACAAATTCAGTCTAGATTTCTATTTGAAGATAGTAAAGTTATCTTGCTTGAATACCTTACTCCGAAAAAAATTGAAGAAGGTAATCTACCTTCAATTTTAAAAATAACTGAAGCATTTTCATTCAATAAAGTATCCGTGGAAATAATTAATGATGAATGGAGAACATTTTTATTATATGATATAAATGCAATGAATCAAGAGAACATTGCAAAGTTTTGGTATTCTTTAAAAGACCAGATAAATGTGGTAGAAGAATTTCTCTTTCACAATCTTTCGGAATACATGCTTGCTATCTCTAACGATTTTGCCTCATAGCAGTACAGCGGCCGAAAAGCAATTCTCTTTAATGAACTTAATCAAAAGTAAATTTAGAAATAGGCTTAACGTACAAACCGTAGAAAACTTAATGTTTGCGCACGCTTTAATCAAAAATGGTGAAGATATTTTTTTACCACCACTTAATTTGATTGAGTTTCTGAACAAGTACATATTTGTAGATGGTACATTAATTTTGATTACCTAGCTTCAGATATTTTTGCTAAAACTAAACATTTTCATTATCGAGTAAGAGTATATTTTTGTACACACATACTATGTAAATGAATCGATGATTATTAAAACAACATAAGTGAAATTTTAATTTTTTTACAGAAGACTCAAAAAAATTCTACATTTTTGGCCGTGTAATCATTTTTTAAATCCAAAAATCTTATTAGAGTGTTTCGACTTTTAAACCATTAGGGAATGTTTAAAAAGGGTTTCTTAATATGTTTTTTTTTTTCTTAGGGTAAAAAATCAAAATATCATTATGTGGTTTTAACAATCAACGATTCAAATGTGATTTAACTTTAGTTCTTTTGGTTATAAATCGAACACATAATGTGCACTTTAATTTATAATATTTATTAATTGTTTTTGTTACTTTTTGGTAATCAAAAAAATATTTGTATTTCTACTGCGAAAAATTTGGTTTTACTGCGATTTCTTGGTCAATTTACTGCGATCTGCGATTTGTGAAGTCCGAACCCTGCTCTTGTCTTGATCTTGACAGTATCTCATCAGCAGTGGGATACGACGGTCGTTTTGGGGTGTACAACTTTTTGCAAAGAATTACAACAACAATTCCTTAAGAAAAGTCAGTGGCCTGCTCTTTTTTTAGTGGCATTTTTTCTAACGCATTGTAGTGAGGGTGCATCGGGCGTAACTGCTTTAGAAAAAGCTCTCCCATAAGGCCTGTACTGACAATTTTTGTTGGACAGAGTATAAGATCTAAGATCAATGATTTTTAATGTGAGTAAATATAGATATTTTTAGTGCTTTGAAGTACGAGAGTGTGATCTTGTTTTTTATTTTTATTTGTATTTTGGGGTGGTCCTTATATTGAATTTTTAAATTCTGTGCTTTCCCTTTAGAGGCCAAAATTAATTTGTTTCTTCTTTAAAACGAGAAAACTACATTGAGTTTTTAAATGTATTGAAACAATACGAAACGGCAACGGGTTTTAAAGGTATTAAATGGCGAAATTATTTGATCAAAGCGGTTAACTACTTTTAAACAGTCATACATCAACAAAAATTAAACAATCAGATTTTGTTGCTTTTGTGCTTGATGAGTCTTCTGACATTCAAATGAAATCCCAATTCTTTAAAAAGAAAATCCATGTTTCAATTAGTTACAGCTCTATTGGAAAAATATGACATTATGAGTGGTCATTTGTATTGAATTCAAATAAAAGTTAAGAATGTATGTCCAAATGCTAAATTTATCTACTGTTATGTACAAGCATCGAATTTAGTGCTGTCACAAGGATAAACCAACAAAAGTGCAAGATTTTGTTAGCACTTTGAATGGTTGCAACGTTCGCATGCTCTTAAAGAATTGTTCAAAGAAAAATACCATCGTTAGCAATGACTTCGTGGTGCCTTAGTTAACGACTTGTCAATGTATTCTACTCTTACACCGAAAGCATTCTACAATGATAAAAAAATATATGGAAAGCAATGATCGAATTGCTACATTGGTTGACTGTAAATTCCTGAAAAGCTTTGAAACTGTTTTTCTTTTGAATGTGTTTTCAAAATTATTTTCACACTCAGATAGGCCTGATTTTAAATATACGCCAATTTAGACATTATATTTTGTATAAACTAAATAAATTTCTTTAAATTCAAAGAAACGAAGGGTTTCAGGAAATTTGGCAATCAACCTTGTAGGCTGTTTAACACGTCAATTTGATATAAATGAAACAAAATACAGGATATTATTCTTTGAAATACTCGTAGTTTACAATTTAAGCATGCAGATATCAGAAAGGTTTGCATCCTTTGACAAACTGAAATATTTCGATTTACTGAACGGGAACAAATTTATTAAATATCGCAAAAAAAAAAATCCTGAAGAAGTAATTAAAAATATAATTGCTGACCAAACATACCTATTTGAATTTACTCAATTAAAGAATTAATTGGCTGTTTTTCTATGAAAACACAGATTCTATGCAGCCAACAGGTACAACATGAGCTGGGGCTTTAAAAACGATAACCCCATTTTTAATGTCTTGGTCTGAATGGAGGCAAACATTACAGAGAGTTTTTGGCAGATGTACAAGAAGTTTTCAAAACTTATATGTACAGTACCAGCTTCAACGGCGGCGGCGGCATCTATAGAAAGCTTCTTTTCTGCAATGAAGAAATTAAAAACGTGGCTTCGAAGTTCGAAGTACATAATCAGAAGAAAATGAGCTATTTTGTATTTATGTCTATCGAAAAGGTTTTTTAAAAGAGTTTAAAGAAAATGACGAATTTTATAATGATATCATTTAAAATTTTGCTACTATTAGACGACGAATCGAATTCATGTATCGATACATTTTTAAACCTTTTATCTTATGTTGCTAATTTACGAAGTACTGTTTGTGTTTTTTGTCCTTATTAATAAAATTAAAAAAAAACTATCATTGTTTTTTTTTTAAACTTCCTCATACCACAGAGCTAACCCAATGCTAGGGATCAGGAATCGCCACTGGAACATGTTGTCATCCAGTATGTATTTACACTGTGCTGAGGTACGTGGGTAATCGCTGTTGGGTTTTTATCCTTCTTATAAGCAGGTTCGAGAGGCTGGTGGAGTTTCCTACTAGCTAGCAGTACCATATACTTATCCAAAAGGTATCATGTAAGCTTCTGAGTATGGAAGTTGGTTCTTGTAACATTTGTGGCGTTGCGGTCAAAAATTAGTCTGATACATATCCTTAATATTTTCCATTCACAGCTGTATCTGATGACTGGTCTCAAGAGCTGCTTATATACTTATACATAGAATGATCTTGATTTGCTGGCGCAGTCCGGTAATTCTTTTCATCAGTGGATGGGCACGATGGAAGGCCCATATGGATTTTGTAAGAACGTATCTTGGTTGAAACTTTAATTCATCAGGGAGTTTAAGGGTTATATATCTGCATTTTGCTGCAGACTGGCTGCGTCCACAGCCTGTAGCAGATTAGTTCTGACTTTGAAGCTTCAACTTTCTTCATAGCTATCAATGGTGACATAGATGAACAGTAGGTCAGCGAGTCATCAGTGTAGAAAAGGTTCTTGCAGTCAGGGCCGCCGCTACCATATGTGCGAAATGTGCGGCGCACAAGGGCGCCAACGTCTAGGGGCGGAAAATTAAGAGATAGATCTAACTCAACCTATACGGCATACTCCAAAAGTTTTCCTTAAGCTTTCGGAATTTGTTTACATTTGACCGTTCACTACGTAGTTCCCGCACACAATCTACCACAAATCTTTATTCATATTTTGTTTGTGACTGTCGCCTCTCACACCAAATAACCTCTTCGATTGCAGTCATAGTCTAAACTTCTTAACGCCATGTCGCCATAGATTGACACTTGGGAAATAGCTTTCCACGCAACCTTCATCTCAGACTTATAAACTCGAAAAGGATTTTGATTTTTTTTAGATTTACAGCCCATGTATTTCCCATAAAATAAAACGAAAACAGTGTCTCGAAAATATTAATTTTACTAATTACTCGTATTTTTCTATGAATGGGTATCAATATTCTGATTGCAATGATATAGCTAAAATCTAAGTCTTAAATCTAAGTTGGTTACAAGAACAAAATTATCAAAAGGTGATTTAAAACATTCCTTATTTTACCGATGCAAAATGTAAACAAACCATCTTTACAACGAAAACCAAAAAAAAAAAAAAAAACAACGGTAAAAAAAATGTTTCTTTTTAAATAAGAATTTACGAATAGTTTTTAATTAATTTTGGAACTGAATTGATAAATAACTTAAACGTCAACGGATTGAACAAAATCAGAATAACTCAGAAATTTTACGTTTCAATGGTTGTTCGAATTTAAGTTTTCAATCGACATTCAGAGTTCAGACACTATTTATATAAAAAAATAGTTCCCACACAAGCCACAAAATGTCAAATTTCATCAAAGCATACCTAAGATGTCAAGGAATTATATACATATAATACTTCCAGATCCGGAAGTAAATGATGAAGTGTTTCAAAAAGAAAGTGAAAATAAAAACTTTTCAAAATATCAAAAACTACTTTGTCTTCTTTCTGTCAAGCTATAAACTATTGGTTTTTACCAATTGACATACATAAATTATAAACTGTGCTAGGAACTCGAATATTTGCATTTTATATGAAAATGGTTTTGTTGAAGAAAATTATTCGCAATTGCCATATAAACATAAATATATAACAAAGTTATAACTTATAAGTTATAAGTCAAATAATCTTTTGTATACAAATTAAAAAAAAAAATTTATTACTTTACGAATAAAAAATAAATTTCAAAAAAAAAATATTTAGCCCTTTTTTGAGATATCGAATTTTCCAAAAAAAAAAATTCATTAAAATGCGTTCAGCCGGTAATGAGAAATTCAAAAATCGTCAAAATGGTTCTATGTTCGGTACAGTTAGTAATATATTGATTTCAATTTTTTTTGTTTAATTAATAGAACGTAAAAATTTATCAAAATTCTCGGAGACGTTTTCGAGAAAAACACGATTTTCGAAAACTTTTCTTTGTCAAGTTTAAAAAAAAAATCAAGCATGGGGTTCTCGAAATATTGAGTTTCAAAAAAAAAATTGAAATCCAAAAAAAAAGTTTTGAAAATTTTAATTCACAGGAATATATTTTAAATTTTGGGGCGCTTTAGCATAAAACAAATTATCAAAATCGGTTGTACCGATTCTTTAAATTTTTTGATTTTTGCTTAAATATGTTCAACATTGTTTTAATTTTTTTTTTAAATTTCGAAAAATATCTTACTTCAGATACAGTAATTGTTGGTCTTAAGAAAAAGAAGAAAAATAAAAGTGTGGGGACAAAATTTCGAGACCCAGGTTTTTCGTCTTCGCTATCATCGTAATGTCAACTGTGATCAAAATCTCGAGTTCGATTTTTTTACGAATGTATGTATAACTTGCCTTATAGCACCTATGAGTCTCAAGTAAAAAGAGTAAATACTCTTAAAAGGATGCAAAAACTGTACATATGCACATATATGCTATAATGACTACGTTCATTGTATAAGAACAACAACAATGCACGTTTGCTTAAATTTTTCAACTGCGAAATGGATAATAAATAAAACTTTCACTTATACAACGTAAATACCCCCGTGTACCCGAGACATGGGGCGGCAATTGAAGGTTCTTGCACAAGGGCGCACGAACACCCAGCGGCGGCACTGCTTGCAGTTGTCATTATAAAGCTGCTCGGAGTTCAGTAAACTGTACAGGAACTGCTCAAGTCTTGAGCATTGGGCTAATCACGCTCTGATGTTCTTCATTGTCGATGTGCATTTCTCCATACACTGTCGAATGCTTTCTCGATATCCAGAAGGCATCCGAAGGTGACTTGATGTGTGTTTAGTGCAGTCATGATGTCATTTTGGAACTTCAGGTGTTGATGGAGTGTTGAATGCTTCTTCCGAAAACCAAACTTCATTCAAAATATTATTTGATGGCCTTAAAAATTCAATTCATTAAACATCGTTTTTATGGTAAAAAATATTACAGTTTTGGCAATTTTGCTAAAAGAAAGGTACACTTATTTTTTAATTTTTAATTTTAACAATTTGAATATTCCAACACATTTGCCCAGTCGGTTTGCGAGCTTTGAGCCAGCCCATGCTCTGTACTTTTAGCTCTTCATCTCATTACAGCTTGCAGGGTAAAAGATAGCGAATCACTTAAGACAGTATATTCTAAAATTTAGATTTAAGTTAAGAACATTTAATTATGAAAGTACTAATAGAAAATTGGTTACAAATAGACTAGAATTTAAGTAACGTTATTAAGATATATGTATCTATATATGTATATGTATGTATCAGGGTGTCGTTATTCCTGTGCCATACTTTGGGATGTGATTCTTGGTCATATTCTAAGAAAAAAAAATGTTCTACAGTAAAGTCTGAATTTCAACTTTGATATCACTTTTTGACGATTTAAAAAAAGGCTAACTTTGGTGTACTCTGACCCATGTTAGGGTCAATTTCTCTGTCAGTACTAATGGTAGAGACCTCATTTTGAACTTTTTTCTTAAACCTTTAAGACAACGTTTAAATTGAGCTGATATGTCTTTAGGGTTGCCAGATATTCAATCTTAAATGGTGTTCACACAAATACAGTCATAATAAGAGCTCAAAGTGCACTCCTGCGTTTTGGATGCATGCTAGATCCCGTTTTTGGATTTCATTTTGAATGTTTATTCTCGATAACTCTTGCCTTACTTTTAGTGATCCTTCCGAAATACGTTGTTCTAATTCAGTTGAAGTTGTTATTTCAGATGAGTAAACGATTTCTTTCATTCGTCCCGATACAAAAAAATCCAGTACAGTATGAGATCCATTTCTACCTATCCACCGATCACCGTATTTTTCATCCAGCCAATCCTTAACTTCACGACCATAGTGAGCCGGAGCACAATCTTGTTGGAAATATGATGAAGCTAGTTGAAGCAGTGAAACATCTATTAATAGGTCTGGTAGATTATTTTGTAAAAACTCTAGATAGTTAGTAGAATTAAGTCGGGGTGGTAATTTTAAAGGCCCGATCAATTTATTTCCAATTACACCTGCCCACATGTTGACACTAAATCTGTGCTGAAATGATCTTTTCCGCCTTCAATGTGGATTGCTCGAAGCCCATGTATGGATATTATAGAAGTTCGTAATATCATCTCTTGTGAATTGGCGTTGGGGTCAAAATACTGTTTGGGTCATAATACTGTATTTAAAATACTGTATCTCAAAATACTGTATTTCAAAATACTGTATGTTCAAAATACTGTATGATCAAAATACTGTAAGTAAAAATTCTGTATTTCAAAATTCTGGTTGGTCAAAATTCTGTATTTTAAAATGCTGTAAATAGGCTGAAAAATAAAAATCGTTTTGATAACGTAAAAAATTGCCCACTTTTTAAAAATCCTGTTTTTAGTTATAATCCCGTTTTTTATAATACCTTTTTTTATTACGACGTAAAAACAGTGAGGTGCGATATTGGGTGTATGCAAAGTTTCCTTAGCATTAAAAGAATCTGGAAAATAACCAACATAAAATCAATAAGATATTTGTTAAAGAGTTATCAAGGCTGATTCTCATCGGCATATTTTTACAATTGTTTTAATTATAATCAACAATTGCATAAATAATTGCACCAAACTAATTGATCTGTCAAAACTTTCAGGTGTTCATGCTCATACAGCATTTTGAGATGAAAAATTTTAAGATACAGTATTATGAGGTACAGTATTTTGATCATACAGTATTTTGTACATGTACATACAGTATTTCGAAATACAGTATTTTTAAATACAGAATATTAACCATACAGCACTATGACCATACAGTATCATACAGAATTTTGACCATACAGTATTTTCAAATACATTATTTTGACCTGCTCCCGCGAATTGAGATTCTTCTATCCAAAGAATTTTGGTTATAAACTGGTTTTCATCGAAACTTTTCTCTAGAAACCAGTTACAAAATTCGAGTCTCTTTTCAAAATCATCGGAAAGCAGTTCTTGCACAGGTTTAGGATGATATGGATACATATTTTCTATATGCAGTATACTGTGTTTGGAAACATTAAACTGTAGACCCAAGCGTCTTATGCTGATGGAAGGATCGATTTCAACAGCTGCCAGTATTTTTTCATCGACTGAAACTCTTCTCGTGCTTGCAGCTCCCGCGTTAGGTCTTGCAGTTGAAACTGATCCAGTTTCTCGAAGCCTTCGAAAGGTATTTCCAAAAACATTTCGAGAAAGAAGTCGTCTGTTAGGATAAAGTTCCTGGTATCTTCGTTGTGCTCTTCTTGAATTTTCATTGCACAACCCATACACGAATAAAATAACTTCGTGTTCTTCTCCGTAAATGAAGGCATTTCGAAAGGCACTCTTATCCAACTGTTATCTTGACTTAACTTGATAATCTGATGATGAATTTGTTTTTCTATTCTTTTATACCACTTATTTAGTTAATTTACGCATTAAACATTCATACCCCAAATTTAACTCTCCATGAGAAAAGGTAATAAGGGTTCCGATTTCGACTGCAAGTCAAGCAGGCATAAGTATACTTTCAACCCTTTTTATGAGTGCACAGTCTTAAAAATTGCCTAAAAACTATCAATTCTTGGAAAACCACTCCAATTCCCAAGTGCTGCAATAAAAGTAGGTAAAAACCTAAAATTCGATTTTTACCTGTTTTAGATTTTCTCAAGTATCATAAAATGTATTGGTTTTTGGGTACGCTTATCAATGAGTTTTTTTTATTATTGTTTTGTTCATCAGGTAAAAATAAGAAAACTTTATGTTTATTACGTATTTTTTGAAGAAAATTGGCCTTAAAGTCAAAATTTTGCTCGGGCAAGAAAAATTGAACACCATTTAAGATTGAATATCTTTCAACCCTAAAAACATATCAGCTTAATTTAAACGTAGTCTTAAAGGTTAGTATTTCTACTAAAAATAAAATGCACGACTGGATCGCACGAACTTGCTCCTATGTAAAAGACTAGGAATTTTAAAATGAATGGCGCAAAATTGTAATTGAATTAGTACGATGCTAAGGCTGTTTTAGTATGATACTAGGTTAAAACAACGAATTTGCAAATTTTAATCGAATATAAATCATACTTTCATAAAGTTAAAATCATCGAATACCTACTTTATTTTTTAGTATCGTTGCAGCTTCATATGACTCTCTGACATTTGCAAACATCAAAAAAGGTTCGTGTACTTACTTTTTTACACGAAATGTCATTGTTTTAGGTATGTTCAGAAACAATTTATTAAGAAAATTCTTTTAGTACGATACTAGTTAGAAAATGTTTAAAATTAAGAATGAGTTAGTAAACTACTTAAAGTTAGCAAATTGTTAAGTAGTAGTAGTAAAAGTCGTTGTAGTGGTTTCTTAAAAAAATAAGCTTTTATATACAAAATTTTTAAAACATTTTTGAGAAAAAATTTTGGTACGCCAAATTAAAGTTGTTGTTACTGTTCGAATAAAAATTAAATTTACGAAAAAAAAACCGTTTTTGAGTAATTGAATTTTCCAAAAAAACATAGATTTTTTTTCAAAATTCAAAAAAATACTTTATCTTACAGCCGTATTTATTAGAATTCCCTAAACGCGTGAATAGTTATACAATGCATAAGGACTTATTCATCCACTATGCAAATTCATATTTATAAAACATTTGCCTACCCTGCATAGTTATAATGAGCTTGTGTCAAATAAAGTACCAAAAAGTAAGAATCTATTACATTTAGCCTTCATAACACTCAGCTGTTTATCAAAAAACAAAAAAAAACAAAAACATCTTGTCTGTCTATCGAATTTAATAAACAAAAAGGAAACTACCAAAAGCTAAAAGAATTCGAACAATTAACTTTGATTCATCAGATAAAGTATGTTATTATCTCTAGCACAATACTGGAAATCAAATTGTTATTCGTTTCATTATAGCTGGAATACTCCTCAGACAAGTTCTTGAGGATACAATTCAATAATGCAAGATAATAATTACAACACTAACACGCCGGATGAAGCAGAATGCGCGGAGAGACATCACCAACAAGTATATTTATCTATTTAATTCTAAACAATTTTCAATTTAATTTGTTTTTAATATATTAGTATAACATTTTTGTTTCAATAAATAAAAATAACACAAAGTTTTAGTTTCAATATTAAGTCAAAGGCATTTTTTTTGTTGATAATCTTTATAATTCAATGTAATGTCAAAATGAATGTGACAGTTCAATACTAAAATGTCCTTATGTAGGCACTATTCAACCTCCAAACGCGTTTAGCTTATAATGCCCCTATTCAACGTCACATAAGTTTTATAAATAACGATTTTACGTTTAGAGGCATTATAAGGGTTGCATAGCCTTATGTACTCACTATAATGAGTTTATAAATATGGCTGTTTAAGTTTTGAAATGCAATATTTTTTAAACTTTTTAGAAGCTTCTCTATACAAATTTCATTAAAATCCGTTTTGCCGATAATGAGAAATTCGAAAAAATTGTTCTATGGTAGGTACAGTCAGTAACATCTTGTTTTCAATTTTTTTTATTAAATTATAGGTCGTAAGAATTAATTGAAAGAAAAAAAAATTTGCGAAATTCTCGGAACCGTTTTCGAGAAAAATACGATTTTCGAAAACCATTTTTTAACATTTTTAAGAAGGGTACCGTTATTTTTAGGTAAAATAATTTTTTTCTCACATCTTGTAGATTATACCAAGAAACCTTCATTTATTAAATTTTAAAAAAATCGAGCATGAGGCTTATGAGTTTTCAAAAAAAAAAAAATTGAAAATGTTTTTAACAATCAAAAAAAAATTTTTTTTGAATTGAATACACAATAATATTAAAACTGCTGGGGAGCCCTAACATAAAAAAATGATCAAAATCGGTCGTACCGTTTTTGAGAAAATCAAAAACAAAAAAAATGGTTCAAAATAACCATTTTTTGAAAAATTTTTTCAACCATTACTTAGCTTTAACTAAATGGAATTTTTAGAATTTTTATTTTAAATTTGTGGGATTTTTTGAGAAAAAAAAATATTTATAAAATTTCGAAAAAAAATTCGTATGGCAGGTACCGTTATTTTTGGTCTAAAAAAAAGAAATAAACGTGTGGGGGGAAAAATTAAAAAAACATATCTATCAGGTTTGAAGAAAATCGGCCAAGCCGTTTAGGCTGTAGTCGAACCGACAGGCAGACAGACAGACAGAATTGCGGGACCCACTTTTTTGGTCTTCGCTATCATCGTAATGTCAACTTTGATCAAAATCTCGAGTTCGATTTTTTTTACGAATGCATAACTTGCCTTATAGTAGATAGTCTACCAAAATGACTCCTAACATTAGTACTGACAGAGAAATCGACCTTAACATGGGTCAGGGTATACCAAAGTTAGCGTTTTTTTAAATCGTCAAAAGTGATGTCAAAATTGAAAATCAGACTTTACTGTACTTAGAATAAGACCAAGAATCACATCCCAAAGTATGGCATACGAATTACCTGACACCCTGTATATAGATGTATTTTGGATTTTTGTCAAAAAATAGATGTAAGGTGAACTAATTTTTACAAAAATTGCATATTAACATGACCCTCACTAGTCAACTGATGAGCCCAAGTGCAAATGGGATCGCAGGGATAAAATGCCCATTTTTATGTTTTTGGCTTATTTAATTCAGTACATTACTCGTATAGAGTTTGTACTATAAGAACAAAACGCTGAGAGAGTCAGGCGCACAATATATACAAATACATATGTATCACTAACTTGAAGTAATAAATAAAAAAAATTACGGAAGCATTTTTTGAAAAATGTTTTGTTTATATAATAAATCTTCTCAGAAACTAGAGCGTTAAAGCATTTCGACTTAAGCAATTGGAAAAAAGTATTTTATTATTTAGATTATAGGTTAAAAAAAGTATTAATATTATTTTAATACCATTTGTTTTGTTATATTATTTTAAAAACAATAATGGATTTATAAATAAAATAGATCAAAGCACAATATTGCGCTTTAACGACAAAAGGGAGCATTGAGTTTTTGAAGAAGAATAAACTATTTTATACCTCACGTTTAATTAGTAAATTTGTTTATATAAGAAATGTCTTTGAAAATTTTCTAAAAAAAACTTGGTATTGCAATCTTAAGTATTGAACAATATATATTAAAGGAAATAATTTAAAAAAAGACACTCATTCCACTCATTTCATTCCAAGATATTGATTTTTCAAAAAAAAAAATTAAGCTCCAAAAAATATTTGTTCGACAATTTTTATATACAAATTTTAATCAATATCGTATAGCCGTTAATACGAAATCGAAAATCGAAAAAACCGTTATATGACAAGTTCCGTTAATAGTATTTTTTACTAAATTTTTGTTTTGACCAAAATGTAGTCCATGCCCATAATAGCACACTTACTTTGTTTTTATCAAAATCATTAGAGCCATTTTCGAGTACTTTGGAATACAAAATTGGTTATAAATATATAAAAACATGGATGTAATTGCTGTCTTATTTCTAGGAATGTATGCAAGGAAAATATAAAAAATTGTTTTATTAATAAACTAATATTTTATTGAACTTTTCTATAAAAAAAAACATTTGTATTCTAATTTGAAGTATTTAAGGATAAATATTCATTCAGGGAAATAATTTCAAAAATCTTTTTTAAGACATTGATTTAGAAAATTTGTATACCTATACAAAATTATTTCAAATTCAAAGCAGCTCTAGTACAAAAATTTTGTTTATAATTTTTGAAGCTTTTAATGAGAAAATCCAAAATCAACAGTTCTAGGACAGGTTAACGGTACCTGTCATTTGTTCTAAAAATTTTTGTATCAAAATATAGTACATGCACAATAACTTTTTTATCACAATCGTTAGAGCCGTCTTTGAGATAAATAAGATTTTTCGTAACGGCTCTATGAAAGGTACTCTTAGTTTGGAGGCATACAGACAGACGGAATTGCAGAACAATTTTTTTTTTCGTACTCTCTTTCATCGTAATGTAAGCTTTGATCAAAATCTCGAGTTCGATTATTTTTCTAAATGCAAAAATTGCACTGCAATACCTATATCGCAAGTAAAAAGGATTAGTTTGATATTCATTTATTGTTTACAATATTAATTCAATCACTCCACTTAAACCGAAATAATTTTCATATCTTCATTGGCTTATAATATTAATTTACAATATATGTACATATTCTAATTTTTCCACGGGGGGAAATAAAACACTCCTCCGACATGATTTTGTTTCTTATATAAAATCTTTAAAATTCTAAATAACATTATAAGAGCAAGCTAGTGCTGCCATCGTCTATTTCATTAATCTGCTACCAGTCCATTACTTTAAATTTTATTTAATGTTACAATTTAAGTTAATTAAATGCGGATGGATTGGGCTTTGTTCTTATTATGTAAATATAAACATCGGACAAATTCATATTTATTCATTATCCAAAGCACCTTTGAAAAAATTATTCAGATTGTTGCCAAAAACTCTATAAATTTTAAATTTCATCTTAGAAATCTACAAGTAGGTAGGTACGCGTTAAGGAGCATTAACATCGATATATAAAAATTCTTTCAATGTGCGAAGCATTGACTTATTATAATATTATAATATGTCAATGGTGCGAAGTCTCTTAAAAAACCGTTTTAAACAATAACATTTTAAGTATAATTTAGTGATCTACCTCTACCCGACGATAACCTCATCCGCTCCTAGGTTATTTGAAAAGTTCACGCTTTTTTTTTACTTGTAGGCTTGTAGCACAGTGATATTTTCCTGCAAATAGTGAGGACTTAAAAGCGAAATTTCCTCTTCTCCAATCATACTTTTATGGGCATTCATTTTTATTTAATTAAAATTCATATCAGAAACACGTCATGATTCTGGTTGATTTGTTGTTGATTTTGTTTCCCCCACTGCCACTGCCTAGTACATCGTAGGGACAGACATAAAAGAGGCCAGAATTTTTTTTATATTTTGCTTGCAGTTCCAGTACAAATAAAACCACCGGACTGGAGTGGAGTGGAGTGTCCGCATTTCATAGTGTTTTCGATTCTTTTGTATAAAAATGTCTTTGGTGCGTTTGATTAGTGCTGAGGTAGGTCCAGTTTCATCTTCTTATATATTAATTTCTCGAAGTGATTTGAATAAAAAAAAACCATCCGGAGTAGATACCTATGCACATTGCACATGTTAAAATATACGGATCGAAAATATACCAACCTACTATTGTAGCGCGTGTCAAGCTGTCAAGATTACGTAATGAATGTTGTTTATTCGTTGATAAGAATATTCATTTTTTCAACGTGGTTGCTCTTCGAAGCAATATTATAGAAACACAAAAATTAAAACTACATATTTGCTATTATGTATGTAGATATCAATTGATTTATGCATTTGTTGGAGGTGTGCCTTGTTTTGTTTAAATAAATTCATTTCAAGTAGTGGAACAATGTCATATTAATGGAAGGGAATCTTCTGCTGTCTCTGTGGACGAAAATAACAATAACATGATATGCAAGTATTTTGAAAGGCAACAAAGTGGTTTTATTTACTCGTATTACTCGTATGATGGGTGCTATAATTATTTACTTATTTGTAGTATTCTGTAGTTCTCACTTAAATCCGTACTTGAAAATCTTTCTGTAACAGGACACATTTTGTTTTCGGCTCAACTAAACTAGTGTGCATATCTACCTAAAAGAATGACTTATCGAGTTTATTTAAGTTTTGTTTTCCTAAATATTAGTTTATGCGAAGGCAAATTGTCAAAATTGTTTGCATATTTTTTTTATCCTTCTACTTGATTGTTTAATTTTTGTCAATTTGAATATACCTAGCTTTTTGTTTGCCTTATAAGGTACCTACATTAGTTCTTTTCTAATTGTTTCTAATAAGAACAATAAGTAAGTAATCTCTGCTCAAACATTTTTATTTTTATTTTCACCGTCAATTTTTAACACTATCCTAATGTTTCAAAATGTGAATTCTTGCCACCAACCATTGGCATGTTTCGTATACTTTCTATATTCCCTATATTCGTGGACATAGTTGTAGTGGTTGTAATTATTTTGTGATATCTATTAAACTCTTAAATAATGTATAAGCTATCTAATACAAATCATATATGTATATCGATGAACCTATTAAGTCTGGTAATTATTATCATAATCATAAAAAAAGTAAAATATTAATTTGTATAATGTAATGTTTATCCGATTTATTAATATTTTCAATTTTTATTTTATTTTCATATTAATGAAACCTTAAAATTGGAGTACCAACTTTTCTTTTAATTCGTTCAAAATTTTATACGTGCAACATTAATTTTTTAAAAACATCCAATGACTAAATATTTCTTTTCAATAAATTCATATATTTGTTAAATAAAGCAGTTAGTATTTTTTTTTAGTTCAAACTATTTTGCTTTTGCAATTTAAATAAATAATTCATGTTTCTTCATCTTTTCGATTTTCTTGCATTCCTCTAATATTGTCTATTTGAAAAATCTCGTGTTCCTCTGTTCTAAAATAGAAAAAAAACGTCCAGTACCTATCCATACCTATTTATATTATTTAAATTTAAGTAATTAACCAAATCAGTAACGAACTAACACTCAACCGGGTTATATTGTTTTACGATAGTGCTGTGTACGATCCCGTTACACACAAACTTCTTAAGTAAACTTTACATTTATTATCTTCTCATATCGTGTGTCCAAATTAAGACTAACAAGTAGTTTAAATGAAACTATACTGCCATGTCCTCTAGGCTCTAGACTTCGTGTGCCTAGATAGATAGATAGATATAGATTATCTATCTATAGATAGATTTAGATAGATCCACCACGCGACTTACAAACGATCCTAAATTCATAGTAATATCTTGGACTGATGATACTTAACCTTTCACCTCCTTCACTATGACCAAATAACTCAACCGGAGACGAAAATCTTCTCATGTTTAATTGCAACTTTCCATATAATTAGTTGTTTAATTTTATAGTTTTTGAAAATTAATTTTTTAAACTCAAAATTTTATTTGGAAAAAAAAAAATATTTAATAAAATTTGTGTAAATTGAAAATTGTTTTTCAAAATTTTACGCTATTAAGTAATATTTTATATGCAATGCTCTCATACATTTATAGTCAAACACTAAAACATGATGGTTTAATGTCCACTAGTTTTTGAGGAGTACGAAAATAAAATAATAAGTTTTAAAAACGGCTGGAAAAAACTTCCTTTAAACTTAATACATGCTCCCTGCGTTTTGTAGGATAAAAAATATTGAAAAGGAAGATTCAATTAAATTGACCAGCAAATAATTTAAAAAAAAAATTGGAAACTATCTAAAACTATGTATATTAGATAATTTAAACAATTTAAAATTACTTTGAACAAAACTAGAACAGCTACGTTTTCGGTTTTATTAATGTTTTTTTTTTAGTTTTAGTGGTTTTATTATTTTTTGTGATTTTTTTGAAACTAATACCTATACCTACATATATGCAAGTCGGCCACAACACAAAATCGAGTTGACTTTAATTGTCGTGTATATCGGAATTGAACCACCAAAAGTGGTTCTCTTGCTTCCCCCCATTTTTTCGGTCCCGATCGGGCACATTCCTACTGAACCGAATTTGCTCAACGCCCGGCTTGTTCGAGCATGTCATAAAGAAGTCGACTACCCACAGTTCTACGCCTGACGTGGTAGATAAGCGAAACCGACTTTCTATCCTGGATCAACCCTCGAATGCCTAAATAGAGGAATGCAGTTTGGTAAAATATAACCACTTAAATGCACACTCTCGAAATATTCATTGTTGAGGTAGTAAGCCCCAAAGATTGAGCTATTAGAAGAGGCCATCACGTAAGTAAGAAATTATTTAATCTGTTTATATTGGCTGCGTTTTATAGAGCCGTGTTGGAATAATAATGTTTGTACTCTGGTGTTCTGTGTAATCCAAGGCAGCGACGTAAACACTGCTTCTTAAACACCCGAATCTTTTTCATTTGAGATGGCGCAACGTTGAACCATATCGGGCATCCATAGGTAATCATCGGCCTAATGAGAGCCATATACCAAATTGCTTTTACCCTGGTCAAGCTGCTATAAAGCAGCCGTTTCTTCAGGGCTAAAGCTCTCTTAGCCGCATTTATACCTATGTCTGTCAAAATAAAAATACTGATCCAGTTATTAAGTTTCTCATAATTGTGTTTTTCTTGTTTGCGAGTTTCTAATCATTATTGTTTTTCTTATAAGCGAGCGTTTTGTTCTGTAAAATACTATGAACTGAAATTAAAATAAAAGGCCCTTTAACTTTTAAAGTTTCGCACTTGATCCGATGGGCGTTGTACAAGGTGGGCCATCTTTCGAAGAGAGCGCTCGTAAGTTTAGGAGTCGTCGGGAGTCGGGACCACTCATAACTTTTAAGAGCGCTCGTAGATCTTCACTAATATTGCTTGGTGAATAGGTTTATATGAGCTTCTTAAGTTATGAGCGCTCGGTGAATACCAGCCTTAATCTAAGACCCGATAAAAACCATGATGCCAAAATAATATTATCTATATGTTATCGATAATTTGTTCAGAGAAGTCGAAAGTGACGTTTTTGGATGCTGGTTGATGCTAGTCATCAATACAGCTGACAAATGCCATAGCGTATGCAGCTATTTGAAAAAAAGCTCCTAAGTCCCAATGTATTTTTTTCTACGATTCTATATAAACTTGCGAAAAAAACACGGCTATTGAAAACTTATTTCCAAAGTGAGTGTGCTGTGTGGCCCAAGCAGTGCTTTTTTGAAAAGAAGTTTTGGCCGAAATGAAGCACCTACCACGCAAGTTTGTTCAAAAAGTTCGTGAGACTGGTATGCTAGTGGACAACACTCATGGTCCCCGTCGTTGTTCGGTGCACACGGACAAGAATGTGGCTGCTGTTGCCGAGAGTGTGAGTCTTAATGCCATGGCACGATGGTTGTGTGTTCGCCTGTCAACCTCATTATCACAGGTTCGATCCCTGCCGTCGTCTATGTCTTCTTTAATTCCTTTAAAACCTTCTAAAATTGTCAGCAATGGGTTGCACTCATTACATGTTGTTTAGGCATAACACTAACAACATGTGATTGAGTTGAACTAGTATGCCCAACAAGGATGAATACAAATAAAAAATAATGCGAATTATAAGGGACATAGAAATAAGACACGGCAGTTCTCCGCTTTAGTTCAGCCGCCATCCCTGGAGATAAAAAATCTGAGACAACAACCTTCAGTCTCAACTTCGTGTCACACATCTTTGCTATCCTTCTTTCTCTTCCGTAGCTTCACGCCCGCGCTGTGTTGAAACATTTAAAGGGTAATCATAATCCCTTGAGCGCGAGTAAATTATAAAAAAAAAAAAAAAAAAAAAAAAAAAAAAAAAAAAAAAAAAAAAAAAAAAACCGAACATCAACTAGCCATCGATCTTAAGAGCTTAACATTTCCACACTAGCCGGAGGAGAATTCTGCACAAAGATCTCCGATTATTACCTTAGAAGGTCCAATTGACTCCAGCCAAGCCAGCCACTTGAACCACGTTGTGTTCCATAATTAATGGGGATTATTGCTCTTACTAATAAAGCGATAGTACATGGAAAAAATTTAATTTTGTTCATTTCATTGCATTAAGAAAAAAAAAACTTGTATTTGGCCCACCCTTTATATAAATTTATGTATATGCAATTCTATATCAATTTGTGTACAATTCATTCCGCAATAGAAACAAATAAGGAAACACTCTATAGCAGATAAAATTAGAATAGAAATAAAGATAACAATTGTTCACTGATTGTAATGCATATATGTATGTTTGTACTCGTATCTTATATGTTTTCGAAGTTGGGAGAGAAATATTTGCAAGGAATTAAGTGACCTACAGTTTTTAAATTTGTCGAGAAACAATTTTTTCTCGAGGAGATATTCATTTAATGAAATATATCTGCATAACTACATATGTATATGTATACATATGTAACTCAGCGATTTAAATCCATTTCATATGCAAATTAAAACGAGGTTTCTATAAATATAACGTACATTGCCTTAATTTTCTAGTTTCATTTCTTTTCGCATTCGCTTATATTAAAGAATTAAACTAATAAATAATTTATTTATACATATACTTATATACTTATATATTTTTTATATACTTATATATTTTTTTTTATCAGGCCCGCCTCTTATCACAACGATGTTATTCATCAAGCTCTGTTACAACAACTAAACTATTCATCGACGGCAAATTCGTTGATTCAAAAACAAAAGATTGGATTGATCTCCACGATCCTGCTACCAATGATGTGGTCACACGAGTTCCAAAAGCAACTTCAGAGGAAATGCAGCAAGCATTGAAATCTTCACAAAACGCCTTTAAGAGCTGGTCTCAAACGTCTGTCCTATCCCGACAACAAATTATGTTTAATTTTCAAGCTCTAATTAAGAAGAATATGACTGAATTAGCAAAAAACATAACTCATGAGCAGGGAAAAACTTTGATTGATGCTGAGGGTGATGTTTTACGTGGACTTCGTAAGTTAAGTTTCAAAAAAAAATTCAGATTTAATTTAACCATTATTTTTAAAGAGGTTGTTGAACATTGTTGCAGCATCCCATCTCTGACAATGGGTGAACATGTCCCCAATATTGCCAAGGATATGGATAGTTACTCTTTGACTTTGCCATTGGGTGTAACGGCTGGAATTGCCCCTTTTAATTTCCCCGCGATGATTCCGTTATGGATGTTTCCAGTAGCTATCTCTTGTGGGAATACTAGCATCATCAAGCCTTCGGAACGTGTTCCTGGAGCTACTATGACGCTAATGGAACTTTTAAACCAAGCCGGATGCCCACCAGGTGTCGTGAATGTTATCCATGGGGCACACGATGCTGTTAACTTTATCTGTGATGCTCCTGAAATCAAAGCCGTTTCATTTGTTGGTTCTGACCAAGCTGGCAAATATATATATGAACGTGCTGGGCGTAATGGAAAACGTGTCCAAAGCAACATGGGTGCTAAAAATCATGGTGTAATAATGGCTGATGCTAATAAAGAAAACACTTTGAACCAATTAACTGGAGCAGCGTTTGGTGCAGCTGGTCAACGTTGTATGGCTCTTTCAACAGCCGTCTTTGTGGGGGAAGCGCAGAATTGGATTTCAGATTTGGTTGAACGAGCCCGAAAATTAAAAGTCAACGCTGGACACATTCCTGGAACTGATGTTGGACCTGTCATAAGTCCTGAATCTAAGCAACGGATTTTTGATTTAATTCAGTCAGGAGTCGATGAAGGTGCAGAGTTGATTTTAGATGGCCGAAATGTTAAGGTTTCAGGATACGAAAATGGGAATTTTGTGGGACCAACAATTTTGTCCAATGTTACCCCACAGATGAAATGCTATAAAGAAGAGATTTTCGGACCCGTTCTAGTTATTTTGAATGCAAACACAATTGATGATGCAATTGATATTATCAACAAAAATCCATACGGCAATGGAACAGCAATTTTCACAACGAATGGAGCAACATCAAGAAAATTTGTTAATGAAATTGACGTTGGACAAGTTGGTGTAAATGTACCAATTCCAGTGCCATTACCAATGTTCTCTTTTACTGGTTCCCGTGGCAGTTTTTTGGGTGACCACCATTTTTATGGAAAGCAGGGAGTTAAGTTCTATACCCAAACTAAGACTGTTACACAATTGTGGCGCCAAACTGATGTCGGCCATACTCAGGCTGCTGTCACAATGCCCACAATGAAGTAGAAATCTATTCAAAATAAATACAAAATTAAGAGCGTTTTTGTTTTCTTTTTTAAACCGATTTGCATTTATAGCTTTACCTACTTATAATTTTCATAATATATATACATGCATACATATACGTATATAAAATCTATATTTTGAAATAATTAAATATAAAAATAGACAAAAACAGTTGAAGCGTTTAAATGAAGTTGGGCGACATTTTTGTCTGTATCAATGAAAGATTATCGATTTCTGTGTAATTCGTGTATCTCCAGTCTTTAGTTTTCAATATAGCCATTGAATATATTATTGCATTAAAATGACTTAATGGCAACATTATAATTTATAACATTAGGCGTGTTTTTTACAAGTTCATAAGGAATATTGTAGAAAAAAACGACATCGGGACTAAGCGATTTACATGCAAAAACAACAACCAGGGGCCAAATTACCGCTTCAGTGACCAAGTGAGTGAGTCCCATCAGTGATCGAATTAAAATGTCAAATAAGGGTAACGCGAGAAACAGATTAACACAGCAACTTCAACAGCAACTTTGACAACCACGTCACTCTTTTTAGAGCTATGCAAATACAAATTTATGCGAGAACAAAAATTATAAGTCGTTGTAGTGATTTCTTAATAAAATAAGGTTTTGTAGATATACAAAATTTTTAAGAAAAAAATTTGGTACATCAACTCTAGGTTTTTTTATTATACGAATGCAAATTAAATTTCAAAAAAAATATTTAGCCGTTTTTGAGATATCGAATTTTCCAAAAAACAAAATGATTTATTTTTTTTTCCAAAATTCAAAAATGTTTTTTTTTTTAAGTTTTGAAATGCAATGTTTTTTAAACTTTTTAGAAGCTTCTCTATAAAAAAAATTTCATTAAAATCCATTATGTCGATAATGAGTAATTTAAGATTTGAAAAATGGTTCTATGATAGGTACAAGCTGTGATATCTTAAATCCAAATTTTTTTATTAAATTAAAGATCGTAAGAATCAATTGAAAGAAAAAAATTTTTATTAAAACTTTGGGCGCCGTTTTCGAGAAAAATACGATTTTTGAAAAATATTTTTTAACATTTTTTAACATTTGTATGGTGGGTACCTTTAGTTTTAGGTAAAATAATTTTTTTTTCTCACATCTTGTAGATTATATTGAAAAACTTTCATTTAGCAAGTTTAAAAAAAAACACGAATGGGGTTTTCAAAATATTGAGTTTTGAAAAAGAAATTTGAAATTTTTTTAAAACATCAAATTTTTTTTTTTAATTTAAATACACAATTCTATTCAAGTTTTTGGGGAGCTTTAGCAAAAAAGAATATGATCAAAATCGCTTGTACTGTTCTTCAGAAAATCAAAAACAGAAAAAATGGTTCTTTGGGGGGTTCCCTCAATAACCATTTTTCGGAAAAAAATTTTCAACCATTATCTAGCTTTAACTAAAAGAAATTCTTTTGTATTTTTATTTCTTAAATCTATCCAACAGTTTTTGAGAAAAAAAATATTTATAAAATTACGGAAAAAATCTTATGGCAGGTACCGTTATTTTTGGTCTTAAAAAAAAAGAAAAAAAACGATTTTTTTAAGAATGCATAACTGAGCTGATGCAGAGGACGAGCAGTCAGGGGTTTTTTGAATAGGATAAAAAAAACGTCCTCCAGTAAGAGATGGAGATGGATATTCCATAATTACACACAAATTCTTAATGTTTCTTCTTATTATGTTTGGGCGGTTTTCAAATTTAAAGTGAAGAAGAAAATAATCCACATTTTAAAGGAAATAAAAGCAACTGGGGAAGTGGTTAAAGTCAAGTGGAAATTTAATCGGTGTATCCCAGCCCAATTTGCTTCCAAAACCCTTGCCAACTTCATCTGAGCCTGCAATAACACCATTAACCCACACTCAGGCAGATGCAGGCACTTCAGTATTTCGCTTTAAATGCGGGAAATAGTTTCTCTGAATTTGCTGGTGAATGGCGAAGTTTCGGAGCAACAACATCAAGAACATCAACATAAAACTGAAGAACCAGCAGGAAAGAAACTATGGCAATCTTCCGCTATTAAACAAAAAGAACTACGCTTTTGGAGCAGTGCATACTCCAAGAAATAAACTTAAATGGTATCAACGAAATTATAAACAAAGGAAGAAGAGGGGAATATAAGTCATACAAATTAAAGGAGGACACTGCTAGGATAGACACAAACCATCTTAAGATCCAAGAGGAAACACTTATAATTTATAAACAAGGGATGGAAAGAAAAGAAGCACACAGAAAAAACGTAAATAAATGTAATACATTTCAACACTTAACATTTTAATTACTTATTCATTTACTAATAACTAACGAAATTAGGTGAGATAGTTTCAAAGGAGTTATATAATAGACTAGGAGTTCCTCAGGGTTCCATTCTGGCCTCTGGGTCCATTGTTATTTATTTTATACATTAATGATATATCAAAATTCAAAATGCATGACTCATTGTAAAGTTACACAATTTGCGGATAGACACAAAACATTGGATGACACTCTTATATAAGTTAATGTAAAACATTCAACCCGTCAGTAACCCAACACCTACTTCCACACAGGCAAATAATATTTCTCACCAAACCAAATCATTGCCTTCACACGTTGCCTTGCGCAGCACCGAAACCCAACACCTATTTCCCGCCTACCAATTGCAATCAATTTTTAGATCATAAGGAAATAAATTTAAAAACGAATAAATCAGTTGTAAACTCAAGAAGAAAGACTGAAGATCTTTTATTTACTGGCGCCCAACATTTTTTGTATCGCTTATGCCCGATTTCACGAAGGACTTTTAAACATTTAACAGGCTTCTAAACCTTAAAATGAGATGTTTTGGTTTCACCAAGCGCTTTTAAATTAAACAAGCTGTTAAACACTCTTATAAACTAAATGCCCATTTTTGGCTCATTAAATTTTAAAAGTGTCATTGAAATGTCATCAGATGTAGATAACAACAATTGGTTATAGGTATAGCAGCTGAAATTATCGTTCTGTAAGGATTTAGTGTTCAATTTTTGAAGATACAAAATAAATAAATTAATACTAAATATTTAAATGATTTGTTTCTTTATTTCGAAAAAAAATATTGATCGTCTTCATCCAATAATAAAGTGCAACACAAAGTTATTCGCTGAGAAAGAATATTCCCGGTTCACAGACATACTTTATAAATGACTTCAAAATGTGGTTCCGACTTTCCAACGCATCTGTGGATGAGTTTGTTGAATATGTTTTGTCTTCATTTGGAACCAAAACAAACCCAACAATGCAATAAAAATAAATTAAGTGGTTATTACTTAACGATTTTATGCCACAGAATGTCAGAATCAGAATCTTTCCAAATATTTTGTGTGCATTTCTTTTTTTTTTTTATTTCTTGGCATTTGTTTGAACACATAACGCTTTCTCATTTCTTCTCATACATTTCGCTTGTTAGAAAGAAAAAAGCAATTTATTTTTCCCAGGGATGTGAAGAGAACTCAATTTTAACAAAAATTTCCCCAAAATGTCCCTTTTATAGATTGGTGAAACTAAAAATTTTTAAGAGCCTGATAAAATTTAAGAGGATTTTTGATAAAAGTGCTTTTAGTGTTTGTTTATGAAATCGGCCATTAGTATTGTGTGCTCCGAAAATCTTTGTGTAAAGAGAATAGAGTATTATAACACAAAAACGCGAATAAATACAAAACCCACGAAACTTTTTTTCTTGCTTAGTATTGTCTGCTCTAAAATTTGTTTAAAATGAAGAATAGAATACAAAAAAAGAACTAAAACCGCGATTAATAAAATAAACATTGAATAGAAGCCAATATCAAATCAAATAATTGACGCGTGTGCTGCTACAAACTAAATCTTCATAGAGGGAAACTGCACCACAGAATACAACAATACAAGGAAAGAAATCTTTGTGAAAGCAGATACCTACATCAATCAACAGAAATAATCTTCCCATAAGCGATGGTGATCATTTTTATTCTGTAAGAAAATATTTTAGAATAGTAAATTCGATAAAAATTCGTTTTAAAAATTCTAAAATCTAGTTAAAAATTTCAAATAAATTTTGCTATTTCAATTTAATTTTCATTCATTAACTTTTTAATCACTACATTAATAAAAAAATTTCTGAACTTGCAAACACCATAGCATCAGCGGTTCAGATTGCTGTCGAAACAGCTTGTACGACAATCGTTGAACGTATGCATAAGTTAAAGACGGACAATAAAATATTAAACGACAATTTGAACGCAAAAGTAGACCAATTGACAAAAAAATTAGAAAGTGTAAATTTACCTTCAGCGGTGGTGCCCTATAACCCTATTACAGTAGATAGCACTGTAACATGAGAAATTTCACTAGATTTAGTAAAATCTATGCCGGTATTTGATGGCGAACGTTCTAAATACATTTCGTGGTGTCAATCAGCTAAAACGGCAATTAAATTATTTGAACCATATGAAGGTTCAGAAAAATATTATCAGGTTGTTGCAATAATTAGAAACAAAGTGGTCGGATCGGCAGATTTAATTTTATCATCAATTAATACCGTCCTTAATTTTGATGCAATTATTGCACGCCTCGATAACTCATATTCAGACAAACGGCAACTGCACGTGCTGGAAAATCAAATGAGTGTCCTATGTCAAGGAGATCTAACGATATCCTAGTACTACGATAAAGTAGAAAGACATCTTACTGCTATATCGAACAAAATTTCAATGGACTACTCCGGCGATAACGAACTGATTTTTTATTTTTTATTTCAGGGCTTAATAAGCCAATCTCCAGCATTCTCTTTTCTGCTGGCTGTGCAGATTTGCCATCTGCATTAGAAAAAGCCCAAGAACTTGAAGCAAATCATCTCAGATACAATTTCGACAGATCTTTCGACAGAAATGTCAACGCAGTACCAAATACAATGAACACATATTTACGAAGTAATCCCCAATTTAAACGAGTTCCTTCAACAAACCACTTTTACAATCAAAATAATAATGTCAAGTTGGTAGAACAAAACCCTAATAAAAATAATTCTACGAGATTTCGACAAGGACCACATGGACAAAATAAAAAATCGGCTTATGAGGACGATCATATGAGCGTCGATGACTCATCTAGATTCCGCTATAATAACCCAGGAACTAGTAACAAGCAGACTTTTGATCAAAAACCTCCTGAAACAAATAATGCATTTAACATTTAAACGTGTCCGTGAGTCAGATAGGGTTCCTTTGCCTAAGGTTCAACGAATAAATTATTTGCAAGAAATTAATAATAGTTCTGAAAGTATATATTCCAATGAGGAATACGAAGATCAGATCAATTTTTTAGAGTAAAGTCGGCTTTACCATATGTTGAAAAGAAGCTCAATAATGAATTCATATTGAAAATCCTAGTAGACACTGGTACAGCCAAAAATTATATAAAAGAAGTACCATGTTTAAAAATAATCTCTTACGATAAACCATTTAAAGTTAAGACCCTTAACCAGTGATGCCATATCGTGGGTTTTATCCCTTTTTGTGGGTTTTTTTGGTCTTAAAAAAGCAAAAAGGGATAAAGGGTTTTTTTGAAGCTCGTAGAACAAAAAAAAGGGTTTTTTCATAATGAGAATTTTCGTTTTTCGTTTCTTAAAAAAAAAATTCCTACTAATCTAACTAAATCTTACTAATAAATAATAATAGGTTGTATATTACAGAAAATATATTTTTGGGTCAAGAATACGAGGATTCCCTGATCTAGTTGGACAGCGCCCAAAGAGCAGATTTAAAAACAAATTGTTTGAATTTTTATAAATCATCCGTTTCAGAACTAATCAACCGAATGCCTTTTAAGGATGCTGTTGTTGGTCAACTTCAATTTCTTGGTTAAAATAAAGCATTTAATGTTTTCTACTGTCCAGCAGTAGACATTTTTCAATATCCGATCTTTTGCATCAAATTGGCATTTTGCTTATTAAGATCATGCTTCCAGGCCAAAAATATTTACTGCTACAATTTTGAAATTAAGGATTAGCACTTAGCCGTACGTAATTCAAAAATATACACATAAAATATGTAAATGTAATAATGTTCATATAGGTATCAGTTCATATAACTGCATACGTGATTTTCTTATAAGTTAACTGTGAAATAAGTTTTTTTTTTTTTGTTTTTTTAAAGGTTTAGACTAAGACCGCACTTGCGATTTCAATCGCACGATTTTTTGGTCGCAAAAATAGAACACATGAATTTAAATGAAAATGAACGCACTTGCTACTAACAAATCATGACGATTTAAAAGTCGCAATTTGTTTCATTTTTCTTGCGATGCGATTATCGTAAACTTAAATGAAACACATGGACTCAAATGGATATGCCCACACTTGCGATTAAAATTACTACGACTTAAAAATCGTAGTCGCAAAGAGAAATTGGCATGCACGCACATGCGATTTTTAATCCACGATTTTTTAGTCGCAAAAAGTAAGACACATGGCCTTTAATGTGAATGCACATGCGACTTAAAAATTGTAGCGATTATAAAAATGAAACAAGTTCTATTTTTTCAAGCGATTTTTCTGTCGCTACTTATTTGTAGCAAATGCGTGCACTCACATAAAAAGTAGTGTGTTTTATTTTTCGCGATTAAATAATCGCGCGGCAAAAAATCGCAAGTGCATGCATGACAATAATTTGTAGCGACTACGACTTTTTAATTGCCTCGACGAAAAATCGCAAGTGCGGTCCTAGCCTAGGTGTGGAATGAGTTTTTTTTTGTTTTTTTTTTTATCAGACTGAATGTGTGATTTTTTGTTTTTCATTTTTAATTTAATTTTATTTTAAAGTTTGTTGAAGACTGAATAATAAATACTCGTAAGTATGTTTTGTTATAAAAAACTTGTTTTTTTTTTTTAAATTTTAAAATGGATTATAATAAAAAAAACTATAAATTTTTGATTTTACACTTCGTGGGATATTTGTGGGTTTTTTGTTGTAACACCGTGGGATAAAAGGGTTTTTTTCTATTCATTCTGGGATTTTACGCTTTAAAAGTCTGGCATCACTGCCCTTAACGGCGAAAATACAATAACTCAAAAATGTAAAATACGATTTTGTGGTACAACCACAGATTTTTTTGTCCTTCCTCAGTTAAAAACATTTGATGCTATAATTGGGTACGATTTTCTGGTGCAAATAAAAGCACGCATTGATACTAAACACTCTCTGTTAATATACAATGATGGTGATATGCCCATCAAATTCTTTGAATGCTAGCAAGTAAACAATATTGAAATCAATACCCAGACAGTTCCTAAAAATATCAGGAATGAATTTAAAAAATTAATTAAAGACTTTTCAGAAAATTTCGCTCAACCAAATGAAAGATTTTAGTACCCCTTGGCATAATGGTTAGTGCGTTGGACTGTCATGCGCAAGGTCTCGAGTTCGATTCTCAGCCGCTGCAAGAAAGTTTTTTTCAGGGGTGTACTGCCTCTTGCGAGGAATTGACAAATTCTCCAAGAGTATCTCTTGTCATGGAAAGTGCTGCTCATTAGCCGTTCGGAATCGGCAGAAAATTGTAGGTCCCCTCCGTTCCTGGTAACACGCACCCAGGAATGGTTGAGAGTTGTAAGTCACTAGGTCCTGGTTCACTCCGAGCTGTTGCACCACCAAATTTATTTATATAAATGAAAGATTACCCTTCAATACAAATATAAAAGCAACCATTTGAACATTAAATTCAGAACCGATCTATTCAAAACCAAGGCCATACAATATGGCTGCAATTCCTTTTGTAAATAAAGAAATTAAGAGATTGCTAAATGATGGAATAATTCGGCCATCACATTCCCCATACACCATTCCCATATTGGTAGTAGGGAAAAAAGGCATTAATGAAGACGGTACTTCCAAATCTAGGTTAGTGTTCGCCTATAGAAAATTAAATGAACGCACTTTACCAGATCGGTATCCTATTCCAGAGAGTTCAGCAATTATATCAAACTTAGGACAAGCTAGATACTATACAACACTAGATCTTAAATCCGGCTTCCATCAAATTCTCCTAGAAGAAAATGACCGGGAAAAAACTGCGTTTTCCATAAATAATGGAAAGTATGAGTTTTGCAGATTGCCTTTCGGCTTGAAAAATGCTCCCAGCATTTTTCAGCGAACAATAGACAACATACTACGAGACGACATAGGCAAACGTTGTCATGTTTATATAGATGACGTAATAATTTTTTCACAAACAGAAACAGATCACCTAGAAGACATAAGACAAATATTTTCTAAACTATTCAACGCTAACATGCGAGTATCTCCAGAAAAATGTAAATTTTTTAAGCATGAGGTTGAATTTTTAGGATTTCTGGTTTCTGGAGACGGTATTAAAACCTGCCCTAATAAAGTCAAAGACATTATAGACTTTGAAGTGCCGAAAACACTTCGTGCACTAAGATCTTTTCTTTGTCTATCTGGGTATTACCGTCGTTTTGTTAAAGACTATGCTCAGATAACCAAACCGTTAACAAAATACCTCAGAGGAGAAAACGGAAACATAGGAACGAACAAGTCTAAGAATATCAAAATTAATCTGAATACTGAAGCTATATGTGCCTTTAATAGAATAAAGAACATTTTAGCCTCAGAAGATGTATTACTATTCTATCCCGACTTTCACAAGTCCCTGGATTTGACTACCGATGCTTCATCACAAGCAATAGGTGCAGTTTATTTATTTATTTATTTTAGCTTAATACAAGCGTAGGCCCACCCACCAGTTTTTTTTAAAAAAAAAAAAAAAAACTTTAAAAAACTTAAAAAAAAAGAAAAAAATTGAAGATGAAGTGGGCTTTGAATTGAGAGCGGTTAAGAACTAGAAGAGAGTGTTTAAACACAGTGGAGGGATTGTGTGGTTAAGGTTGGGAATATAGCGAGATTTTGAGAGAGTGTTTGGAGGTGTGAAAGTCGAAAGAATTTTGCGAAATGTTCGAGGAACGAAGCATGCGTGTCAATGGTTCATTACCAGCGTTGCCACAAAGTGCCCGATCGGTCCATTTGGCCCCCTGTTTTACAGTTTGGCCCTTTGCCCGGGCCAATTGGAAATGGCCCCCAAATCTAAATTTTAGAAGATTTAACATCACATCATATCGTGCAATAATAATTAAAAAGCTTTACAAAATTAAATATAAACCATCGCGATGCATCGCGACTACAATGTGTTTCCACCATATACAAATAACCATACTTAAAATGGAACTGAATTCATTCATTTATCTCGTTCAATGATTTAACTTTTTTTACGTCAATTTCGTCCAGCGTGTTGCTTTTCTCACGTCATTTACTTTCGTCATCTACCAAAGCGCTAATGTAACTTAAATTAGAAAAAAAATATATCTTACAAATTATATCGTAAATTTCCCAATAATGGCAAAAAGAATTTGATTTTTTAAATAAATTTTAATATAAGGACTACTTAATTCGAACTGAATCGAACAGTAACTTACTTACTTACTTAACCGGCTCCCGATCCATGGAGGGTTATTGCGGTCTTCCATCGGTTGCGATCCCTCGCGAGCTCCCTCCAGTCGTCGGGACTAAGCGCTCTTGCGTCTATAACCGCCTGGTCCCTGTAGCGGAGGTTCGGTCTTCCTCGTCGTCTCGAACCTGGGGTCTGGGATTCGAAGATTTTCTTGGCTGGAGCGTTGTTGTCCATTCGCTCGATGTGACCGAGCCAGTGTAGTCGACGTGTTTTGGCTTTTTGGACTACATCCACATCTTGGTACAGCTCGTATAATTCACGATTGAATCTTCTCCTCCATTCGGCCTCTTCGCATATAGGACCAAATATCCGCCGAAGAATTTTTCTCTCGAAAGTGCCCAGTATCAATTCCCCTTTTTTACTTATCGTCCAGCACTCGGCGCCGTAGAGTAGAACTGGTAAAATTAGCGTTTTGTATAGAGTGCACTTTGTCTTTCGAGAAAGGAGTTTTGAACCCATTTGTTTGGCCAAACCGAAGTAGCAGCGGTTTGCTAGGGTAATTCTTCGTCGAATTTCCACTAAGGTGTCATTCGTGGGATTTATGTTCGTTCCGAGGTAGGTGAGCTCCTTGACTACATCGAAATTACTGCTACCAACAGTGACGTTTTGTCCTAGGCGATGGACAGATGCGGCTTTGTTTGTTGATAGCATATACTTTGTTTTGTCCTCATTAACTTCAAGACCAACGCGTTTCGCCTGTTCATCAATAGCTGTGAACGCTTCTAGCACAGCACGCTTGGAGCGGCCGATGATATCTATGTCGTCCGCATATCCAAGCAGTTGGGAAGACCTGTTGAAAATAGTGCTTTCCAGGTTAACACCACTATGCGCACTATCTGCTCCAAGACTAGGTTGAAGAAATCACATGATAGCGCATCTCCTTGTCTGAACCCTGTGCACGTTTGGAATAGCTCGGATGAGCTGTTACCCATTTGCACGTTGCACCGCGTATTTTGTAACGTCATGCGGCATAGCTGGATCAGTTTTTTCGGGATCCCGAGTTTCGACATTGCCAATAGAAGCTCTTGGCGACTTATGCTATCATATGCGGCTTTAAAGTCGATGAAAAGATGGTGGGTCTCGACTTGAAATTCGTTGGTCTTTTCCAGGATTTGCCTCAATGTGAAGATGTGGTCTATCGTTGATCTGCCTGGCCTGAATCCACACTGGTACGTGCCGATTATAGTGTTGCAGAAAGGTTTTAGACGCTCACATAGTACGGTGGATAGGATCTTGTAGGCAACATTAAGCAGGGATATGCCCCTGTAGTTTTTGCAGGACATAGGATCGCCTTTTTTGTAGATTGGGCATATGGAGCTATTTGACCAGTCGTCGGGCATGCTTTCCTCCTCCCACACTTGGTTGATGAGCTGATGCATGCACCCTATCAGGACATCTCCTCCATACTTAAAGAGTTCTGCAGGTAGGCCATCCGAGCCTGCGGATTTGTTATTCTTAAGCTTGTGTATGGCTTTCTTAACCTCTTCAGTACTGGGTAGTGGGACTGGATCTTCATTGACTGGTCTTATGCTTCTTTGCTCCCCTGTAGTTTCGTCTAAATAATGCCCATTAAGCAGCTGCTGGAAATGCTGTTTAAACACGTCTACAATTCCCTGTGCTTCGGTGACTAGGTTCCCTTCGCTGTTTCGAAGAGCTTGCTTACCGGTCCTATAACCTGATGCCAGTTGTTTGGCTGTTTTGTAGAACCGGCGGGTGTTTGTGGCGGTGCTAGACTCCTCGAGATACCTGAGCTGAGAAGCTGCGGCTGCTCTTTTCTTTCTGCGCAGGGTTTTTTTCTCCTTCCTTCTCTTTTCACGGTACTCTTCTTTTGCTGCTCTTGTTTTCCGTTGCAGCATTTGCATTCGTGCATTTTCCGTCTCCTGCTTCAATACCGCGCATTCATTATCATACCACGGGTTCTTTTTCCTAGGTGGTTGATAGCCTATGGTGGACTCGGCTACCTCCCTAATGATGTCGCGGTACTGGCTCCACTGGTTGTTGACGCTTGTGGCTGGGGGTACGGCAGAGAGTTTCCCGGTCAATTGCTCACTGTAGTCTCTGGCTTTCTGAGGTGTGCTAAGGCATGCAATATTGAATTTCTTCCTTTGGGCGGTCCTCATTTTCTTTTCGTTGGACAGTCGGGCTCTGAACTTTGTCACAACAAGAAAGTGGTCAGAGTCCACGTTTGTACCTCGGAAAGTTCGCACGTCCAAGATGTTCGACGCGTGCCTTGCGCCAATTAGCACGTGGTCAATTTGGTTGGCGGTTCGACCTTCTGGAGATCGCCAGGTTGCTGTGTGTATCCTTCGCCAGGGAAACCTAGTGCTACTTATCACCGTATTCCGAGCTGCAGCAAAGTCGATTAGTCGGAAGCCGTTATCTGTTGTTATTTCGTGGAGGCTGTGCTTTCCAACTAATCCGCCAAAGATATTTTCCTTCCCGACTTTAGCATTGAAATCTCCGAGCACGACTTTGATATCGTACTCCGGACAGGCTCCGTAGGCTTCGTCCAGGAGGTCGTAAAACTCCTCCTTGTTAGATTCCTCAGCTTCATCGGTAGGGGCGTGTACACATATTAGGCTGATGTTTTGAAAAGTAGCTTTGATGCGGATCACAGCCAGGCGATCACTAATCGGCTTAAAATCGATGACTTTTGATCTGAGTCGATTACCCACGACGAATCCGCATCCTAACATGTGCATTCTTTGATGACAGCTGTAATAAATGTCGCAATCTTTTCTTTTCGCTATTCTTGATCCTATCCATCGTATCTCCTGGATCGCGGTAATGTCTGCCTTGTACCGCGAGAGGACAGATTCAAGTTTTTGAGTAGCACCTGGTGTGTAGAGTGTCCTTAAATTCCAGGTGCATACTCGTAAATCGTAGTCCATTTTCGTTCCGGGTCTGGTTGCCATTTGAGGGGGGTCGTTATCCGAGGCTTCTCGCGTCTCTCTCATAACAATTAATGTTTTTTACTGTGGCCGGGTCGTTAGCCCGACGCACTAACCTCCAATCTGTAGGGCCATGGGTTTAGTGTTGCAATTGTTTCCTTGGTCAACACTCGCACTTACAAGTTTAGCAAGTTATGACATAAAAGCCAAGACCAGTATCCGGCGGTTACCAACGAGGAGGTATTGTAAGCACTTGATGTGTAGGAAAAGATACAGCTCGAAGCCCCCAGTTCCTACAGCATCCAACCAGCAATCGAACAGTAACAGTAATTCTTTTTTATCATTTATCAATGATTAAACAAATTTCAAATGTTGTCCCCAATTGCATGCAATATTCTGGAAATACATCTACTAACATTTCAACAATTTGCAACTTTTTTGTAGACTTTTTTCACTCCGCTTATGATCCCAAAAGTATTCCCTATAACATTTCTGTAATTTCATATTTAAATTCAATCAATATCGGTCACTTAAACTTAAGTAACAAAGATGTTGAATTAGCCTTAATTGGACTAAATGATGATAAATAACCAGGACCCGATGGTATTCCTCCGATCATTTTGAAAAACTGGGCAGCTGCTCTATCGGGACCATTAACTTTTTTGTTTAATAGTTCTCTTGGAAAGGGTTATTTCCCAAGAAATCAAATCAGACGACAGAATCAAGATCTGCTTCTGCTGCCTACTACATAGATTTCAGAAAGGCATTAAATAAGTAATAAAAATAAATACAAATATTAATAAATTGTAGTTTAATGTTTTAAGGACGGATTTGTACGTAAAATATTTGGCCCCAACTTTCGTCAAATGGCCCGCAAAAAATTTCGAAATGGCCCTCTCTGCTTTTTCCTTCGCCCCAACGCTGTTCATTACTACCATAATTAGTTCGGTGAAAATTGACATCAAAGAGGGACACCAATCTAAGATTTCTAGGGTTAGTATGCAATGAGATTTTTTGGAGAAGTGTGGGACAATCAATATTACCGGCTAAAATTTGATGAATGAATACAATGTCGGCTACTTTGGAACGTTTATCAAGAGGTTGCAGATTAATAAGTTGAAGACGATCAGCATAGGGTGGGAGGTGAAACGAATCAAGCTAGGGAAGCCCGCGAAGTGCAAATCGAAAGAATCTTCGTTGAACGGCTTTTATACGAAGGGAATGGGTATTGTAACAGGGTGACCAAACCTGGCTGGCATATTCAAGAAGGGGCCTAACAAATGTGAGGTAAAGGGATTTTGTAACGTAGAGGTCTGAAAATTTTTTTGACCAGCGCTTAACGAAGCCAAGTGCAGAGTTAGCTCTATTAATAGATGTGGTAATGTGAGATCTAAAATTAAGTTCTTTATCACAAAGAATACCTAAATCACATAGTGAGTCAACAGCTGTGACTGTCTCATTGTTAATAAAGTATGTTCGAGGAGGGAGAGGTGAGCGTTTACGAGAGTATGTTATAGCTAAACACTTACTAACATTAAGTTCAAGAAAGTTCTTCTGGCACCAGATAGAAAATCTATTTAAATCTTGCTGAAGAAGAATGGAATCGGAAGGTGAGGAAATTTTTTTGGAAATTTTTTTATCATCAGCATAAACAGAAATCATAGAACCATTGATGACGCAGTCTACATCGTTAATGGTCAAAATGAAAATCAGAGGGCCGAGATGGCTTCCCTGCGGAACGCCAGAGGTTGCAAGGATGGGATTTGATTCGATACCTCTAAAAAGGATTGTGTACTGCCTATCGTTCAGATATGATTAGATCCATGCAATGAAGGAGGGAGGGAAGCCAAGTGCTTTGAGTTTGAAGAGAATAAGGGAATGAGAAATTTTATTAAAGGCTTTGCTGAGATCAGTAGCGATGACGTCAACTTCATTCCCAGCCTCCATGGTGCATATAGTACCAGAGACAAAATCAACTAGGTTTGTAGTAGTTGATCTACCGGTAAGAAAACCATGTTGATTGGGGGAAAAAATTTGTTTACAGTGGAAAAGTGGTTTTGTTTGAACTGTCAAAAGGACTAGGCACATAAAAGTTAAGGTATCGAGTTTTTTTTGATTTTAAATAGTCTTAACGAATTATAAAAAAAAATTAAAAATATCTAAAGTAAAAATTAACGCACTGTTTTAAAAGATATAGTAAAAAAACACTCGATTTATGTCTGAAAAAAGAAAGAAAAGAGACGAGAAAACACTGTCACCAGAAATCACAAGACCCGCCAAAAAGAAACAAGCTTGTAGGAATATCACCATGTCCGAAAGCGAGAGAAATGGGAGCTTGGTCTCTTCTATGACCATCCTGGAACTCGCCACTATGCTAGATGGGAAGATCAGTCATCTGGCATCCAAACAAGATATAGACGACCTAAGAGTGGACTACAATGCTATATTGCAAACGAACAAGACACTCACGCAGAAAGTTAACACCTTAGAAAAAAAGTGCGAATTCCTAGAAGAGCAAATTGATTATCTACAAAAGATACGCACTGAAAACAATGTTATTCTTCGTTTTAAGACAGGACAGGGTGAAGAAGTTAAAGAAAAAGCAAGAAATGTATGTACTAACCTTGTGGCAGGAACTGTATTAGAAGAAAGCCAAATCCGTCAGCTGACGCCGAATCATGCCGAATTCCAAAATGTGTTGGTAAAGCTAAGATCTGGGGAGGAGGCTTTGTCTCTTCTTAGAGCCTCAAACAAGGTAAAAAACACAGGCATTTCAATTCGAAAGGATCTGCCATACAATTGCCGAAAAAAGAGGGCTATGCTTGGTCAAGTGGGTCATGCAATTAAGCAAAAGTCTCCGTCTGCGAAGATTTCATTGAGGAATGATAAGCTGCTGGTGGAAGGCATAATGTTTACCTGGAGCTTCCTGACGGGTTTGAGAAGCGGTGGATGCGATGGATATTCAATTCTTGAAAAAAAACTGGGAATTCATTTTGAAGCAGACCAAATTATTATAAACAACATCGATGACAGAAGCAAGGAGGTAGGAATGACAATTGAAAGTGACAGCGTACAGACAGCGCCTCGATCTTCACCATCGAAGAATTTTGCAACTTACTTAGCAAGTACATCAACCGGAGCCCGAAATCAATAGGTAATAGCCGTCTGCCATGACATTAAAGAAAATACGTTAGATTTAAATTATACTAAAAAAATTAAAATATTATCTTATAACATTTGCGGTTTTAAAAATAAGCTTTTATTTAATGAATTTTTTGAATTTATCAATAATTACGATTTGATTTTTTTGTATGAAACACATATAGTAGATAAAGTAATGGCTGATATTATAGAGAACAGGTTAAATAAATATGAATTAAAATGGGTATATGCAATCAAAAATCACGTAGCAGGAAGAGGTATTGGAGGCTTATGCTTTGGAGTTAAAAATACACTTCAAAAGTGCGTCAAATACAAGTTTATAACCAATGATGAAAATGAGAGTATGGACCTCGAAATAACGATCCAAAGAAAAAAGCTGTTAATTGTACCGATTTATTTGAATCCAAATAATTGGAACACAGATTTTCTGAAAGTATATGATTATTTAATAAGCAAAAATGGAACAGAAAATATAATGGTGATAGGAGATTTAAATGCAAGAGTGGGCGACGAACCTGGACAAGAAAACTCGAAAATATTCTGTTCAAGAAACTCAAAAGACAAATTACTGAATACTAATGGAAAAAAAATACTCGATATGTGTGACGCTTTCGGGTTGCAGATTGTGAATGGTTGCAGCAAGTCAGATTCAGAAGGTGAGATGACCTACATTGGTCCCAGAGGTAGCTCTGTAGTGGATTTTTGTCTACATGGCGCACACTGGCGGTGTTTTTTGGAAGACATGGCTGTAGAAGGCGTTCCTTTCTCTGATCATCTTCCATTAGTAATTTCTATTAGTATAAATGGTGTTAGAGAGGAGGATGTTAGAGAGCTTCAACTTCTACCCAAACTTCGTTGGAAACAATCGATGAGAATAATGTATAATTACTCTCTTAATGAATGTGTACATGTCGAACGGGAGAATAAAAATGGTGACTTAGGACTAGATTCTTTGGAAGCTATTATTAAAAACGCATACACAACTGTAAATCGTATAACAGAAAAAAAGAATACTATTAAAAGCGAATGGTTTGATAAAGATTGCTCTAAGGCAAGGGATACATCATTTGGTCTGCTTAGAACCTATAGAAAAACCGGTTCAATTTATTTTAAAAACTTATACCTGGAAGCCAACTCAAATTTTAAGTCTCTTTGTAATATTAAAAAAAAAGTATACCTTGAAAAGCTAGCACGAAACCTGGCGTTCTGCAAGAATGCTAAAGACTTTTGGAAAAATGTAAGGGAAATTAATGGGGGCAATAAATACCAAACTAGTACCAACTTGAGAATAGATGTGCTGAAGTCATATTTTGAAGGTCTGCTTAATGCTGATATGCAATTCTTGACTCCATATTATGCTCGGCCCTTCAATCAGAATGAAACTTTAGATGCAACAATCACAATGGCCGAAGTAAAATTTGTATTATCGCAAACGAAAGATAATAAAGCTGCAGGATCAGATAGAGTACCAACTGAATTTTTTAAATATGCTTCAGACGAATTTATATATGAACTCACACGGCAGTATAACAAAGTCTTCGAAACAGGAAATATACCACAAAGTTTCAAAGAGTCAGTTTTATTCCCCATTCATAAGAAAGGCAGTTTTAATGATCCGGGAAACTATAGAGGAATTTCTTTTTTAAATGCATCACTGAAAATCAATACTATGATTCTTCAAAGAAGACTATTACTATGGATAAACCAGAATGGCAAAATAAATGAGTGTCAAGCAGGATTTAGACCCGGTCGTAGCACAATTGATCACATTTTTGTCCTAAGAAATATGGCACAAACTTTCATTAATAAAAAGCAAAAGTTATATGCACTTTTTATTGACTTTCAGGCTGCATTTGACAAAGTAAGTCGTCCAGCTCTGTTCTATAAACTTTATAGTAAAGGGGTGTCATATAAATTTGGACGAGCCTTAGAAACCTTGTATGATGACACAAAAACAGCCATTTGGAACGGGGAACGACTTTCTGACTGGTTTTCAACATTTATAGGCATGAAGCAAGGTTACAATATAAGTCCAATTAGCTTCATCATGTATATTGATGACCTTATTGATACTCTAGGTGGTGGTGTAGATTTTGCTGGAACAAAAATTAAGGGGTTGTTTTTTGCTGATGATTTGGTTCTCTTTGCTAATTCGCCTGAAGCTCTGCAAATGATGATCAACCGGCTACACGCTTATTGTCAACTCTGGGGATTGTCTGTTAATTTGGAAAAAACTAAAGCTATGATTTTTAGACTTGGTGGAGGAAGGTATTCCAGGATGGAACACTGGACCTACAATGGAAACAGTATTGAAATTGTGAAACACTACAAATACCTTGGATTCACAATAGCAAGCAACCTAAATATGTCAAAACATCTAAGCGAGAAACTTGCAGCGGCTAAAAATGCTTTGAACGCTACCTGGAGAAGCTGTCTTGGAAATAAAAGTGTATCACACTGTGCAAAGTATAGAATATTCCAAGCCACTATGGAGTCAGTCATGTTTTATGGTGCGCAAGTATGGGGTTATGAAAAATTTGATATTGTGGAACAAATTCAAAGATTTTTTCTGAAAAGAACTTTCGGTCTACCATCAACATCACCGAACCAGGGTTGCAAAAGCTTAAGTCACTTGTTAGCTTAAGCTTGGCTTTAATTCACAAGCTAGTGAGTGACTTATGAATTAAAAAAAATATAATTCAGCAGCTACGAACTGACTTTTGAATTAAAAAAAAATTAATTCACAAGTCAGTTGGTGACTTGTGAATTAAAAAAAATCAAATCATAAGCTTCTTAGTGACTTATGAATTAAAAAAAATTAATTCAGAACCTACTAAGTGACTTATGAATTAAAAAAATTTAAGTCATGGGCAAGTAAGTGACTTATGAATTAAAAAATTTTAATTCCCAAGCTACTAAATGACTTAGGAATTAAAAAAATTCAAGTCATGAGCAAGTAAGTGACTTATGAATTAAAAAAATTCAAATCATCAGCAAGTAAGTGACTTATGAATTAAAAAAATTTAATTCAAAACCAACTTAGTGACTTATGAATTAAAAAAAATTTAATTCATAAGTTAATGGATAAATGCTGATTAGAAAAATTATGAAATGGATAATTTATAAGCTAGCGTGATAATCTTATGATTTAAAAACTAGATTTGAAAGCTTTCGTTAATAATTAAATAATTATGTAGTCAAAACAAGCTTAAAAATTTCCAATCTACCAACTAACTTATGAATTAAATTTTTTTTAATTCACAAGTCACCAACTGACTTGTGAATTAAATTTTTTTTAATTCATAAGTCACTTACTCCCTGATGACTTGATTTTTTTTAATTCACAAGTCACTTAGTAGGTGGTGAATTA
Organism: Philhelius festivus; assembly: GCA_963931855.1. Taxonomy (NCBI): domain Eukaryota; kingdom Metazoa; phylum Arthropoda; class Insecta; order Diptera; family Syrphidae; genus Philhelius; species Philhelius festivus. The sequence continues at coordinate 126,997,481 of OZ007556.1, read as the reverse complement.
AATTTTTTTTAATTCATAAGTCACTTTGTTGCTCATGACTTAAATTTTTTTTAATTCATAAGTCACTTACTCCCTGATGACTTAATTTTTTTAATTCATAAGTCACTTGGTAGGTGGTGAATAAAATTTTTTTTAATTCATAAGTCACTTAGTAGCTTAGGATTTAAATTTTTTTTAATTCATAAGTCACTTTGGGGGTTGTGAATTAATTTTTTTTTAATTCATAAGTCACCAAATATCTTATGAATTAAATTTTTTTAATTCACAAGTCATCTATAGACTTATGACTTAAGGATTTTTTAATTCAAAAATTCGCAACCCTGCACCGAACTATATGCTACATGTAGAAACTGGGCTGCCTGAGCTCTTTACAAAAACGTTCAAATTGCATATTGATTATGTCATAAGTTATGCTTCTTCCAAATGAAAGGCTGCCCAAAAAAATTGCTCTGTATGCCTTGCAACGAAAATCATTGTGGTTTGATGAATGGTACAACTTAGCAATGGTATGTGGAGTTCAACTGAATCTTTCCTTGGAAAACGTCGGGACATGGAAGGAACAATTGTATGAAATGGTGGACTGCTTGGATGAGAAATGGATGCAGGAATGTCAATGGAAAGCGAGTACGTCAATGCATCGATCAATATATGTAAATCTTCAGCACATCCTCGAAGATGGCAACTACTTCCAGAGCAACTTCAGTGTAAAAAAAATATCTTCAATTTTCAGGATGAGAGGAGAGCTTCAAAATCTCAACTATCAGCCGCATAGAGAAGATCTAAGAGTTGAATGTTCAATGTGTAACCAAAGGACAAGGGAAGATGTCTTCCACTTCTTGGGCGTGTGCCCGGTGCTGAAGGAAATCAGAAGGGCATACTTCGGAAAAAATGTTTTGAGTGAAGATGAAATGATAGAATACTTGAATGGAAGAGATTGGGAAAGACTATATAGAAACACTTCGAAAGCTGAAAGATACAGATTTCAAATAATAAAAGAGTTGTTTTGAAAATCAATTAAGCCTAAAATTAAAATTAACCGTGTAAAACTATGTACATTATGTTGATTTATAGTATATGTAATTATTTATTTTTATTTTTTTTTCTCATTGTATCAAAATTGAGCAAACTCTGGCAGACGGCTTTTAAAAGTCATGCTTATATGATTTATGAATTGTTAAATTGTAAAAAAATATGATTGAAAAAAAAAATAAATCAAATTATCTATCTATCTATCTATCTATCTATCTATCTATCTATCTATCTATCTATCTATCTATCTATCTATCTATCTATCTATCTATCTATCTATCTATCTATCTATCTATCTATCTATCTATCTATCTATCTATCTATCTATCTATCTATCTATCTATCTATCTATCTATCTATCTATCTATCTATCTATCTATCTATCTATCTATCTATCTATCTATCTATCTATCTATCTATCTATCTATCTATCTATCTATCTATCTATCTATCTATCTATCTATCTATCTATCTATCTATCTATCTATCTATCTATCTATCTATCTATCTATCTATCTATCTATCTATCTATCTATCTATCTATCTATCTATCTATCTATCTATCTATCTATCTATCTATCTATCTATCTATCTATCTATCTATCTATCTATCTATCTATCTATCTATCTATCTATCTATCTATCTATCTATCTATCTATCTATCTATCTATCTATCTATCTATCTATCTATCTATCTATCTATCTATCTATCTATCTATCTATCTATCTATCTATCTATCTATCTATCTATCTATCTATCTATCTATCTATCTATCTATCTATCTATCTATCTATCTATCTATCTATCTATCTATCTATCTATCTATCTATCTATCTATCTATCTATCTATCTATCTATCTATCTATCTATCTATCTATCTATCTATCTATCTATCTATCTATCTATCTATCTATCTATCTATCTATCTATCTATCTATCTATCTATCTATCTATCTATCTATCTATCTATCTATCTATCTATCTATCTATCTATCTATCTATCTATCTATCTATCTATCTATCTATCTATCTATCTATCTATCTATCTATCTATCTATCTATCTATCTATCTATCTATCTATCTATCTATCTATCTATCTATCTATCTATCTATCTATCTATCTATCTATCTATCTATCTATCTATCTATCTATCTATCTATCTATCTATCTATCTATCTATCTATCTATCTATCTATCTATCTATCTATCTATCTATCTATCTATCTATCTATCTATCTATCTATCTATCTATCTATCTATCTATCTATCTATCTATCTATCTATCTATCTATCTATCTATCTATCTATCTATCTATCTATCTATCTATCTATCTATCTATCTATCTATCTATCTATCTATCTATCTATCTATCTATCTATCTATCTATCTATCTATCTATCTATCTATCTATCTATCTATCTATCTATCTATCTATCTATCTATCTATCTATCTATCTATCTATCTATCTATCTATCTATCTATCTATCTATCTATCTATCTATCTATCTATCTATCTATCTATCTATCTATCTATCTATCTATCTATCTATCTATCTATCTATCTATCTATCTATCTATCTATCTATCTATCTATCTATCTATCTATCTATCTATCTATCTATCTATCTATCTATCTATCTATCTATCTATCTATCTATCTATCTATCTATCTATCTATCTATCTATCTATCTATCTATCTATCTATCTATCTATCTATCTATCTATCTATCTATCTATCTATCTATCTATCTATCTATCTATCTATCTATCTATCTATCTATCTATCTATCTATCTATCTATCTATCTATCTATCTATCTATCTATCTATCTATCTATCTATCTATCTATCTATCTATCTATCTATCTATCTATCTATCTATCTATCTATCTATCTATCTATCTATCTATCTATCTATCTATCTATCTATCTATCTATCTATCTATCTATCTATCTATCTATCTATCTATCTATCTATCTATCTATCTATCTATCTATCTATCTATCTATCTATCTATCTATCTATCTATCTATCTATCTATCTATCTATCTATCTATCTATCTATCTATCTATCTATCTATCTATCTATCTATCTATCTATCTATCTATCTATCTATCTATCTATCTATCTATCTATCTATCTATCTATCTATCTATCTATCTATCTATCTATCTATCTATCTATCTATCTATCTATCTATCTATCTATCTATCTATCTATCTATCTATCTATCTATCTATCTATCTATCTATCTATCTATCTATCTATCTATCTATCTATCTATCTATCTATCTATCTATCTATCTATCTATCTATCTATCTATCTATCTATCTATCTATCTATCTATCTATCTATCTATCTATCTATCTATCTATCTATCTATCTATCTATCTATCTATCTATCTATCTATCTATCTATCTATCTATCTATCTATCTATCTATCTATCTATCTATCTATCTATCTATCTATCTATCTATCTATCTATCTATCTATCTATCTATCTATCTATCTATCTATCTATCTATCTATCTATCTATCTATCTATCTATCTATCTATCTATCTATCTATCTATCTATCTATCTATCTATCTATCTATCTATCTATCTATCTATCTATCTATCTATCTATCTATCTATCTATCTATCTATCTATCTATCTATCTATCTATCTATCTATCTATCTATCTATCTATCTATCTATCTATCTATCTATCTATCTATCTATCTATCTATCTATCTATCTATCTATCTATCTATCTATCTATCTATCTATCTATCTATCTATCTATCTATCTATCTATCTATCTATCTATCTATCTATCTATCTATCTATCTATCTATCTATCTATCTATCTATCTATCTATCTATCTATCTATCTATCTATCTATCTATCTATCTATCTATCTATCTATCTATCTATCTATCTATCTATCTATCTATCTATCTATCTATCTATCTATCTATCTATCTATCTATCTATCTATCTATCTATCTATCTATCTATCTATCTATCTATCTATCTATCTATCTATCTATCTATCTATCTATCTATCTATCTATCTATCTATCTATCTATCTATCTATCTATCTATCTATCTATCTATCTATCTATCTATCTATCTATCTATCTATCTATCTATCTATCTATCTATCTATCTATCTATCTATCTATCTATCTATCTATCTATCTATCTATCTATCTATCTATCTATCTATCTATCTATCTATCTATCTATCTATCTATCTATCTATCTATCTATCTATCTATCTATCTATCTATCTATCTATCTATCTATCTATCTATCTATCTATCTATCTATCTATCTATCTATCTATCTATCTATCTATCTATCTATCTATCTATCTATCTATCTATCTATCTATCTATCTATCTATCTATCTATCTATCTATCTATCTATCTATCTATCTATCTATCTATCTATCTATCTATCTATCTATCTATCTATCTATCTATCTATCTATCTATCTATCTATCTATCTATCTATCTATCTATCTATCTATCTATCTATCTATCTATCTATCTATCTATCTATCTATCTATCTATCTATCTATCTATCTATCTATCTATCTATCTATCTATCTATCTATCTATCTATCTATCTATCTATCTATCTATCTATCTATCTATCTATCTATCTATCTATCTATCTATCTATCTATCTATCTATCTATCTATCTATCTATCTATCTATCTATCTATCTATCTATCTATCTATCTATCTATCTATCTATCTATCTATCTATCTATCTATCTATCTATCTATCTATCTATCTATCTATCTATCTATCTATCTATCTATCTATCTATCTATCTATCTATCTATCTATCTATCTATCTATCTATCTATCTATCTATCTATCTATCTATCTATCTATCTATCTATCTATCTATCTATCTATCTATCTATCTATCTATCTATCTATCTATCTATCTATCTATCTATCTATCTATCTATCTATCTATCTATCTATCTATCTATCTATCTATCTATCTATCTATCTATCTATCTATCTATCTATCTATCTATCTATCTATCTATCTATCTATCTATCTATCTATCTATCTATCTATCTATCTATCTATCTATCTATCTATCTATCTATCTATCTATCTATCTATCTATCTATCTATCTATCTATCTATCTATCTATCTATCTATCTATCTATCTATCTATCTATCTATCTATCTATCTATCTATCTATCTATCTATCTATCTATCTATCTATCTATCTATCTATCTATCTATCTATCTATCTATCTATCTATCTATCTATCTATCTATCTATCTATCTATCTATCTATCTATCTATCTATCTATCTATCTATCTATCTATCTATCTATCTATCTATCTATCTATCTATCTATCTATCTATCTATCTATCTATCTATCTATCTATCTATCTATCTATCTATCTATCTATCTATCTATCTATCTATCTATCTATCTATCTATCTATCTATCTATCTATCTATCTATCTATCTATCTATCTATCTATCTATCTATCTATCTATCTATCTATCTATCTATCTATCTATCTATCTATCTATCTATCTATCTATCTATCTATCTATCTATCTATCTATCTATCTATCTATCTATCTATCTATCTATCTATCTATCTATCTATCTATCTATCTATCTATCTATCTATCTATCTATCTATCTATCTATCTATCTATCTATCTATCTATCTATCTATCTATCTATCTATCTATCTATCTATCTATCTATCTATCTATCTATCTATCTATCTATCTATCTATCTATCTATCTATCTATCTATCTATCTATCTATCTATCTATCTATCTATCTATCTATCTATCTATCTATCTATCTATCTATCTATCTATCTATCTATCTATCTATCTATCTATCTATCTATCTATCTATCTATCTATCTATCTATCTATCTATCTATCTATCTATCTATCTATCTATCTATCTATCTATCTATCTATCTATCTATCTATCTATCTATCTATCTATCTATCTATCTATCTATCTATCTATCTATCTATCTATCTATCTATCTATCTATCTATCTATCTATCTATCTATCTATCTATCTATCTATCTATCTATCTATCTATCTATCTATCTATCTATCTATCTATCTATCTATCTATCTATCTATCTATCTATCTATCTATCTATCTATCTATCTATCTATCTATCTATCTATCTATCTATCTATCTATCTATCTATCTATCTATCTATCTATCTATCTATCTATCTATCTATCTATCTATCTATCTATCTATCTATCTATCTATCTATCTATCTATCTATCTATCTATCTATCTATCTATCTATCTATCTATCTATCTATCTATCTATCTATCTATCTATCTATCTATCTATCTATCTATCTATCTATCTATCTATCTATCTATCTATCTATCTATCTATCTATCTATCTATCTATCTATCTATCTATCTATCTATCTATCTATCTATCTATCTATCTATCTATCTATCTATCTATCTATCTATCTATCTATCTATCTATCTATCTATCTATCTATCTATCTATCTATCTATCTATCTATCTATCTATCTATCTATCTATCTATCTATCTATCTATCTATCTATCTATCTATCTATCTATCTATCTATCTATCTATCTATCTATCTATCTATCTATCTATCTATCTATCTATCTATCTATCTATCTATCTATCTATCTATCTATCTATCTATCTATCTATCTATCTATCTATCTATCTATCTATCTATCTATCTATCTATCTATCTATCTATCTATCTATCTATCTATCTATCTATCTATCTATCTATCTATCTATCTATCTATCTATCTATCTATCTATCTATCTATCTATCTATCTATCTATCTATCTATCTATCTATCTATCTATCTATCTATCTATCTATCTATCTATCTATCTATCTATCTATCTATCTATCTATCTATCTATCTATCTATCTATCTATCTATCTATCTATCTATCTATCTATCTATCTATCTATCTATCTATCTATCTATCTATCTATCTATCTATCTATCTATCTATCTATCTATCTATCTATCTATCTATCTATCTATCTATCTATCTATCTATCTATCTATCTATCTATCTATCTATCTATCTATCTATCTATCTATCTATCTATCTATCTATCTATCTATCTATCTATCTATCTATCTATCTATCTATCTATCTATCTATCTATCTATCTATCTATCTATCTATCTATCTATCTATCTATCTATCTATCTATCTATCTATCTATCTATCTATCTATCTATCTATCTATCTATCTATCTATCTATCTATCTATCTATCTATCTATCTATCTATCTATCTATCTATCTATCTATCTATCTATCTATCTATCTATCTATCTATCTATCTATCTATCTATCTATCTATCTATCTATCTATCTATCTATCTATCTATCTATCTATCTATCTATCTATCTATCTATCTATCTATCTATCTATCTATCTATCTATCTATCTATCTATCTATCTATCTATCTATCTATCTATCTATCTATCTATCTATCTATCTATCTATCTATCTATCTATCTATCTATCTATCTATCTATCTATCTATCTATCTATCTATCTATCTATCTATCTATCTATCTATCTATCTATCTATCTATCTATCTATCTATCTATCTATCTATCTATCTATCTATCTATCTATCTATCTATCTATCTATCTATCTATCTATCTATCTATCTATCTATCTATCTATCTATCTATCTATCTATCTATCTATCTATCTATCTATCTATCTATCTATCTATCTATCTATCTATCTATCTATCTATCTATCTATCTATCTATCTATCTATCTATCTATCTATCTATCTATCTATCTATCTATCTATCTATCTATCTATCTATCTATCTATCTATCTATCTATCTATCTATCTATCTATCTATCTATCTATCTATCTATCTATCTATCTATCTATCTATCTATCTATCTATCTATCTATCTATCTATCTATCTATCTATCTATCTATCTATCTATCTATCTATCTATCTATCTATCTATCTATCTATCTATCTATCTATCTATCTATCTATCTATCTATCTATCTATCTATCTATCTATCTATCTATCTATCTATCTATCTATCTATCTATCTATCTATCTATCTATCTATCTATCTATCTATCTATCTATCTATCTATCTATCTATCTATCTATCTATCTATCTATCTATCTATCTATCTATCTATCTATCTATCTATCTATCTATCTATCTATCTATCTATCTATCTATCTATCTATCTATCTATCTATCTATCTATCTATCTATCTATCTATCTATCTATCTATCTATCTATCTATCTATCTATCTATCTATCTATCTATCTATCTATCTATCTATCTATCTATCTATCTATCTATCTATCTATCTATCTATCTATCTATCTATCTATCTATCTATCTATCTATCTATCTATCTATCTATCTATCTATCTATCTATCTATCTATCTATCTATCTATCTATCTATCTATCTATCTATCTATCTATCTATCTATCTATCAGTGGAAAAGCAAAGTGTCATAGACTATGCTTTCAAAAAGCTTTGGAATACACGACAGCTTAGCTATGGGGCGGTAGTTACATATTTCTTTTTTAGGGCCTTTTTTATGGATCGGTATAATATAGGAATTTTTCCAACGAGAAGGAAATATTCCTTGTGAGATTGAGAGCTGAAAAAGAGTGGTCAATGGCTCAATTAAAGTTGACGAGCAATTTTTTAATATTATTGAAGGCAAGCCATCAGGACCACCAGTAAATTTAACCTTGAGTTTATTAATCTTATCTTCAACGATAGAAGGGGGAATGACGATTGAAGACAGTGAAGTTTGGGAGCAGGTGTCTAAGAAGGAAAAGTAATCCGAGTCTGGTAGGGAAGTGTTATCAGAAAATGATTGACTGAAAAATTGGGTATAAAGGTTAACTATAATTGAAGGATCGTCTGAGCTGGTATTCAAATAAGTAAGCGTAGAAGGGTAGTTATCAGATTTTCTTTTAGCATTAATGAAATTAAAAAAACTTTTTGGGTCAGATAAAATGTTAGATTGAACTTGACTAAGGTATTTTTGGTAGAGAGACTTACAGAGTTCAGAGAAATTATGGTTTGCACTTTGAAAGGTAGAGAAATCATAGCCAGTACGAGATTGCAAGTACTTAGGCCAAAGTTTGTTTCTTTTATTTCGAAGAGATTTCAATTCATTATTATACCATGGCGGGCTAGAAATAGGGACTGATTGGCTAAGGCAATAAAATATTAGAGAGTAAAAATGGTGAAGGGCAGAATTGATGTCGTGACTTTCAAAGATAATATCAAAATCAACGGCACGTAGCAAGTTATTTAGTTTGGGGAAATTTGCCTTACGAAAATTAAAGTCTAGGTCTAGAGTAGAAAGAAGATGATTACTCGGCGAAACTACACAATTGTCCACATCAGAGGAGAAGATAAGATCTAGTTGACGGTCTAAATTATTTTTGACACCACTAATTTGGTAAAGATCTGAGTCAGAGAGACAATCAGTAAATAAGATTTCCTTACTCAAAGGAGGAGGAATCAGATATTTTGAAAAGAGTGGAATCAAATCGATTGTGAACTGCTAATAGAACACCGCGTCCAACGGATACATCATCGTGCAAAGAGCCGTCTACTCGAAAGACGTTGAAGTCAGGGTTAATGAGCTCACTATTGTTAATACTGGGAAACAGGTTAGTTTCAGTTAGTGCAAAAATGTCATAGGGTAAGGTTAGTGAATTAAGGTAGACTGCAGAAGTTTTGGTACGAAGCCCTCTGACATTTTGGTAATAAAGGGACAAGCATTTTGGAGGATAATTAAAGGAGATTGGAGGTTTAGGAACGAAAAAAACTATTAAAGTTGGACCTACTCCTTTGCAAATGAGTAATACGTTTGGAGTTTACATAAGAGGCGAAAGACGATAAGTCATTTGCAACATCTGCGGGAGTAAGTTGGAAAGATTCGTGAAAACGAACGAATATTTGCCTAAGTTCAGCGGGGTTAGTTGGGAGACCTTCTTGCTGTATAGATACCATGAGATTAGTTCTAGTAACGCCGTCTATACAAATAGAGTCATGTTTGTCATGAAGGTATGCAAGATAAAGACGAATGTTAGAGTAGATTCTATGATCTCTGAGTCGTGAGAGAACATAACGACCATCATCATTAAGGTCAACAAATTGTTTGGTAAGTCTAGCAGTTGGAGGGGTGAGAGGGTCTAAGAACGGAGGCGAAGATCCGTGAGTATGGAGCAATTGATATGGGGGGAGATGGGATGGAAGTTGGTTGAGGAGATGTTGATGTGGTGGAGTAGAGGTTAGATGTGGGTGTAGGGATCAAAGAAGGATGAGAAGAAGAGGGTGCTGTATGTTGTTTAGTTAACTTTTTGGATGTGGTTGGAAGAGGGGGAGAGCCGGAGATGGGAAGAGTGGACGAACGCTCGGGATTAAGAACATGGGATTGGATGAAGTTTTGGTAGTATGAGCTACGAGGGTGATTAGAATTGGGAGATTGGTCATTAAGTTTGTTAGGGATATTGAAAGAAACACGTTTCTTATGAGGGACTGCGGGAGGATTTTGAGATAAAGAAAGTCTAAAGCTAGGAAAAAGTTTAGTTTTAAAGGACCAGTTTGGGTCAGATTTGGGATTGTTAGTGGGTTTGTTTATTGGTATAGTGTTGGTATTTTTAAAGTTAGAGGAAGAAGGGATAGGGTTTATATTTTTGGGTTTAAAAGGTTTGTTTGTTGTTCCATGTTTAGCAGGGGGCTTATTGGGAAGTAGAGGGGACTTTCGTTTGAGGGAATGAGTGGACTTACTTTTAGAAGAGGGGATGTTAGTGATATTATGTTTTAAACTAGATAGATTTATATTCCATTTGAGCAGTGTCATGTTGTCGAGTTGAAACGGTCCTGAAGGTTGATGAAATAACCAGTCGTATCTTGAAGAAAACTGGATTTTGAAACATCTAGGTGAAATCCGGTGACATTCAGTTAGTAGGATGGAGAATCTACGCCCAAAATAGGACTTTACCGAGGATTCATTTGCGAAGATGGGAGTGTTCTTCAGACGAAAGTAGTTATCATTTGATAGTTCGAGTTTTCTTAATCTTTTATTCCAATCCGCTAGGCTCCACAGGTGACCGAGTTTAAGAATGGTTTGTGAAAGAGGTTGTTTGGGGGTGTAGAAGGCACGGTGAAGGCTGGTTGGACATGTGGTACCACAAAATTAGATGGAGAAGAGCTTCCAACAGTATTTTGGGTGATAATAGGAGACACGGTATTCGTTTTGGTGTTTAGGATTTCCTCCAAAACAGATAAATTGTTAAACACCGTTACGGGTTCGGGTGTGGGATATCTAGATTCATCCAAAATGTCATTGATCTTCAGCCGTAATTCACGCGAATTCGAATTCAAGCGGCTCATGTCATGCTGAATTTCCATCGTCCGTTGACCATTGCTGCTAACGTCGTACCCGATAGATATCAGCTCTGCTGAGACTCTAGATAGCAAAGACTTCGAACTTTGAAGTTCATCAAAAATTCCGATTAGTAAGGGTTGGTCCGGTGAAGAGAAGGGAGATACAGTTTTAGATGAGTTACTTTGGAAGTGAACCTCTAAGTCTGATTGGAGGGATTTAAATTTAGAAGATATGTTATTGTTTAGCAGTAGATACAAACGAATCATTAATAGAGTCAAACATATTATGAAAGGAGTTGAAACGTTTATCAAAGTCTGAGATCTTAGAAACACATAATGTAGTATTTTGTTGACACTGCTGGTGAAGTTCTTCAACACTTTTTAAAATTAAATCAAGTTTTTTGGACACATTCTGAATTTTATTGAGGTGGTCAGTGTTATTGTTATTTGTTGAGTCACTTAGGCATTTGATAGCTAGCATAATATGGGAAAGGGATATGCTTTTACACTCATCACAGTAAAAGAAGAAGTTTTTTTAAAGTCTTTTAGATAGGCAAGTGGTCTCTTACTTAAACCGACACAGGAAGGGTGAAAAGAGTTTCCACAAATACCACTGCAACTTATCCATTCAACACTGGGTTCGATATTGACGCAAATGGGGTTTCCGCACTTGGATGACATAATTTGTTATTATTATTATTTTTTTTTTGCAAGAGTTTATAAATTGCTTATTTGGGGCAATTGCGGAGCGAAAAGTAGATGCGTGTGTAGTAAACACAGTTGAGAAATGAGGAACGGCGGCGGTGGGCAAATTATGTGGGTCACACGCGCTATAGGTTTAGATTTAATTATTTTAAAGCTAATTGGGTCACAGAGTTCGTGGTTGGAAAATGTGCAGGGATAGGCGAAATTGTAACAGAAAAATTATTCACAGGAATACGAATGGAGAGACAAATTGAAAACACGTCTCTACTAGGCGGCGGTTGTCGAATCATTCAAGGTGGTAGACCTATCACAATGATATCTCGAACTTTAAGTAAATCCGAAGAGAATTTCGCTACGAATGAACGTGAAATGCTAGCGATAGTCTGGGCATTGCAAACTTTGAGAAGTTATCTGTATGGTGCCCCCGATATTCATATTTATACAGATCACCAACCACTCACGTTTGTGATTTCCGAAAAAAATCCTAAATCCAAACTGAAGAGATGGAGAGCATTTATTGAGGAATATTTTCCAACCTTTCATTACAAACCTGGTAAAGAAAGGTAGCAGATGCATTATCTCGACAACATATTAACACGCACTCTACCTCCAAAGAAAACGTACATACCAAGGAGTCTTTAACAAAAGTAATACCGTCAGTAGAAAATCCCATAAATTGCTTCAAAAATCAAATCTTTATTAGTCGAGGTTCTGAGAAAAGTAAGAAAGTTAAAATTCTCTTCCAAAAACAGGTTAGACATATAATAACATTCAGAAGAATTGGAGAACTTATCGAAATGATTCGCGATATCCTTCATACGGATGTAGTCAATGGAATCTATTGTGACATTGAAACTTTAGGAAAAGTACAAAATGATCTCATAATTGTTTTCCCCAAAGTAAAAATTAAATATGCAAAAAACCTTGTTCAAGATGTGTTTAACACATACGATCAAGAGGAACTTATCATAAACGAGCATAACAGAGCACATAGAGGACCAAAAGAAAACTACAAACAAAAAATCTCAGAATACTATTTCCCAAATCTTATAAAGCTATGTAATACATGACAGATGAAATAACTTCGAAACTCAAGATCAAACAGAATAAAGACCTAAAATTTCACAATAATAAGACCACGCCTAAAGACTTCATCCCAGGTGAAAAAGTATATTTAAAAACTAATAAGAGAATTGGAAATAAATTATCTAAACTATATAATCAAAAAACAATTCAGGCAGATCTAGGGACAGCTGTTGTAATTGACGGAAGACAGGCTCATAAAAATAATTTAAGATAAAACTTTATTTCTAGATTTATGGAAATATGGCTAGGCGCTGCGAAAATTGTTGACTTATCTTCAGCGTTATTCATTCCTATTCCAGCAGGAGAAGTTGCCATATACGAAAACCATTTCTACCTGAAACACACTACAAATTTTTCGGATATTGATACAATCATGTCAGAAAATAGAAATATATTAAATGTAATCAAAGACGAAAGATACAAAGAAATACTGCTTCAGGACATATGTATATGAAATTGAACGCTTGTTAATATTACTAAGACCTTCCACGAGAAATAGACGATCAATAGATTTTTTAGGATCCGCAATTAAATTGGTTGCGGGTACGCCTGATCAGGCTAACAACAGACAAATTGAAATAAATACGCAATTCCAGAAAAAAAATAGACGAAATAACTGACATAATAAATAGTATAAACATAAACAAAATTAACAAACATGAATCGGCTGATAACTATGAAAAACTAAGCGCAATAATGTCAAAAAGAAATAGGATAATAATAAATAATTTAAGCAATAACATTTATTCTCTCATTCTTGCAAAAAATAATATTGTAATCCCATTAATTCTTAACATAGAAGAAATGGAAATGATTAATATAAAAGAAAATGTTTTAACTGACCTAAGCGATTTGTTAAATATTGCCGATGTAAAAATGTATTATCAATATAATGCTTTAGTATATTTAATTAAGATTCCAAAAGTTGTAGAAGTCTGCAAACTATTTCAAATTATTCCTGTAATTCATGATAGCAAAATTATAGATTTAAGTTCGAATATTTCAGCAATTTGTAAGAGAATTCAATATCCCTTAAGTTCTTGTAAGGAAGCTCCTTTATACTCCTATTGCAAAATAGATTCCCAAAACTCCTGCCTTTTCCAACTCCTAAATAAACAACACGGCGCATTGCCCAAAAACTCATGCTTACTACATAAAAAAGATCGAAGTAGTTAATAGTGGACTTATTGTCGCCAGGGATGAAAACATAACCGTAGAAGAAAAAGACCAACGTATTGTTCTCAATGGAACCTTCCTTATAACATATGATGATAAGATCAAAATCAACGGAATAGAATTTATCACCGAGAAGCCTACTGAAGTAAATCATTTACCAGCACCAAAACTTACCAATTTAAATGAAGTCATCTTCAATGAAAAAATACGCTACCACACTTACATAAGCTGCACATCATCAACAATCAGAAAATAAAGGAATTTTCGGTAACGCTCGAGACAAGCAGATTTATGTTGTATGGCACTATTGGTATGCTTTTACTTGTGATTCTTGTGCTTCTTTACGTAAAAATAAGGCCAAGTAAAAGTTACAACAAAAGGAGACAACTTTCCATCCGCATTAGAGAAGGAAGTTTTAAAACTACGAGTTATGGACATTATGAACGAGGACGTCCAAATTTAAGGAAGGGAGGAGTCAATGTAAAACATTCAACCCTTTAGTAACCCAACACCTACTTCCACACAGCCCAATAATATTTCCCACCAAACCAATTCATTGCCTTCACACGTGGCCTTGCTCAGCACTAGTTGGCAGCAACAACACCTTCAACCCATCCGAAACCCAACACCTATTTCCCGCCTACCTATTTCAATCAATTTTCCCACCAAATAAGATCCAAGCTCAGCACTTTTGATTAGTAAGTAAGTAAGAATAGATCATAAGGAAATAAATTTGAAAACGAATAAATCAGTTGTAAACTCAACAAGAAAGACTGAAGATCTTTTATTTACTTATATGTATATTGTTTCTGACTCTATTGAAGAAGCAACACCTAAATTAAATTTTGATCTTGACACAATTTGTAAAAAACTTTGCCAAAACAAACTGAAACTAAATGTTAATAAAACTAAAGTCATGGCAATAACAAACAAAAACATTGATAAAAAAATTTAAACATATTGTAATATTTTTCCTAGGTTCTTTAAATAAAACTTATTACTCCTTTTAGAATTTCTTCTTTATTTACACTTTCAAATCAAAACAATAAATCTCAATTTATATTCTACTCCAATACTTTTATTCAAACTTAAATCACACTTCTTTAATTACACTTTCCACAATCCAATAATTCAGCTTTGCACCCTTTCATAATCGAAAATAAAACTGTATTCCGCTCACCGTGAACACTCTCGTATATACTCAAATTAGTTGTTCTCGAAGGTTCTTGTCTTGGAATGTTCTAGTTGCTTGGAATAAGGAGAAATACATATGGAGGTTCCTGTTTAGAATGTTCTAGTTGTTTGGAATAAGGGGAAATACATATGACATTGGAAAAGAGCTTTTTTTTGTTCCTTTCATAAAGTAGATATGCAATTCTCAACAGATGGCGCTGTAGGAGTATAAAGCTCTACTCGCAACAATATATATTAACGGAACGAAGCTAGAAATTGAATGTGATATAAAATATCTTGGCATAATATTGACGAAAAATTAAATTTTGATAAGAACATAAACCATGTTTGTAAAAAAGTAGGACAAAAAGTTAATGTTTTAAATAGACCAAGAAACGAACTTAATATTAATGAGAAACTAACATTGTATAGATCACTTATTGAACCTCATTTTAGTTACTGTGCATCTATTTTATTCTTGTCAAAATCCACTGATAAAAAGGCTTCAAGTCTTACAAAACAAATGTCTTAGACTGCTTTTAAACGAAGCAATATTACCTTGCGATTTTTAAGCCCGTGGGAGAGAGACGTGTGTGGTGGTGGGGGTATACAAAATTGCTAGGGTTGGAAAAATTGCAGAGTTATCGTTCTTTCTTTTTTGTGGTTTTCTTTACTTGTCAGGTATGTTTCATTTCTATTTGGCGTTCGCTCAGTGAACTTCGATCTACTCACTAGAGTAAAGAGTGCGGGGAGATGACTCCTTTTCAATAGAAGAAAAGTTAACTTTCATTAAAAATCGCTGTGTTTAAAAGCATTCATGCAATCGAAGGGAAGTCAAAAGAGAATCAAAGATTAAAAATCGCTTTCGTGTAAAAGCAGTCTTAGACAAATCGTAAGAGTAAAAAATTATACACAAAGTGCTGTTATGCTCAATGATTTAATTTAATTTAATGAGTGTTGTGCAATTGATTAATTTTAGAACTTTGATATTTATTTATAATGGCGCAAAATTTTAATTGAATTAGTACGATGCTAAAGCTATTTTAGTATGATACTAGGTTAAAACAACGAATTTGCAAATTTTAATCGAATATAGCATCATACTTTCTCTACCCTTTTATTAAAATTAAAATCATCGAACACCTACTTTATTTTTTTAGTATCGTGCTAGCTTCATATGACTCTTTCACATTTGCAAACATCAAAAAAGGTTCGTGTACTTACTTTTTTACACGAAATGTCATTGTTTTAGGTGTGTTCAGAAGCAATTTATTAAGAAAATTCTTTTAGTACGATACTAGTTAGAAAATGTTTAAAATTAAGAATGAGTTAGTAAACTACTATAAATTTAGCAAATTGTTAAGTACTCGTAGTATCATACTAATACCTTAATAATAGGCTGTTTAAAATTTTGCACCAATGCTATTAATGAACAAGCACCGCAATACTTAACAGAGAAAATTAAATATAAAAATGTAAATCAAATTAGACAATAATTAAGAAATGCAAACGATATACATATGTATGTATTTTTAACTAACTCAACTAAAGCATGTAGTCAGAATTCACTTTTTTATAAAGCCATGAAATTGTTTAATTTTCTACCTAATAATATTAGAAATCAAGACACTGTATCAAAGTTTCAAAAACTATTGAAAAAATTTGTTATACAAAATTCGTAACTGCTGTAATAATTATACATGGAAATATCAAAATAAAATAAACTATTACTATTACTAAAAAAAACTGCATTTGTTCTTCAATTGAGCATCGAGCAATAATTTTGTATGTAGACTTTAGAGTTTCTTTTGATTTTGACAGATGTTTGTTACTTTTTCATCGTTTAAAAATCTGTTACAAATCATCGCGTCGAAGAAGTCATGGAATGTCATTTAAAAAACGACAGGACAGAGAAATTGAAAGAAGTCGAAAAAACGAATCGACATCGGTAATTGAGGCGATTATGTAGGTATTGTCGTGAACAGAGCTTTATACTACTACAGCGCCATCTGTTGGAAAATTACATATCTAATTTATGGAAGAAACAAAAAGCTCTTTTCCAATGTCAAATGTATTTCCCCTTATTCCAACCATCTAGAACATTCCAAGACGAGAAGCTTTGCGAATTTTCGAGAACAACTAACATGAGTATATAAGGGAGTGCTCGCGGTGAGCACAACACAGTTGAGTTTTGATTACGGAAGTGTGCAAAACTCTGCTTATTGGATTGTGTAAAACAAGTGTGATTTTAATTTGAATAAAGTATTAGAGTTAATTATAAGTTGAGATTTATTGTTGTGATTTCGAAAGTAAAAATAAAGAAGAAGTATTAGAAAGAGTAATAAGTTTTATTTAACGAACCTAGCAAAAATATTACATTGGTGTCAGAAAAGTGGAATAAAACTTATTGTGCAGTGAAGTGTGCGGAAAAAAAAAATAATAAAAACAAAAACAAAAAATGAGCAAGTTATTGAAAGAGCTCAACTGTAATGAGCTGAAAAGTGAATTAGGCAAGCGAGAACTTTCTAGAGCAGGATCGAAAAATGAGCTTGTTCTGCGTTTGGCCGAATATTTGAAACAACAAAATGAAGACCCGGACATTTTCGTCTTTGAAGCTGACGCTAAGGAAGCAGACGTAAGTAAAAATGTAGATGTTTCAAATATGATTAGTCTTCTGCTTCAACAACAAAAGAATGTTCTCGAACGTCTCGAAGAGCAACGAAATGAACAGAAAAACGAACAAAAGAATATTCTCGAACGCCTTGATAAACAGCATAGCGAACAAAAAGACCTTCTCGAAGAGCAGAGAAACATGCTAGAAGGCAAGCTTGTTAACATCGAGAATAATGTATCTGCACTTGATGGACGTGTTTCATTGCTGGAGAATCAAGCCGACAACAAAATGGAGACGTTTTCAAAAGTGTTAGATGAACGTGTTTCATTGCTAGTCGACAACAAAATGGAGACGTTTTCAAAAGAGGTAGACCGTGTTCGAAACATAAAGATTCGGGAAAGTTCTGGGGAAGCTTTGAGAAAAAAAGAGATGCAACCTCCAACCTTTGATGGACAAACTTCTTGGTCTATATACAAAAAGCAATTCGAGGCAGCTTCCACAACAAATGGCTGGGATGAGGCTGACAAGTATATATATAGCCTTAACTCTTGCTCTTAGAGGAGCAGCTGCTGAGTTGTTGCAAACCATACCAGCAGATAAGAGCGGCGACTTCAATTCCTTGGTTTTGGCTATAGACAAACGCTTTGGTAACAGCCACATGAAAGAAGTCTTCAAAGTGCAACTCAATTCCAGAGTTCAGAAGAGGGGCGAAACTCTACAACAACTGCAAGCGGACATTGAAAGGCTTGTTCATCTTGCATATCCAGATGTTGGAGAGGAAATTTGTAACCAGTTTGCAGTTGAGGCATTTGTTCGCGCCATTTCCGACATATATCTTCAAAGGGCCGTGCGAGCTGCTGGAAAACGAACGCTTTCTGAAACATTAGCATTTGCCTTGACAATGGAAGCAGCTGAGCAAGCTTCTCAGGGAGTACATCGACTTAGAGAAGCCATCGTCGAAGAATGTTCATGCCAAAGAACTGATGTCCAAAGGAACCAACGAAACGGACTTGCAAAGTGCTGGAATTGCAACAAGACCGGACATTTACAGCGTCAATGTCGATTACCACCAAGAAGAGCTTGTCAACATTGTGGACACGGAGTTTCAAACCCAGAACAACGTAACAATAACAACAGTGTTACTTCCCGAACAGTTTCCCAACAGGGAAACGAGTAAGAACCAACTTCGAGGGTCAGAAGCTAGTTTCTGGTATCGATGGCCCCAGAAATACCATCCAGGTCTCCCAAACTAAGCGAGACAATAAAAGTCTGACTGTCGAGGCAACTTTAAATGGCAACAAACGTGTGGTCACCATCGATACCGGTGCCACCGCCTCCATTGTGCGTCAAGACCTAGTGCACCTGAATTGGCTACACAACACCAATAGCTACCGTCTGAAAACTGCCACAGGAGAAGCAGCTAGGGTTTATGGTGAAGTCCGACTTAGAATTCAAAGTGCAGATCTAGAATTCTCGCACAAATTTTTGGTGGCAGATATATGTGACGAATGCATCATAGGCATGGACTTCATGAAAGAACATCGAGTAATTTTGGATATTGGCAACCAGGTACTCAAATACCAGAATACAGAGATTCCAATGATCTATGGGCACGAAGACACAACAACTCTAAGGACTGTCATCAAAGAAGACGTGATGATTCCTACTTCTTCTGAGGTATTCGTTTGGACAAAATTAGAAGGTGAGTGTGGGCGCCATCGATACCTAATGGTGGAACCAGGCCCAGATTGTTCTTCCCAAAACGTCATCATTGGGAAGACACTTGTGGCTCCGAAGAACAATATGGTCCCCGTACGGATACTCAACACCAAACCGTACGATGTAAAGTTAGCGAAAGGAGAAGTTATCGGTAAGTGCGAATCTGTCGCAGCCATAACACGAATTGACGCTGAAACACCGAGAAAGATATTAGATCCTGAGGAGCTCAATACCATCAAGGCAAAGATACTCAATTCATCTAACCTAGACCAACATCAGGTTAAAACGGCAGAAATCCTTCTGAATGAGTATTTCGACATTTTCGCTTCATCAAACGGGAAATATGGAAGGACACAAATGATGCAGCACCGAATAAATACAGGAGATGCAAGACCCATTCGTCAGCCCGCAAGACGTCTGCCACTGGCCAAACAAGGCGAAGCTGAGGAAATGATTACCACCATGAAAAAGGATGGTTTGATTGAGAACTCCAAGAGTCCTTGGGCATCACCAGTGGTCCTAGTCAAAAAGAAGGACGGAAGTACACGGTTTTGTGTTGACTACCGAAGGCTGAATGATGTGACCAAGAAAGACAGCTATCCCCTGCCAAGAATCAGTGACACCTTAGATGCGATGGAAGGAGCACATTGGTTTTCCACACTGGACTTGAAAAGTGGATATTGGCAAGTTGAAATTCACCCCGAAGATCGAGAAAAGACAGCGTTCTCCACAGGTAATGGGCTCTGGCAGTTCAAGGTGATGCCATTTGGTCTTTGCAACGCTCCGGCAACATTTGAGCGTTTGATGGAGTGTGTCCTTCAAGGTCTGACGTGGAAAACTTGTCTTGTCTACTTGGATGATGTTATCGTTTACGGAAAAACATACGACCAACACTGCAAGAACCTAAGGGGTGTGTTCCAGAGACTTCGAGAGGCTAAACTTAAACTGAACCCAGAAAAATGTGCACTATTCAAGACTGAAGTGAAGTATTTGGGACATATCATCTCGTCCCAAGGAGTCAAGACTGATCCTGAAAAAGTTGACACCGTCAAAAATTGGCCAACACCACAGGACAAACATCAACTACGAAGTTTTCTTGGTCTCGCAACTTATTACAGACGTTTTGGTAAGAACTTTGCCGGAATTGCGAAGAGTTTGCATCAGCTTACGGAAAAGAGCAAGCAGTTTAGATGGTCAGGTGAGTGTAAAAAAGCCTTTCAAGAACTGAAATACCGTCTATGCAATGCTCCGGTGCTGATCTATCCGACTTCAGGCAAGTCTTTTATCATCGATGCTGATGCAAGCAATGTGGGAGTCGGCGCTGTTCTATCACAAGTGTACAATGGCGAAGAAAAGGTTGTCGCCTATTTCAGCAAAGTACTGTCGAAGACCGAAAGGAACTACTGTGTGACCAGAAGAGAACTCTTGGCACTCATCTTGGCAACGAAACACTTCCACAAATACATCTATGGACAGAAGTTTCTTCTACGAACCGATAATGGTGCTCTTAACTGGTTGTTGGACTTCAAGAACCCAGAAGGACAAGACGCAAGGTGGATAGAAAGACTGCAGACTTACGATTACGAAATTCAACACCGAAGGGGAAAGCTGCACTCAAATGCCGACGCACTATCCCGAAGACCTTGTAAAATTGATTGCAAGCATTGCAGGCGACAAGAAGAAACGGAATCCATCAACATTCTGCGAATAAGGGCTGACCCCATTTGTGGATGGAGCAATGAAGAAATAAGATCTGCTCAACAAGAAGACCCCGACATTGAACCTCTTCTCGCATGGAAGGAACATGAAGAAAAACCCACATGGAATGACATTTCCGATAGGAGTCCAGTTTTAAAGGCCTATTGGGCACAATGGGACTCACTTCATGTGCAAGAAGGTGTTCTTCGGCGAAAATGGGAGTCCGCTGATGGTAAATCCTATGTGATGCAGCTTGTATTACCTCAATCGAAAATCAAAGAGGTTCTTCGAGAGATGCATGATGGACTTTCAGGAGGCCATTTGGGAGTCAATAAGACTTTAGAAAAGGTGAGGCAACGATTCTACTGGTTGCATGCAAGAGACGACGTTGAAAAGTGGTGCCGAAATTGTGACGTTTGTGCTGCAACCAAAGGACCTGGTAGAAAACTGCAAGGAAAAATGATGCAATATAATGTCGACTCACCGTTTGAAAGGATTGCTGTGGATGTAGCTGGCCCATTTCCGGAAACGAATGATGGAAACAAATACATTCTGGTGGTAAAGGATTACTTCAGCAAATGGCCTGAGGCATACGCTATCCCGAACCAAGAAGCCAAGACCGTGGCCGACCAGATCGTGTCTAACTGGGTAAGCAGGTTCGGTGTGCCTATGGAGCTCCATTCTGACCAAGGAAGGAACTTTGAGTCGAACATATTCCAAGAGGTGTGCGCGTTCCTTGGCATTAAGAAAACGAGAACCACACCACTTCACCCTCAATCTGATGGAATGGTGGAAAGATTCAACAGGACCTTAAAAGAGCAACTCACTAAAGTCGTAGGCAACTACCAAAGAAACTGGGATAGGCACATACCACTATTTTTGATGGCCTACCGAAGTGCAATACATAGCTCAACAGGACAAACACCATCTGAAATCCTGTTCGGAAGAAGCATACGGCTGCCTAGTGAGATAAGGTTTGGACACCCATCAGAAGAGTCTCAGGAAACTGGGGATTACGTGAGTGACCTAAAAGAGAGGCTAATCGACATCCACGAAAGGACCAGGACTAGAATGAGCGCTTACAGCGATCGAATGAAGACAAGGTACGACATAAGAGCAAACACGACAGGATTCCAAGTAGGAGATCGTGTATGGCTGTATAATCCACACCGTCAAAAGGGATTGTCGCCGAAACTTCAACAAAACTGGGAAGGCCCTTATACTGTCGTCACGAAAATCAATGATGTCGTTTACCGAATTCAAAGAGGTTCACGAGGAAAGTTAAAAGTTGTGCATAGTGATCGATTGCACCGATACAGTGGCGAAGCTGGAGATAGAATTGTTCGGGACGAACAATCTTAAGAAGGGGACAATGTTGTGAACAAAGCTTTATACTACTACAGCGCCATCTGTTGGAAAATTACATATCTAATTTATGGAAGAAACAAAAAGCTCTTTTCCAATGTCAAATGTATTTCCCCTTATTCCAACCATCTAGAACATTCCAAGACGAGAAGCTTCGCGAATTTTCGAGAACAACTAACATGAGTATATAAGGGAGTGCTCGCGGTGAGCACAACACAGTTGATTTTTGATTACGGAAGTGTGCAAAACTCTGCTTATTGGATTGTGTAAAACAAGTGTGATTTTAATTTGAATAAAGTATTAGAGTTGATTATAAGTTGAGATTTATTGTTGTGATTTCGAAAGTAAAAATAAAGAAGAAGTATTAGAAAGAGTAATAAGTTTTATTTAACTAACCTAGCAAAAATATTACAGTATTATACTGTAATTACATAATCACCTCAATTACCGATGTCGTCGTTTTTTTGACTTTTTGTTCTTGAAATTTAAGATTTTTTTTGTTTGTTTCTTAGATCAGTACCACAGATCTCTATAGTGCATTCAGGACTTAAATCACTTAAACCGAAATTAAACTCTGGAGCCGATGGTATACCACCTATATTTCTCAAACTTTGTACTTCATCACTCTGCTATCCTCTGATTTATATTTTCAATAAGTCTTTCCGAAGGAATCTTTCTTAATAGATGGTAGATTTCTTATATTCATAAGCCCGCTCTAAGAATATGATAGATAATTATAGATAATGCTCTCAGCAATTTCTAAATTGCTCGAGAGTATTGTTAAAAAAATAAAATTGAAATTTTTATACCTATTAAGGAAAGTGGCAGGTGGATGCGGCTTACACAGATTTTGGCAAACCTTTTGATTCTAAGGTAAGTTTCTTAGTTGTATTTCATCTTAGCTCACTGACAGGTCTCAAAAAGTTATCATCGATAACTCTCTTTCAAATTCCTCAATGGTGTAAAAATAATAGCTTAAAGTTAAACATACAAAAATGTTTTGTGATCTCATTCTTCAAACCAGTTAAAATACTTAAAATACACTTGTTGTCTTCATAAAGCGGAATTGCGTTGATTTTTGTGATCCTTTTGCTTTGTTATCACTTCACACATCCTTTGTCAGGGGCCTATTGCACCAACTACAAATTACATGTACAAATTTGTAATTAAAAAAAATTACATATGAAAAAAACTCAATTCGTTACAAATTTGTTAAAAAAATGCTTGTAATCACAATTTTGTAAGATAGTGCAATAGGCCCCAGGTCTTTACTTGAATACGCGGATGCGTTATATGGAATCCAACTTTTAAGACATATTCTAACCGAAATGAAAAAGTCCAAGGACGTTTCACCAAATTTATATTTTATTAAATATATAATTGGAGATTTTTAGTAGATTATAGAGCAAGATGTCTTGCTTGAAATTAAGTTTCTAGAATCAAGACGAATTATTCATTACGTGATGCCCTCACCTCCATTTGGTAATTTTTATCTACGCACCGCTAAGATCTATTACGTCAATGAATTTGCTTTCTGAACAATTTCACAGGACAAGCTAAGGTTGTAATGAGCTCTCTAGATCTATATACAATTTCAATAAAGTTTGCCATTATATTGACTTAAGTTGTTCAAGAGATTCCTTCAAAGCTAGTGTTTTGCTCATATTTATTTTTTAAAACTGTATTACATAAATAACTAGTTGTCATTATCTATCATTAATTTGAAGCCATTATCTGTTAGCTGTAAATTGCTTGTAGATGTGAATAAAATTATTAAAATAAAAGCCATTACATACAAAGTACAAAACAGAATACACCGGACTAATTTAACTGAAATATGGCGAAATTTTAAATCGCTGATTTCGCCGTATTCTTTTTTAATACTGAACAAAAGCAAAACTGAGGAAGATCTTAGTGAAGGAAGCCAATAGTAAATTTTATAGCAACATCACTGATGGCACTACAGGAATCTAGAGTAATGTTGATGCTAAATCCCAAGTAATTAACATGACTCACATAAACAATAACTTCGTTATCAAGAATAACAGTGGTAAGTTCTAAGCGAATAACTTGGTCTCTAGAGCATTATATGGCAACTGACTTAGTTGGATTAGGTTTCACATCATTAGGTGCGTTTTATTATTCACAAATCTATCTGGATCCGGATCTGGATTAAGTTTCAACATGTATTACAAAAACAATTTGGGATCCTGTTTTCTATCGGGATCTATTTCAAAGATCCAAAAGTTAGTTATTACACTGGCGAGTAGATGGCTTTTTATGGTAAGCTATAGTGTAAGCTATAGTGTAAAGAAAAAAGACAAGACATAATTTAAAATTTACAAACCCAAGGATAAAAAGAGGGGCTTATAATACTACTGCTGTCACTAAAATCCGTATCGTTTTATTTTCAAGGGATGATCCAGATCCGGATCCAGATAGATTTGTGGATAATAAAACGCACTTATTATTATATGACCATCCAAGGATATGATATAAATTGTCATTTAAATATAAATTGTCATTAAAATGTGCTATGGAGTCAGCATAAAGATTAATTTGGCAACGCTAGCAAGGTCAGGGTTCTCTAGTATGTTACGAAGGGATAAGATATACCGACCTCATTAGTTTTTAATTAGTTGAGTTCACTCTTTCAAACAGCTACACACAAGTTTAAGTGAAGTGTTAGCCTAAGCGCGCACATTAAATTTTAAGTTGCGCAACTGCTTGGTTCGAACAACTAAAAAGTTTGTGTTTTGACACAAATTAAACTAGAATGAGTTCGCTATTTTCTGTAACAAATAATTATATGCACCTGAGCGGACATTCAACCAAATAGTTCATCTGTTTTCTATTAGCAACCAAACAGTTGCGCAACTAAAAATTGAATGTGCGCGCCTAGCCGATCCTTCCACTATTTTTTGCAGCCTTCCAATTTAAATGGCAGCTCTTTGCAAAAATGTGACAGTTGTTTCCGGAAAACGATTATTTTTTTAATTAAATTATTTTATAGTTGCTGATTTTGTTTGATTCAAAAAGAAACAATTAAAAAAATAAGTACGCAATTTTGTCATAATGTGGTATTTCAAGTTCTTTAATACCTTGAATGCAAACAATTAAAAACCAAACAGAGACAAAATAAAACCATGAGGTACACTCCACCGACTTTCTTCCACTCATCCATTGTAAATATTCAATCCAATGAAAAAATGTCTTTCATTTAATTCAAAATGTATTCAGTTTCTTGTTAACCAATTTCGTTTGACAAATCAAACATATTTAACTTCAATAACTTAGGCTAGTCGCGCACTGGCAACTGTGATCGAAATCAAACAGTTTAATCACCAGTTGAAAGAGAACCGCACACTTTCAACTCTTTACTCACGCTCGCACTCTTTTCTCTCTTGCACCTATAAAAAACAGCTCAACTGATGCGAGGCAATCGTTTAGTTTGTGTCAAAACACAAACTTTTTAGTTTCGAGAATCGAATTGCTCTAAGTGCGCGGTGTCCCATATAAGCCCATATGTTTCATTTTAGCAACTAAACAGTTGCGAAACTAAAAATTGAATGTGCGCGCCTAGCCTTAAAAGAGAACTATCTTTTGCAACTATGATATTCCAATTTTGTTTGACACATTAGGTGCGTTTTATTATCTACGGATCTATTTGGATCCGGATCTGGATTAATTTTTAACATGTATTACAAAAACAATTTGGGATCCTGTTTTCTATCTGGATCAATTTTAAAGATCCAGAAATTAGTTCTTTTTCTGGCAAGTAGATGGCTTTTTATGGTAAGGTAGTGTAAACTACAGTAGGTGCGTTTTATTATTCAGAAAACTTGATTTAATTTTAAAAAGTGTTGAAGAACTTCACCAGCAGTGTCAACAAAATACTTCAGTATGTGTTTCCAAGATCTCAGACTTTGATAAACGTTTCAACTCCTTTCATAATATGTTTGACTCTATTAATGACTCGCTTGTACTTCTAAATAATAACATATCTTCTAAATTTAAATCTCTCCAATCAGACTTAGAGGTTCACTTCCAAAGTAACTCATCTAAAACTGTATCTCCCTTCTCTTCACCGGACCAACCCTTACTAATCGGGATTTTTGATGAACTTCAAAGTTCGAAGTCTTTGCTATCTAGAGTCTCAGCAGAGCTGATATCTATCGGATACGACGCACTGTGGTCCAAAATGACTTTTTTCGTTGCAAAAATCATAACTTTTGAACACATGAAGCTATCGCAATAATTTTTTTTTCCCTTAAAGGTAATTTCCAAGGCTATACAAATTGTGAATTTTAGGAAAATTACTTTACAGGGTGTTTCAGAATAATTGGTTGATGTAAGATTTTCTTAGAAAAAGGAGTTAACAGAATAAAGTCTGAAAGTAAACCTTTTAAAAACAGTCCTAAATTTTTAAAACTTTGTAAAAAAAAAGTTTTTGACTATTCAAGTGAATTCATAACAACAGTGGATGCTTAAAGTTAACGCACCAATTTCAGAAATATTTTTTAAGGAGTATTATAAAACAGTATTTTTTCATGTTGTGGGGCATCAGTTTATTCTATAAACTGTTTGACTGATATATTTTATATGAAACAGTGTAGGAAAAAAGTGAACGGACGAAAAAAAAATTAAAAAAAATCAAATAGAATATAAAATTTATATTAACAAAATAAAATAGAATACATTATAAATATTTGTTTACAACTAACTACTATAGATCTAATTTTCAGAAAAAAATTCATCGGCATCGTTATCATTTTCAACAATTAATAGACCTATTAGTTCTGGGCAGTAATTCTTTTTCAGCTCTTTTTTTGATCTAACGTGTCTTAAAGATGAAACAAGTGGATCTGATGATATAGCTAGCATATTAAATAAATCTTCATTTTGTCGTTTCCGTGAGACTTTGCATGTACGAATATTTGAGTATCGATATCGTTTGTAGTCTTTATTCCTTGATTCCTGTGCTTCTTCTGAAAGCTCCCCGATTGGCAAAATTTGATGTCTTATAAGATCCCCTCCATGGTCCAAAATTTTGTGCAGAGTTGGTGTCAGGAGTTTGTAGCTGTATTTTGCTTTTAAAAGATCCGAAGTGGTTTTAGTATACTCGTTGAATTTATCTACATTAATAGATTCTTTAGATGACAGCGCATTTAAAATAACTTGCAGTTTCTTTATAAGATCCTTGTCTACTCGGGTTATAGCTGACGTAACTTCTGGATTTTCAAAAAATCTATATATATCCATTGTCATAGTTTATATATATCTCCATAAAGTATATGCACAAGGATTATTTTACCTGTGAAATTTAAGCTTAACAATATGGGGTATCGGAAGAAAATTATTATTCCTACCTGTTTTATTAGATCATAAAATAATAATCCAAAATTAAATAATTCTTTCAACTTTGTATATGGAGTAGGCAATTAAGCTATTAATCCTTTTCTTTTGGCAAGTTAATCTATGTTTAGGTACTACTTATTAGAATAAGATCAATAAATATTTACAATAATTTAAGTTAAGGGGATTTTATTCAAAGAGGGTCGTCAAAGTGGGCGGATTAAAAAAATTTAATGTTCAATAAAGTAATCAATAGTTTGTGTACAATATTTAATATTTTTTTTTTAATAATAATTGGCATTTGTATAAAAAGGGGCGTAGAAGTGGGCGGTTTTTTTTTGTCAGAATCAAGATAGTAATAAAACGATTTTTAATTAAAAAGAAAATTTCACGTTCTCGACTATTTTAATAATTAAAATAATTGAAATTTTCCATAAGGGAATTTGCTTTTAAGACCAAAAGGTCAGCACTGGGAACACGACTTTTTTTAAACAAATTACAATTTCTCTGAAGGTTGCAAATAGTTGCAGCTACAATTTTGCATATGGTTTAAGAAATAGTTAGGGTAAACTATCATGGTCAATTTTCCGCGCGAACTCGCGAGTATTTTTTTGTAGCTCTATTCAAACCGAAAAAATCTGCTAAAAAAGGGTGTTTTTTGTTTAATTTATTAAAAATAGTAAATATTTTTTTATTTTTTGTTTAATTAAAATTTTGATTTACGCACAAATAATACAACTAGAATAAACTATAGAAAATTAATATTTTACATTTAATATGCCAAAATTTCAAATACGAAAACAAAGAAGTTAGTTTTTTCTGCTTTTTTTTAACTCTAGAACGAAATTGACCAACTTTGAAAAGCTCTATAAGTCAAACTAGTTAGCGGAAAATTTTTTTGTTTGCTGTTTTTGAAGCTCCGTTTATATTTCTATTAGAAATAAAAAACAAAACTTTAAAAATAAAACATCGAAATTAGTATTTTTGCCACGAAATTTTCCTTTTCGGACCACAGTGCGACGTTAGTAGCAATGGTCAACGGACGATGGAAATTCAGCATGACATGAGCCGCTTGAATTCGAATTCGCGTGAACTACGGCTGAAGATCAATGACATTTTGGATGAACCTAGATATCCCACACCCGAACCCGTAACGGTGTTTAACAATTTATCTGTTTTGGAGGAAATCCTAAACACCGAAACGAATACCGTGCCTCCTATTATCACCCAAAATACTGTTGGAAGCTCTCCTCCATCTAATTGTGTGGTACCACATGTCCAACCAGCCTTCACCGTGCCTTCTACACCCCCCAAACAACCTCTTCCACAAACCATTCTTAAACTCGGTCACCTGTGGAGCCTAGCGGATTGGAATAAAAGGTTAAGAAAACTCGAACATTCAAATGATAACTACTTTTGCCTGAAGAACACTCCCATCTTCGCAAATGAATCCTGTGTAAAGTCCTATTTTGGGCGTAGATTCTCCATCCTACTAACTGAATGTCACCGGATTTCGCCTAGATGTTTCAAAATCCAGTTTCCCTCAAAGTATGACTGGTTATTTCATCAACCTTCAGGACCGTTCCAACTCGACAACATGACGCTGCTCAAATGGAATATAAATCTATCTAGTTTAAAACATAATATCACTAACATCCCCTCTTCTAAAAGTAAGTCCACTCATTCCCTCAAACGAAAGTCCCCTCTACTTCCCAATAAGCCCCCTGCTAAACATAGAACAACAAACAAACCTTTTAAACCCAAAAATATAAACCCTATCCCTTCTTCCTCTAACTTTAAAAATACTAACACTAAACAAATAAACAAACCCACTAACAATCCCAAATCTGACCCAAACTGGTCCTTTAAAACTAAACTTTTTCCTAGCTTTAGACCTTCTTTATCTCAAAATCCTCCCGCAGTCCCTCCTAAGGAACGTGTTTCTTTCAATATCCCTAACAAACTTAATGACCAATCTGCCAATTATAATCACCCTCGTAGCTCATACTACCCAAACTTCATCCAATCCCATGTTCTTAATCCCGAGCGTTCGTCCACTCTTCCCGTCTCCGGCTCTCCCCCTCTTCCAACCACATCCAAAAAGTTAACTAAACAACATACAGCACCCTCTTCTTCTCATCCTTCTATGAACCTCTACTTCACCACATCAACATCTCCTCAACCAACTTCCATCCCATCTCCCCCCATATCAATTGCTCCATACCATACCCATACTCACGGATCTTCGCCTCCGTTCTTAGACCCTCTCACCCCTCCAACTGCTAGACTTACCAAACAATTTGTTGACCTTAATGATGATGGTCGTTATGTTCTCTCACGACTCAGAGATCATAGAATCTACTCTAACATTCGTCTTTATCTTGCATACCTTTATGATAAACATGACTCTGTTTGTATAGACGGCGTTACTAGAACTAATCTCATGGTATCTATACAGCAAGAAGGTCTCCCAACTAACCCCGCTGAACTTAGGCAAATATTCGTTCGTTTTCACGAATCTTTCCAGCTTACTCCCGCAGATGTTGCAAATGACTTATCGTCTTTCGCTTCTTATGTAAACTCCAAACGTGTTACTCATTTGCAAAGGAGTAGGTCCAACTTTAATAGTTTTTTTCGTTCCTAAACCTCCAATCTCCTTTAATTATCCTCCAAAATGCTTGTCCCTTTATTACCAAAATGTCAGAGGGCTTCGTACCAAAACTTCTGCAGTCTATCTTAATTCACTAACCTTACCCTATGACATTTTTGCACTAACTGAAACTAACCTGTTTCCCAGTATTAACAATAGTGAGCTCTTTAACCCCGACTTCAACGTCTTTCGAGTAGACGGCTCTTTGCACGATGATGTATCCGTTGGACGCGGTGTTCTATTAGCAGTTCACAATCGATTTGATTCGACTCTTTTCAAAATATCTAATTCCTCCTCCTTTGAGTATGTCTGTGTGAAATCAACAATCGCCAAAGTAAACCTTTATATAGCTTGCTGTTATATTAAACCTTGCCAGCCTATTCAATGTTATCAGCTCGCAGTTGATGCTATAGATTCTATCTTTGAAGCAGCTGAACCATCTGACTTGGTTTTAATTCTAGGTGATTTCAACTTTCCGAATCTCCAATCGACTCTCTCTGATGATGAATCACACTATATGAGTTCTAATGCCATAACTGCTAAGGAAATCTTATTTACTGATTGTCTCTCTGACTCAGATCTTTACCAAATTAGTGGTGTCAAAAATAATTTAGACCGTCAACTAGATCTTATCTTCTCCTCTGATGTGGACAATTGTGTAGTTTCGCCGAGTAATCATCTTCTTTCTACTCTAGACCCATACCATCCCCCTATTTTCCTTTCTTTTTCTTATGACTCGTCCCATATCGCCACTGCTCCGGATAAGGTAATGGCTTTTAATTTTCGTAAGGCAAATTTCCCTAAACTAAATAACTTGCTACGTGCCGTCGATTTTGATATTATCTTTGAAAGTCACGACATCAATTCTGCCCTTCACCATTTTTACTCTTTAATATTTTGTTGCCTTAGCCAATCAGTACCTATTTCTCCCCAAAAAAACATCTCATCTAGCCCGCCATGGTATAATAATGAATTGAAATCTCTTCGAAATAAAAGAAACAAACTTTGGCCTAAGTACTTGCAATCTCGTACGGGCTATGATTTCTCTACCTTTCAAAGTGCAAACCATAATTTCTCCGAACTCTGTAAGTCTCTCTACCATAAATACCTTAGTCAAGTTCAATCTAACATTTTATCCGACCCAAAAAGTTTTTTTAATTTCATTAATGCTAAAAGAAAGTCGGATAACTACCCTTCTACGCTTACTTATTTGAATACCAGTTCAGACGATCCTTCAATTATCGCTAACCTTTTTGCCCAATTTTTCAGTCAATCATTTTCTGATAACACTTCCCTACCAGACTCGGATTACTTTTCCTTCTTAGACACCTGCTCCCAAACTTCACTGTCTTCAATCGTCATTCCCCCTTCTATCGTTGAAGATAAGATTAATAAACTCAAGGTTAAATTTACTGGTGGTCCTGATGGCTTGCCCTCAATAATATTAAAAAATTGCTCGTCAACTTTAATTGAGCCATTGACCACTCTTTTTCAGCTCTCAATCTCACAAGGAATATTTCCTTCTCGTTGGAAAAATTCCTATATTATCCCGATCCATAAGAAAGGCTCTAAAAAAGAAATATGTAACTACCGCCCCATAGCTAAGCTGTCGTGTATTCCTAAGCTTTTTGAAAGCATAGTCTATGACACTTTGCTTTTCCATTGTAAACAAATTTTTTCCCCCAATCAACACGGTTTTCTTACCGGTAGATCAACTACTACAAACCTAGTTGATTTTGTCTCTGGCACTATATGCACCATGGAGGCTGGGAATGAAGTTGACGTCATCGCTACTGATCTCAGCAAAGCCTTTGATAAAATTTCTCATTCCCTTATTCTCTTCAAACTCAAAGCACTTGGCTTCCCTCCCTCCTTCATTGCATGGATCCAATCATATCTGAGCGATAGGCAGTACACAATCCTTTTTAGAGGTATCGAATCAAATCCCATCCTTGCAACCTCTGGCGTTCCGCAGGGAAGCCATCTCGGCCCTCTGATTTTCATTTTGACCATTAACGATGTAGACTGCGTCATCAATGATTCTATGATTTCTGTTTATGCTGATGATAAAAAAATCTACAAAAAAATTTCCTCACCTTCCGATTCCATTCTTCTTCAGCAAGATTTAAATAGATTTTCTATCTGGTGCCAGAAGAACTTTCTTGAACTTAATGTTAGTAAGTGTCAAGCTACATATAACATACTCCCGTAAACGCTCACCTCTCCCTCCTCGAACATACTTTATTAACAATGAGACAGTCACAGTAGTTGATTCACTATGTGATTTAGGTATTCTTTGTGATAAAGAACTTAATTTTAGATCTCACATTACCACATCTATTAATAGAGCTAACTCTGCACTTGGTTTCGTTAAGCGCTGGTCAAAAGAATTTTCAGACCCCTACGTTACAAAATCCCTTTACCTCACATTTGTTAGGCCCCTTCTTGAATATGCCAGCCAGGTTTGGTCACCCTGTTACAATACCCATTCCCTTCGTATCGAAGCCGTTCAACGAAGATTCCTTCGATTTGCACTTCGCGGGCTTCCCTGGCTTGATTCGTTTCACCTCCCACCCTATGCTGATCGTCTTCAACTTATTAATCTGCAACCTCTTGATAAACGTCGCAAAGTAGCCGACATTGTATTCGTTCATCAAATTTTAGCCGGTAATATTGATTGTCCCACACTTCTCCAAAAAATCTCATTGCATACTAACCCTAGAAATCTTAGATTGGTGTCCCTCTTTGATGTCAATTTTCACCGAACTAATTATGGTAGTAATGAACCATTGACACGCATGCTTCGTTTCTCCAACATTATGCAAAATTCTTTCGACTTTCACACCTCCAAACACTCTCTCAAAATCTCGCTATATTCCCAACCTTAACCACACAATCCCGCCACTGTGTTTAAACACTCTCTTCTAGTTCTTAACCGCTCTCAATTCAAAGCCTACGGGCCCAGACTAATATTAAAATATAAATAAAAAAAAAAAATAAAAAAAAAAAAAAAAATAAAAATAAAAAAAAAAACCCACCATAGATTTTAAGTTTAGTTTCAAGTTTGCACGCTTGTATTAAGCTAAATAAATAAATAAATACACTATACCTTACCATAAAAAGCCATCTACTCGCCAGTGTAATAACTAATTTTTGGATCTTTGAAATAGATCCCGATAGAAAACAGGATCCCAAATTGTTTTTGTAATACATGTTAAAACTTAATCCAGATCCGGATCCAGATAGATTTGTGAATAATAAAACGCACCTAATAAAACGCACCTTGTGTAAAGAAAAAAGACAGGGCACATTTGAAAATCAACAATTATAAGCAAGAGGGAGATGAGCATACAACACAACTACTGTCACTATGATCCGTATCGTTTTATTTTCGAGGGTTAATCTATATGGATCATTGGCGATAATAAAACGTGGCTATTAACTACATTAAGGCGCCAGTTATAGCTATCATTGAAAACCATCATTGAAAATTTTGTTTTCACTTTTTGGGATAGTTAAACTATGAACACTGAAAATGTTTGGTATACAAATGAAGCTAATCAACTATATATTTTACTTTTGCAAATAAAAATTAACAAACATGTTCAATATTTCTCAAAAAACTAGTTTTAATTTTTCAATGATGAAAATCGTTTTCAATGAACAGCAGATTTTCGTTCCAACAAAGTGGAACACAATCGTTTCAATGATTTGTGTTCGATTCTCTTTCTATTCTCATGTGTCAGCATTGTATATATATTTGAATAGTACTATCATGAATAGGAACGCGACAAGGCGAACCAAGCGGCACCATAATTACTAAATTAGCAGAGATGCCTATGGCAGAGTTTTAACAGATAGACATTTAATATATGACAGTGACAGCAATAGGAATACTGTATATAAAGTAGGAGAACAAAGGCACATACTATGTACATTGGAGTAGAATGTAGGTGTGTGTGGGGATTTGGTAGTTGTTATTTTCTGTAGGCAAATATTTTCAAG
The DNA here is from genome assembly GCA_963931855.1 of Philhelius festivus. NCBI lineage: Eukaryota > Metazoa > Arthropoda > Insecta > Diptera > Syrphidae > Philhelius > Philhelius festivus. The sequence continues at coordinate 126,962,403 of OZ007556.1, read as the reverse complement.
GTCAATACTTTCAATACTTTTTTGGCGATTACGTATTTTTTGGGATAGAAGAAAATTATTTCTGTGCATATTGTCGTCTGAGTTATATCTTGTTCAAAAGAGCATTTTTGGCGAAATTTAGTTAGAAATGCAGTTTTTATAAATCAAACATGCTCTTTCGAATGGCATACTCCATTTCTTTCTATCTCTTTTAGTTTTTAAGTTATGAAGAACTATTATGTTCAAAAAACCACTTTATTAAACATTTGAGTTCGACTACAGCTAAACGGCTAGGCCGATTTTCTTCAAACTTGGTAGATGTTTTTTTCTTTGGAATTTTTTTCGAAATTTCATAAATATTTTTTTTTCTCAAAAACTGTCCCACAGATTTAAAAAAAATCAAAATCATTTAGTTAAAGCTAGGCATTGTATATACAATGAGCTAGGTAATGGTTGAAAAAAATTTTACAAAAAATTGTTATTTTTGGTACCCCCCTTGGGACCATTTTTTTGTTTTCGATTTTCTCAAAAACTGTACGACGAATTTTGATCATTTTTTTTGCTAAAGGTCCCTAATAGTTTGAATATTATTGTGTATTCAAATTTTCCAAAAAAATATTTTTTGGATTTTTAAGAAAACTAAAATTTTTTTTTTTTGAAAACTCAATATTTCCTCAAAACTATCTTCCATGAACAAAAATTATAATTCGTGTTGTTTTCTTAAAAATATAAGCTTTTATATACAAAAATTAATAAAAAGAAACAAATTTCAGCCTCGGAACAGTTTTCGAGAAAAGTACGATTTTCGAAAACCCTTTTTTGAAAAAATACCAAGTAACTTACGAAAAAAAAAATATTTTCACGCGTATACAAATTTTCCTTTTTCCAAAAAATGTTCATACTTTTTTGAAAATTTTAATATTATCAAAAGTCTTGTATATTTATATCTAATATTTTTTTTAATTTTTGGAAAAAAGTCATTCTTTTTGGAAAATTCGATATCTCAAAAACCGGCGCAATGTTTTTTTCGAAATTTAATTTCCATTCGTACAGTAATAAAACTTAAAGCTAGCGCACGATTTGAGGAGATTTTACTTAAAAACAATGGCGCAAAATTTTAATTGAATTAGTGCGATGCTAAAGCTGTTTTAGTATGATACTAGTTAAAACAACGAATTTGCAAATTTTAATCGAATAAAGCATCATACTTTCTCTACCCTTTTACTAAAGATAAAATCATCGAATACCTATTTTATTTTTTTAGTATCGTGCTAGCTTCATATGACTCTTTGACATTTGCAAACATCAAAAAAGGTTCGTGTACCTACTTTTTTGCACGAAATGTCATTGTTTTAGGTGTGTTCAGGAGCAATTTGTTAAGAAAATTCTTTTAGTACGATGCTAGTTAGAAAATGTTCAAAATTAAGAGTGAGTTAGTAAACTACTATAAAGTTAGCAAATTATTAAGTAGTATCATACTAATACCTTAATAATAGGCTGTCTAAAATTTTTCGCCAATATTTTTTTGTTCCACGCTTGAAATACGTTTTAAGCGTTTTCGCGTTTTTCGTTTCATACGTGGATTCAAAGGTGGCACTCCCTAGATCACGAATATGTAATTTTTAATTCTGTAGGATGAATAATTTGGCCAGAAATCACGTTTGAAAATGTCAACTTTGAGGGGTCTACGAGGCTCCGTTTAGCCGCAAATCGCGTTTAAAGATAAAAATTCGTTTTTTGATACCATTTTTTCAAATTTTGACATTTGACAGTTTTCTCATTATCGAAATAGGTTTTTTTATAGAGATGCTTCCAATAAGTTTAAAAAACATTGTATCTCAAAGCTTTGAAAAAGTTTTTTTTTAATTTTTGGAAAAAAAATGTTTTTTTTTTTCTTGGAAAATTCGATTTCTCAAAAACGGCTCAATATTTTATTTCGAAACTTAATTTCATTCGTACAATAATAAAAACTTAGGTTGGCGTACCAAATTACAAAAAAATTCAATTGCCACTATCTAACTACCCACTGCAAATAATTATTATAAAATTATTTTGGTTACCATAACGAAATAAAGCCAATTTGAAATTATTTAGTTTTCAAAAACGAAATAAAACCATTTGAGTTTATTAAGTTCAAATTCCTCTAGATCTTATTACAAAGTCCATAAAATGGCAACCTCTGTAATTAATCGTATCAGAATTTAAACAAACCAGATTGCATGAGCAATGAAACAAAATTCACAAAAACTCTCATACACTCTCAATACTATTTGCTTGTATTCATCTCGCGCATGGCATATAAAACTTTATATACCTACCTACAATTGATTCTGACAGCAAAAAGAAACGCAGATAACATTTTCTCCCTTACCCTCTTTATTGTTGTCAGAATAAATATATATCTACCTCGTTTCTTTTTTTGCTTATATTTTCTCCTTCCACGTCAACTCTGTACTGCTTAACATACCCACACTTACGATTTTGCGGCACAATAAGTTAACTTAAAATCGTGTTCCATGAGAGTACTATAAAAATATATATACAATGGTGTCAGTTTTTTTTTCAATGATCAACTCTAACCTCAAAAAATTATTCAGGTTGGCTTTGTAAATTATAGTGATGGGTAGGATATGAATTTAAAATTAGTTTGTATGAGGTATTAATTTTTCGAAATGAGGTGGTATTTTGTCTCACCTCAAATGTCCCATAGGATATACCTATTTTAATGGGCATTTTCAACAAAAAAAATCAATTTTTCAATGACGTCTCTCCAATTCTAATGATCATGAAATTTGAATAAAACATACAAAGTTATATATGTATGTATGTACCTAGATACGTAGACTAGCACAAAATACACTTAGGCTAGGCGCGCACATTCAATTTTTAATTGCACAACTGTTTGGTTGCTTATAGGAAACAGATGAACTATTTGGTTGAATGTCCGCGGAGGTGCATTTAATTATATGTTACACAAAATAGCGAACTCATTTTAGGCAATCGTTTAGTTTGTGTCAAAACACAAGCTTTTTAGTTGCTCGAACCAAGCAGTTGCGGAACTAAAAGTTGACGCGCATAGCCTTATAGAGTAATTCTGTGAATCCGTTTATGGAAAGCAAAGCAGCGAGTAGGAAATATATAAACTAAACTGGACTAAACACTAATCACGCACCCGAACCTCAAAGAAATGATTTTTTTTCTTATAGCTCATATCTTTAACAAAAACAAAACAAGAAAAGTAGGCCTAATCTGCCACATCTGTTATTCTGCTATAGATTTTCTGTTATGAACCATAAAAGATTTCCACCTTAAAAGATCTTTTATGATTGGTATTCAGAGGTTCGAACTTTTATAAAAGTCTGTTATGCTACTTCGAAAACGAGATCTGTTATGAAACTGAACTAAATCTGTTAACATTATCAGCTGCGATTATGTAAAATATTTCATCTGACATAATTAAAACGGATGACGAACAAAGAAGTAAACTCTTTTACACACTATTGGTATCTATACCATAAAACAGGAATTTACCTCATATGTTTCTGGGAATACCATGGCCGTACTCTACTTATATGTTTATATGATATGAGTTTTAATATATTTTCTTTCATTTGCTCTTTTTAGGAACATTTCGTTGACGAAATAAAAGATAAATATTCATTTTTACTTGATGCACCTGTGTACTTATTGAAATCTTTTATGATAAAAGTCACAGAAGTTTGTCTTTTATTCTTTTATGATTTTTAACAGATTTCATAACAGATGTTGGCATGCTGAATACCAAAAATGCTATTCGTAAAAGATTTTTTCCCTGTTCGAACGTTTGACATTTTATAAAAGTTTTATTAGCAGATTTTATAACAGATTTTACCATGCCGAATACCAAAATTATAATTCATAAAAGATTTGTTGACATCTCAAACTTTTGTATTGATATTCATAACAGAATAGAAGAATAAAAGATCAAGCCGAATAGGCCTAAATGATTGCAGTTAGCAAAAAAAAAACTTTAAACAATAACATAACATGCGACATTTTGTATTGCCTCATGAATGAGGTACCCATCACTAGTAATTTAGAAAGCATCAAAGCGACAGATATTTTCAATGACACATCTTTTCAATGACAGCGAAATTATTGATTGCTATAACCGACTTGTCAAAAAATATTCCACCGTTCCACTGATTTGTGTTTCAATGATGGTTTTCAATGATAGCTATAACTGGCCCCTAAAGATAGGAAAAGAATAAGCACCGTGGAACGGGAATGTAAATGGAGACGCGGCCTAAGGATCGAAGTGTAGTTCAAGCAACGCTTGTAAAGGTAGTAAAGCAATTGGCCGCGTTCACTTCGTAGACCGATAGGGTATCTAAGATACTTTAGTATCCGATACGTTGGCGAACGACCAAAACCGGATAGGTAACATTTACTGTCAAAGTCAAAAAAAGACGTGAATCATCCAGGGTTGGCCGATTCAACTACATGTCTAATTTACTACAATTTGTTACGTCTGCTACATACGTAGTTAATTCATAAAAAAAATAGAATAATGGAAACCAAACAATTTTGCACATTTATGATCGGACCTTATTCGGAATTATTTATTTATTTTTGGAGACAAACAATTTTCTTTGACATAATCAAAGGATTTGGATTATGAACACATGATTTAAAGATATTTTTTAATGCTGAATTTATTGTACAAGGAATGTTGCGACGATTTAGTTGCAGCAAGAGAACATTTGCTAATCCGCAAAACAAACAATTATTATTATACATAGTATGTATACTGGATTACAAATCCTATGAATTTTTTTTTATTATAACAATTCATTAAATATTTAAGAATATAATATAGTATAGCCCTTATAAATAATATACAACTGGCAATGTCTATTAAGTTTTTAGTTCAAATTTGTGATAATTTAATCCTGCAATGAGGAAAAGTAAATTGAAAAGGGCAGATTTTTTAACCACAAATTAACTCACGCCAACGAGGTTTCCTTTTTTTTTAATTAGCGGTGAGCTTTAAGCCGACAGAGTTAAGCTACGATTCCTTTTAGTGCTTGTTCGCATTTGGTGAGCAGACGCTGTCGCTTAAAGGTATGTACATATAAATATTACCAAAAAAACTTTTTTAAAATATTAAAAACCAAGAACTGGTAATTATATTGAAACTGTTTATTTTTAAGGAGCGCAGCACACTTGTCGAAGAGAGCTCCAGTACCATCATTCTCCATTTTAATTGGAGTAAATCCACCTTCAGCCCAATAATTATGTAGCTTTTTGACCAGCCATTTTCACTTCGCTTAATGAAAATGAATAAATCTAACTAACATACTCTCCAGAGCTAAACTCTTGAAATCTGACAAAAAAAAAACTCCCATACAACTCTCTTATATCCCATTGTTATACCTTAGTATTAATATCTTGTTATGAAACTGAACTGGGTTTCATAACATTTTTATTTTAAGAGGTAAACACTTTTGCAGCTTAAAACTACTTAAATCTTATAGCTAAACTATTTTCTCTTCTTGCAATAAGATTATATAAGCTTATAGTCTTAAAGGAATCCTTTTCTGAAAACTCTAAATAATAATATGTCCATATAATCCCATAACAAGTCATGTTTAAGAGTTAAGATCATTTCATATTTCTATGAAAACTCTAAAAGAATTTGAGTTTAATACCTCCTATATCAAGAAACAATCTGAAGTTCAAAGAATAAAAGCTTTGCAGTAGGATCCGAAAGAGATCTTTAATGCAACAAACTTTACTTTTCTCAATTAGTAAATTAGTACTAGAAGTAACAAATGGTAAAAAGTTACAGTTCGGCCAACCCTGTACTCGACACAAAAGAAAATAGATCAGCTGAAATGTCAGCTGTTCTTCAAAATTCCCCTTGGATAGTTAAGTATACCAAAAATTTTTGGATAGCTTTAGATTTCTGCTTGACATCAGCTGTTTCGTTGATCAGTTGTTTTTTCCTATGGGATTACAACAACACCAACAAATCCGGATACCTTTGGATACGAACCCGAACGCGACCATTGACGATGTATCAAATGCGACTTTGACATGCGATGACTTACTTTGTTGTCTGTCACTTTGTGTTTGTCGTCATCGTCCGTCAGTCATTCGCTTTAGAAATTGGGATTCCGACTCCGAGTTCTCGCGATTTTATAATTTGTATAATCTCTAAGCTTTCCTATACTTCTACATAAATAATAATATTGAAATATAAATACCTAAATCAACATTAAAGCGATGCTTCCAGATAATCCAATATTGATAGATCAAACGGTGAGTTTCAGTGCATTTGTATTACCTGTGTAAACATACTACATATTGGTAAATACAAACTATAGCAAATGAAAGTTTTTTAATTGAGGTTATAAAAAGGGCCTATTTTGCGCCAAAACCGAACATAAAATGCACGGTTTCTGAGAAAAAGAATTATCTATTAAAACAACGCCAATTCTAGTTTTTAAAAAAATGTATATATTTGTTTTCTAGTTAAAAAAAGAAGTGCATTTTGACGTTAGTTAGGGATTACTATTTAAGTTCCAGTAGAAAATATGAAAAGAAATTAATTTTGTCTGGTGGATTACATGCATGCATACGATCAATGCATGCATTTATATATAAATGTAGGTATATTGAAAACAAAATTTTTGTTCATCTTCATGTTGGTCTTGCTTCAAAATATCAGAATTCTTTTGGGTGAATCTGTCAGGTGTTAAATTGATATGCGTCCACATTATCCATGTTCAGAATATTTTGCACTACCTTTTGAGCTAGTGCAGGTTGGTGAAAACTGTCAAAATCAGTTTTTGTCATTATTCGATTATATTTTGTTAACGAATAAAGTTTTTTTTCCGCGCTTTGTATTTATTAGAGCCAACTTCGAGGTTCTCTGGTGATTCAGTCTTCTCCAATTAATTCAATAAAAACTTAATGAAATATCTGTATGTATATTTACTCCGAACGCAAATGTTTGAAAGTTCGATGAAAAAAGGTGAAGAGGAGGAAGAGATTTTGTGCCTAAAAAGCCAACAACTTCGTCACAGGCACTGTTAATGAATTTCGTCCCTTTGCCATCGATATCAGCATAAGGCATTTAAATTTGTTTTCTTGTTTTTAACATCTGACGTATGACGTTTTTGCTTGAGTTTACTCTGACAGTTTTCATGAACCTGCACTGCATTACACTACTCTACACTGGCCTTTTCCTGGTTGAACACAACTTATAGTGTATTTATAATGTGAGAATGACCAAAAAGGGTCATGTTTCCATAAGGCCTTGCCATTGTTTGTTTTGGAGCTTAAAAAAAAATTTCAATTTCTCCTCTAGGGAATCACCGAAGACCCTTAACTACCGAGTTTGAAGAAAATACCTCCGGTAGTGTAGGCTGTAGTTCGAGGTACAGACATACAGACAGACAGACGGAATTGTCGGACCCACTTTTTTTGTCTTCGCTATCATCGTAATGTCAACTTTGATCAAAATCTCGAGTTCGATTTTTTTTCCAAATGCAGAACTTGCCCTATAGTACCTATATCGCAAGTAAAATGGTATACTGCAGGGAGATGCTTTCAGTCCATTGTGGTTTTGCTTGGCATTGAACCAATTGAGTAGACTTATCAATAGAACAAGCATAGGATACGAGTTAAAAGGAACCAGCCAAAATAAGATAATTAGTCACCGGCTGTTTGTCGACGATCTAAAAATCTATGCTCCAAACAAAGAAAAAATGCATTGGCTGATCAGTATAGTTAAAGCATTTAGTGGCGATATCAGCATGGAATATTGTATTGAAAAATGCAAACTTGCCTACCTGTCCCAAGAAAAATTATGGACACATAATGGATATGCCATAAACGACGGCCAGGTCATTGAAGAACTAGTTGATGGAGATAGCTACAAGTACCTAGACATGTTGCAGTCAAAGGGTCTATGCTCTACAAAAATCAAAGAAAGCCTGAAGCAAAATTTTAACAATAGGGTGAAACGCATTTTGAAGACTGAGCTTAATGCTGGTAACAAAGTTAAAGCAATCAACACCTGGGCTGTCCCTGTCCTAACATACTCCTTTGGGGCACTTAAATGGTCGGACACAGACCTGGACCAGATCGCCATGTTAATCAGAACAGAATTCACGAGAACTCAATCACATCATCCTTAAAGCGCTGTTGAAAGGATGATATTGCCCCGAAACCAAGGCGGGCGAGGTTTAATTGATATAGCCTTACAACAACAACAACCTCACAAACTATTTTCTGTCATCGACCGAGGAACTAGTACGGGTTGTTATAGAGGCAGACAATAATTTTACGCCTTTGAACCTGAGCGCTAACAACCTTCCTGTACCAGACAATGTCAAAAGTTTGGCCGAATATACAGAAACTTGGAAATTGATGGCCTTGCATGGAATACACCCAAAGGACCTTGCTGACTGTCATATTGATTCTGAGAGCTCAAATCTGTGGCTTAAAAACGGAATAATAACAGATCGGACTATCCTTGCAAATAGACCTGATATTGTTCTGTTTGACAAAGAACAAAACAACATCGAATATACGACATTGCGATTCCACTTTATCATAACATGCAATCCACAATCAGCACACAAGTCAATAAATACACGGACTAAGCAAATTAACTTCAAAGAATGTACAGACCTAATAGCACAGATAATTATATACAGATGTCGCAGGCCCATAGAAAAAACTGACATATGAAAATGAAAATCTTCATTTGAAAGAGCTTTTAAAAAAGCTGTTTTCAATTTATTATTTTAAGATATGTGAGAAGTGCTTTTTCTCTTTAAAATGTGTGCTCTCTGAATTCACGAATAAAACCTATTTCGTCTGTTGCTCTTGCGTATTCAACTCTGTATCTGTATTCTTCGTTTTTTTTTTAATACCGCCAGACCATTTTTTTTCAATAGATTTGTTATGAACACAAGATACTCGTACCTACGTTATTCATAGAGGAATCTTTGCAAGAAAAAATGATATTTTGTGGAAATCTAAGGCAATTTTGTTCATAAAAGGGACACTTATTTAGATATTTTGTTGCATTTAGAAGCAAATTAGGAACTTATGTAGGTATGTCAAAGCCTTTGGATGGATTTGTGAAATAATATTATTCTCTATCTTTTTTAGGTAGGTATACCTATTTGTTCTTTGCAATTCCCATACAAATTATTCTGATTTCGTTGCTCAATTTTGTCTATCAGAGCCAAAAACAGATACAATATTGTTTGTTTTTTGTTACTCCTAGTCCTAGTTCCTACATACGTAGATACATATGTATGTGCGTATTTTGCATTCAGGTTCATGAGGTTATGATGACACCTGCAGGCAGGAAGGTTGGTTTCATTTGATTTGGTGCGAACTTTTGATGATGGCGAGAATAGCGTGGTTGACTTTTTTGGGTTTGATAAAAATAAAAACAATCTGAAAAAAATAATTAAATTAAAACTTCAATTTGAAATAGGGCGACAAAGAAGAAGAAAATAAAACCCTAAGAAATTGTGGATACAGATTTTTTTACGGGTTAGGTATCTATTTTATACAAATAAAATTATCATTTTCCATAATTTTCGAAGTGTTTATGGGTGTGATAGGTTGTATGTTTTCATGAAAAAACGCAACCAGAAGAATAAGTGTAGGTACGAGAATACACATTGTTTAAACGTATATAGGTAGAACATACAATTTTTTAAAAACATATGCCCAGGAATTCATTTTTATTAAAAGATGACAATTTTCCAGTTATCAATTAGATACAAACATACCTTTGTAGCAGAAGTTAATTTATAAATGTTACGAATTGTCAAATGAAACAATTTATAGGTAAATATCTACCTACTACGATTTTCAAAATCATTTCATTTCAGCATAAATAAGAAAACGTAGTATACATATATACATACGAAGGTACATAAGAACGGTTTTTCTGTTTTCTATTTTTTTGTTTGTAGGAGTGAAAAAATAATGATAGTTTTATTGAAGAAAAAATGAGTATTTTTTGAATAGGTATTTTCTGCTCTTAGCCTGTTCCATATGAAATGTCTGAAGCATTTAAATTGTAAATTGCGTAGGTATTTGCTTAGTTCACCCACCCTTCATCCCATTTTACATTTATTATTTTTACAATCCATTTTTAGATTTTCATACTGTTTAATTTTTCATGCATTCACTAGTTCTGTAGCTTCTTGTTTTTATATTAAGGTTTTAAATTTTTCTAACGTTCTTGTCATAAGTCCATTTACAAATTTCTGAGAGAAAAACAATTATCAAGAAGTTGACTGTATCAAGTCTATGTGTACGGCATTCATTCTTATTGTCAAACCAATTTGAGAAATATTATTTTTTGTTTAAATATATTAATGCAAAATCTTAAGCATTTAAGATATTTTAGTAAGTTACTAAGTTAAAAAGAGGATTTCGCTAACTTTAAACGATTTTATCATCTTACTATCTCTAAACATTTTACTTAAGTTAATATAACAAACTGGTTACCCTAACTTTTAGTAATTTAGTAGATTAATATGAAATCTGTCATTTTCCTCAAAAAAAAATCTCTTGGCAATTTTATTTGGAAGAGTTAAATTGTGTTTTATTTTATTTTGTTTTTTTTTTTTTATTTCGATTCGTGAGTTAATTGTTTTTAAAAGTAAATAAAATAATATAAAATGTTTTCGAAAGACGAATATTTTGATATATCATATGTATCTATATGATTGAGGACCCAGCTTTATGGAAAATTTTACTCCAGACATATATGTAGGTTTGACAAGATAGCAGATCAGTTTTTAATCGAAAAACTTAAAGATCCAAGATCGAACTACAAGCCGTTGGCTTCAGATTGCACCAGAATTTCAAGTACCTAATTGTTTGTGTATGTTTTGTGTTAAATTTGTTTTAATTTCGTGGACTGTAAATTTGTAATATTGTATGTTACCAAGTCCAAGGTGTTTATCGTTTGAAGTCCAAAAAGCAAAGAGATAGAATTTAAGTTTTTAACAATTCAAATGGACATACGAAAGAAAGCACAAAGATAAAGCAAAAATGAAAAATAGGCAGTTACATTGGATTTTACAGTAGGAGAGAGAGAGAAATTTTTAGAAATTAAATCAATTGAATTAAATAGGGTGTCATTGGACATAGTTTTACAAAAAAAATATTTGTGTGATTTGATTCCAAAACATTCAGCCCCCCCTGGAAGACTCCGGTCTTTCAGAAAACGGTAATGGAGAAACCTTGACAATGGGCCGAACATAATCACCACTATTGGTGCGGACAGTGACGACACGACATCTGTTGTCTTGGCCAGGATGGACATTTATGACTCGTCCAAGAATCCATTTCGAAGGTGATAGATTTGATTCCTTAAGCAACACCATGTCGTTTATTTGAAGATCTCGTCTAATTTTTTGCCATTTGGGGCGGTTTTGTAATGACGTCAAATATTCTTTATGCCACTGCTTCCAGAATCCTTGCAAGAGAGTCTGTAAGAGATACCAGTTAGAACTTATCGAGATATTTGAAAAATTTAAATCAGGGATAGGAAGTGCAGAATACGGTTCTCCGATCATGAAATGAGACGGAGTCAATGCAATTGGTTCAGAATCAGAGGTTTGCCACATGGGGCGCGAATTTAGTAGACATTCAATTTTGGCGAGAAGAGTATACATCTCCTCATATGTTAGTATGTGTTCGCCAATAACACGTTTGATGTGCTGCTTCACGGATTTGACACCCGCCTCCCATAACCCACCAAAGTGCGGTGCAGCGGGTGGTATGAATTTCCAGTCGATGGCATCCTTGGAAAGATGATCTGCAATTATGTTGTTTCGCTGTTGATTCATCAACATCTCATGCATCTCTCCTAGTAGCCGCTTTGAGCCATGAAAATTTGTTGCGTTGTCGCTCCAGATCTCTATTGGTTTTCCTCGACGTGATACAAAACGATCTAGAGCCAAAAGAAAGGCACTAGATGTCAAGTCACTAACAAGCTCAATATGAATTCCCTTTGTAATAAAACAAACAAATAAGGCTATGTAGCCCTTGACAAATTTAGGATTTCTGCCGCGAGCTAAGCGTAAAGTAATTGGGCCAGCATAATCACAGCCGACCTTACTAAACGGTCTTGCAAAACGAACCCTTTCGATTGGAAGATTTCCCATCATTTGTTCGGATGTGGATTTTCGCAGCTTAAAGCAATCAAGACATTTAGCAACGACGCTTCGGATAACATTTCGACAACCGAGAATGTAATATTTTTGCTTCAATAAGGACACCATTAACGATACACCGGCATGCAAATAATGTTTATGAGTATATTCGACAATAAGTTTAGTGATATGATGCGATTTACAGAGAATTATTGGGTGTTTTTCATTAAACGACAATTCAGAGTTATGTAACCGACCTCCAACTCGAAGGACTTTCATTTTATCAAGAAATGGAGCGAGTGATAAGAGCTTATTTCGCGAAGGTAATGATTTGTAATTTTTAAGAGTTTCGATTTCAAAGGAAAAAAGACTGCTTTGAACAGATCTTATGAGGTTAATTTGAGCACTGTTTAGTTCTTGAGTTGACAGAGGTTGAAGGTTTCGTAACTCAGGAGTTAAACGACGATTTTCAAGGAAACGGAAAATGTAGGCAACGACACGTACGGATTTCATCCAGTTTGACGATTTTGAAATAATTTGTCTTAAAATATTGTTTTCATTTAAATTTGATACGAATACCTGGACTTTATTCGATTTTCTTTCTTCCAATTGCTCACTTGAAAAGTCTTCCAAATTATATCGGGATCCAGGCCATTTGCTGCGTTCCATTTGAAGCCATGTCGGACCGTTCCACCAGATGTCAGTCGAAGCCAGTTGAGATGGAGGAATTCCTCTTGAGGCGACATCAGCAGGATTATCTGCGGATCGAACATGGTTCCATAACGTCGCAGGTAACGTTGAAATGATCTCAGATGTTCTGTTCCCAATGAAAACCGACCATTTTTTGGGCGGTGCGGACAGCCAATGTAATACAATGGACGAGTCTGTCCAGGCAAAAACTTGCATTTGAGTAATCTGTAATGAGAGTTTGATTTTATTTATTAAACGGGATAGCAAAAGAGCTCCACAGAGCTCAAGTCTAGGAAGTGATAGAACTTTGATTGGAGCAACTCTGCTCTTAGCAGCGACTAATGAGATGGAAACATTTCCATCTAGACTTTCACTTCGGCAGTAGACAACAACAGCGTAAGCATCCAACGAAGCATCGCAAAATGCATGAAACTCGTGATTCTGGTCGTTCCTCCACATAATTCTCGGAATGGTAATCGATTCTACCAAGTGAAGCTCATCTCGAATAATGTTCCAACGCTGAGAAAGTTCCTGTGGGATTTGATCATCCCATCCTACAGCCAATCTCCATAAATCCTGGAAGAAGATCTTAACCGCTATCACAACTGGAACAAGAAAACCGAGGGGATCAAAAATTCGAGATGCTTCAGATAGAATTCGACGCTTTGTACACGAAGTTGACTGGTCCAGTGTTACTTTATACGAGAAACAATCCTTGGATGGACACCATTGCAGCCCGAGAACTTTTACCGTCAAAGAGCCTTTGAAGTCGATGGGCGATAGCTCCCGTTGCTCTTCAGGCAAGGATAATAAAAGTGGCCAACAATTAGTTGTCCATTTGCGAAGATTAAACCCGGCGGATGATAACACCTCCACAATTTCTCTTTGAATCGCGATAAGATCATCGATCGTGTCAGCGCCTGTTACAAGGTCGTCGACGTAAAAATCATTGAGGATTATTGAAGAAGCTCTAGGATATGTTTCAGCCGAATCTAATGCAAGTTGTTTTAAAGCGCGTTTTGCTAAAAATGAAGCAGCTGAAGTCCCATAAGTTACCGTTAAAAGTCTGTAGTGTTTTATCGAAGATTCAGGGTTTTCTCTCCAAAGAATCCTCTGGAAATTTGTATGATTTGGTGAGATCCATATTTGTCTGTACATCTTTTCGATGTCCCCAGACATGGTATATGTGTGACGACGAGAACGTAAACATATTGTAAAGATATCACGTTGGATTTCAGGGCCAACGAAAAGGGATTCATTTAGGGAAATTGAATCAAGTGACGATTTTGCTGATCCGTCAAATACTACCCTAACCTTTGTCGTACTGCTATCAGCCTTGAAGACAGCATGGTGAGGCAAATAAAAAGAATTAGGCGTATTGTTTATTTCTTCTAATGGTATTTCTTCCATATGACCCAAGGAAATATATTCATTTAAGAATCGAGAATACTGAGTTTGTAGCTCAGGATCACGAAGAAATCTTTTTTCCATTGAATAAAGCCGATTGAGTGCGATGTGAAAGGAATTTCCAAAACTTGGGATGAAATTTGATTTGAACGGTAAATCAACCATGTATCTACCATCCGTATGACGACAATGCGTTTGAATGAAATGCTGTTCAGCCTTTTGTTCTTCAATAGATAAAGGTGGTTCATAATTGACTTCTTCTAGACGCCAAAAATGCTCTAGGTCAAACCCCTGCGAATTGTCCAGTTGTGTGCAGAATGTTCGTACTCCGACAGAAGATTTAACGGGTGAAAGCTGATCATAGCTCCCGGCTATCACCCATCCGAAAATAGTTAAAATCGAGTTTGGAACACCCGGTTCTGGTTTTGTAGTTTCGAGAATAAGGTTGAAGATTTGATCCGCTCCGATGAGCATGTCGATTGGACCTGGTTCATTGAATTTTGGATCTGCTAGATCCAACGAAAGAAATTGATTAGTCTTTAATTTCAGTGAATGAGGTGGAAGCAATGATGTAAGTCTTGATATTACATGAAAGTCGATATCTATATTATTTGAATTGAAGCGAGAGAATAAATTCAAAGAAATCAGACCATTTGTTGTGCCAGCTGAAGTCGATGCAACTCCTACAATAGGAATACGAGATTGTTTTTTAGGAAGACCCAAACGTTGGAGAGATTTTTCCGTAATAAACGAGATTTGGGATCCTGAGTCAAGTAGCACGCGTAAGTTTTGAAACGAACCGAGTTTGTCTTGAACTTTGACAACAGCGGTTGGAAGAATGGTCGATGAATGAGTATTGGATTCGAGCGAGTGATGCGAAATGATAGAAGGATTCGAATGGTTTTGTAACGATGAAGACGACGGGGATGATTTTTCATATTTATGTTGATTATTTGTATTAGAGGAAGGCGATAAGTTTTGTGGATCATGTACCAAAGAATGATGTCGAGCATTGCATGATCTGCACCGAAATTTTGAAATGCATTTGTTAGATGCATGCCCAACTCTAAGACAGTTGAAACATATTGAGTTCTCTTTGACAAATTCACGACGCGCGTTAATATCAAGAGCGATAAATGTCTTACAAAAAGGAAGTATATGATCCTCCTTGCACTTTGGGCAACCTTGTTTAGTTTCTACGAAATGCGAACGAATTTTATTTTCAACTTTATTAATTGTTTTTTGAGGACGAGTAAATGAACTACACGATTCGAGGCAACTGCATCGATTTTGCAGGAAGGTAAGGAATTCTTGGATTGTACAATCATTCCGAGATTCTACTTTTTCTGACCACGCCTGTTTTGTTTCACAGTCTAACTTTTGAAGAAGAATGTAGATCAACCAAGGATCTCTAGAATTCTTTTGTAATGCGTTTAATCCACGAATTACTTCATCAGCACCGTTAGAAAGTTTTCGTAGGATTTCAAGATTTGAGGTAGAACAGGATGGCAACGACATAAAACTTTTTACGAACGAATGTACAATTAAATGTTTTTTATCGTAACGCAATTCAAGTTTGTCCCACGCTTCGAGATAATTTTCTTCGGTGCACGAAATATGTTTCAAAAGATTAGCAGCTTCGCCACCCAAAAAAGACTTTAAATATTGAAATTTTTGCGCTGCGTTTAAGGAGACATTACAATCTATTGTTCCCGTGAACAAATCTTTGAATACCGGCCAGTCCTTATAGTCTCCAGTAAAAACAGGAATCACGAGTTTCGGTAAAACGATCGATGGGCGAGTGTTCGTTTGTTCTATTCTTTGTAAAAGAGTGGCGTTTTGTTTTGCAATTTCATAACTACTCTTTTCGGAGCGTTTGCGAATCGCACCGGAAAGGACCGCAAAAGCTTGTAAATATTTTGTTTCGTATTCCCCATATTCAGGCTCAGGATCTACGAAATCTTCTGCTTCGTAGAATTCGTATAAGTTGTCTTGTTGCAAGACGAATTCTGTCCAAGCCTCCTCAAGTCTCTTTTGTTGAATCTCAATCATATCAATGGGCGTGGAATCATCGATTGATTCCGAAAATGTCACAACCCTAGTGATTGTACCCTTTGCACGACCGCGTTTCTGTTTAACGACATTCATTTTTGCAAAATGTTTTTCAAATAAAAGAAAAGTTTATCAAATTCGACGATATTGTTTTTGTAGTATTATAATTTTATGATATATGTACAACCGAATTGAAATTGTTCTCAAAGTATGTCCAACACGTGTAGGTTTATTGAAAATTCAATATCTACTTATATATTCAATTAAAATGCTTATCAAATTTTAACACTAATTGTAATAATTTTATCCGTAATAGTAATAATAATAATAATTTATGTTTAAATGTTTTAAGGCCTTGTGTAATTAAAGCAAGATTAAGTTCTTTGTATGTGTATTATCAATTTTTTATATCGAAAGTCATGCGATCAATAAATTTGATATAAAAAATGTTCATTCAATACGAGTATTAGATGCTTTTCATGCAAAAAAAAATCATGTGATCTAATAATGCATCACTCTGTACACGAGGAGCACTTTTTACCATTCATAATAACATAATGCACATAATTTAATCGAGCCACAATTTCTATCAAACGATTAATTGATATCGATTCAATTTCTTGTCGCGCACTGATCACGAGATAAATCCGGCGAGCTTAAGGACCAATGTTTGTGTATGTTTTGTGTTAAATTTGTTTTAATTTCGTGGACTGTAAATTTGTAATATTGTATGTTACCAAGTCCAAGGTGTTTATCGTTTGAAGTCCAAAAAGCAAAGAGATAGAATTTAAGTTTTTAACAATTCAAATGGACATACGAAAGAAAGCACAAAGATAAAGCAAAAATGAAAAATAGGCAGTTACATTGGATTTTACAGTAGGAGAGAGAGAGAAATTTTTAGAAATTAAATCAATTGAATTAAATAGGGTGTCATTGGACATAGTTTTACAAAAAAAATATTTGTGTGATTTGATTCCAAAACTTTTTTGGAAGAAGACTGGAATGGTCCAATCCAAAGTGGCGAAATAATAAAAAACATTTCGCAAAAAAGTTGTCAAAAATAAACAAATAACAAAATAAATTTAAGGTTGTCCTTTTGACTTTTGAGTTTCCGATATTTAAAACTATTAGGCCCGTTCCCCAGATTTACGAGTAGTTTAGTTTGGTTTGTTAATTTTAACGAACTGTCATGATTTAAATGGTTTCAGATCCACCATTTTTAATAAAAGGGAATTAGTCTATTACTAGTTAGTAAAACGAAAAAAAAAGTTTAAAAATTTCGAAGAGCTAGTAAATTACTAAAAGTTTAACAAATTGCTAACTAATAAAATGCTAAACCCTTAATAATATGATGTTTAAAATGTTGCTCCTATGTTTCTATCATCACGTGTGAACGTTTGTTTCCTATTAATGAATCATTTATAAACTATTTATTAATCTAATACAGTTTTCTTTTGGGCTTGCATAGGTATTCAACTAAATGTTGTGAAAATTTGTGTAAAAGCTGAAATAATTCTCTTCTAATAGCAACCGATCCATTTATTGTCTTAACCGCCATTCCGACATTCATTTTTTTGAAAATCTGTATACACATACAGTGATGGAAAAAATAATAGAAACAAGCTTCTTCTGTGCCGTTTTTTAAAAACAAAAAGTTTATTGGAAGGAAATTGAAAATTAAAAATACATACAATAAGTCTATATAAAGTTTAAAATATACACAATATTAAATTTATTAATAAAAAGAAAAATTAGTAATGAGAAAAATTAAAATTAATATTAACAGCCATTTTACCCTGGAAAAAATAATAGAAACAATATTATAATTGTGTTTTTCTTTTTGGTAAAGAGAAACTTAACAATTAAATTGGTTCATATTCGTTTAGTACTTGGTCGTTGCACCTTTATTTTTAATGACGGCTTCACATCTCCGCCCCATGGAATGAACCTACTTGGCGCATGTCTCGGAAGGTATGGAATACCATACATTTTGTATTATAGACAACAGTTCTTCCTTATTCTTGGCTCTGAAGTCTCCAATTTTCCTCTTAAGTATGCCCCACAGGTGTTCTATGGGATTAAGATCCGGGGACTGCGATGGCCACTCCATAACATTTATTTTATTTTTGTTAAAGTATTCCTTAGCCAATTTTGAGGAGTGCTTGGAGTCGTTATCCTGCATGAATTCCCATTTAATTGGCATGTTCTCTTCGGCAAATGGCAGCATAACTTCATTTATGATTCGGACGTAGTCAATAGCACACATTCTGTCTTTTATCCAAAAAATTGGACCAACCCCAGATGTTGAGAAGCACCCCCAAATCATGATATTTCCTCCACCATGTTTAACAGTCTTTTTTGTGTACCTTGGATCGAATTCCGCGTTCTTAGGTCGTCTGACATACATTTTGCCATCGGAACCAGATAAATTTATCTTTGTTTCATCCAACCATAAAACGTTGTTCCAATTTTCTCGTTGGGCGTGTTTATTTGCTAAAGTCATTCTCTGCAGAATATTTTTCTTGCTCAAGAATGGTACTTTTCTGGGACTCCTTCCAGGAAGCCTTGCTTCCATTAGTCGGTTTCTTATTGTGCGACTTGAAACAGGCGCATTTAGTTCAATTTTCAAGTCGTTTGAAGAAGAAAAAGGCTTTTTTTACACAGTCGTACCAATATCTTATCAAACCGCGTTGAGCTCTTTCGTTTTCTGCCTCTTGTTTCTGGCTTTGGACTTGAATGGAGAGCTGTAAACATCTTCTTTTTTGAACAATTTAATGCATGTGCTACGAGTATTTCTTCCATAGTTTTCCCATTTTTTTCTGAAGTTTTTTATTAAATTTCGCTCAGTAATAGTACAATGCACTCCACGACCCATTTTTATAAAATTTTAAAATAACTGTTATATTTTTTTTTATTAAAACGACTAAAACACGTGCAAGACTAATAAACAACAATAAAACGTCTATTTCAATAAAAATAAAAAACAAAATTTAAGTCAAATTGAAAGTCAAAGCACCTTGTTTCTATTATTTTTTCCAGGCGAAATTATCACTTAGCTCATTTTTTTTACCGTTAAGTCCAAAGAAAGAGCTAATGACAAAAAACGGCTGCAACATTTCAAAGTCATGCTAGATACAATTAATATATAAAAATTAGAACCGAGGAAAACGTAATTGTATGTAGTTATTAATGGTTGATCATTATGTAAAGCTTTGTTTCTATTATTTTTTCCATCACTGTATGTGCCAGTTTGTAAGCTTTTGGTATATTTTTTTTATTTTTTCATTGTTGAAGATAAATTCGATTACCTTTGAGTTAACAATTCCATCAGGTGGTTTTTAAAATAAAAAGAAACTTCAATCAACGAAGGTATATGAAATAAGAAAAATTGAAAAATAAATATATTTTTGAAAAACCTGTCTATCCTTAATGTTTGTTTAATAGAATCAGGTTCTTATTTCAATCTCGTATACCACCTCCAATCTCGTATACCACCTACTTAATTAAGAAAAAATACTTTTAATTACTAGTCGTATTCGACTAATATGTGAAATTCAGCCGAATGAAAAAATCAAAAAAAAAAAAAATATATACTTATATTTTGTCTAGGGCTTATTTAAAGATATCTATAAAACTCGTCTTTGAAAATTGTAATTTCTGAAAAGCACAATCAATCATTATTTTGGTGCTATCATTCATTTTTTTAATTTTATTTGCACAATCATTTCTTCTGGCCCCGAAATTATTTTAACCAACCTTCAACATAAAATCAATTATTATATTTAAATGGTTATTGGTATGTAATTCTTATTTTAAATTTTCGGATTAGCCGCGTATATAAAAGATATTTAGCGAGTGCAATATGCAATACTGTAACCACCCCGAACGTTTCTCTACAAATTTCACTGAGCGTGGTCCCGGTATATAACGCGGCTAATCCGAGAATTTAAAAGTTCTTATTTCGCTATAAAATAGTTCATAAAAAAAAGATTAATTTTAATTTTGATGTTTAAAAAGTGAATACAAAAATATAAGTCTAAATTTTCAATGATGAGTTTTAATTACAACCTACTTAGATTCATCTGTATGTATGTACATACGTATTTATGATTGGCAACTCTGGTGCGATACGTCAAACATCTAATTAAATTTTTGTCCGCCAAATTATTTTAATATTTTTTTCTAAAAAGTTATTTATCGGCTTTAAATTCAAATTAAAATTACTTTTATTGAAAATAAAGACTTTTCTTCATCCATAAAGATACAATTCATAATTTAAATTGTGTTAATTTATCAAAATAAAGACTGCATTCTTGGCATACATATAAACTGAGCAAAACATAACCTTCAGATTTATGGACACAACAAAAAAGAGAACTTACAATTTAACTTCGCCTGAACAAGTTCCAAATAACGCCAAAAAACAACCAAAAACATCGGTATCAATAATGTCGAGCAAAAATAAAAATAACATTGGCTCACACGCATCACTGCCACCACACTTTGTTGCTGCGCATGCTGCGCGTGCTGCTGCTCATACTGCTGCCCCCGTTGTTCTACCTGTTGTTCCTCTTGCTGCTGCTGCTGGTGCTACTGCTCTTGCTGGTGCTACTGCTCCTGTTGATGTAGCTTCCGATATCTTCTCTTGGGATATGTTTGAACAGAAGCTGGGTAATATACTGGATAGGAAACTAGAAGACGTCGCTAAAAAAGATGACCTCACACCTCTTCGTCTGGAAATCGAACAACTCCGAACTGAGAATGCACTTCTCAAGGATGACCTAAATGTTATGAGAAAAAGACTTGAAATCATCGATAGAACATCTCGGCGTGCCAAAATTGTTGTAAGTGGGTTACAAAGTACAAACATAAAGCTTGCTGTCAATGAATTCACTGAGATCTGTTCTAATGTGCTCAAAACAAATGGTCTTGTTGTTGAATCTAGACAGATAAAAACAAATAATGGATCGTCTTTTGTATTCACAATGGAATCTGCACTACAAGTCAACAATATTTTATCTAATAAGAAAAAACTTGATGGGTCAGCTATATTCGTCCAAAAAGACTACACTGCAGATGAGAGAGAGAAGAGATTTAATCTGCGTCAATTAGGTAAAATTGCTTCGAAATTGGATAAAAAAATCAAAGTTCGCTTTGGCGAGTCATCAATTTATATAAATGATAAGGCTTTCTTCTGGAGTAATGGGAGTTACGTAGCCAAACACAATAAAGATGCTGAGTTTTTACGAGGTTTAGCCAAAAAAGCGAATTTCATTTGCAATGTAATTGTCAAGGATTATCCAACTTCAACTTTAAAAGACACGGAGGCTGCGTCTACGTCCAGGATTACAAGTCAACATTAGCAACGAGATGTCTGTCAGTTGGTAGCTTATAATGTGGTAAATTTAAAAAGTAAGCTAAGTTTTTGTAATTTTTTTACTTATATAAATAAGTTTGATATTTTCTTCTTGTTTGAAACAAATGTATTAAAGGATAAAAAAATTGAATTTGCACATTTCTTTGATAGTTATATGTTGTATTGGGAAGATGCTGAAAAGTTTCACAGTGCTGGACGCGCGAGTGGTGGTTGTTTGTTTGGTTTTAGAAAATCTATTCAAAATAAATATAATCTTAGATTCAATAACTTTTCGGGTAATTTTACCCTCTCGGCTAAGTTTGGTGATATACATTTTTGCTTTATTCCTCGTTATTTAAATTGCAATAGGTGGTCGAGTGATTTCAAAAAATTTGAAGAGTTTTTATATGACATGGGATTTGAATCCTTTTGCATCGTCGGTGATTTGAATGCTCGAACGTCTAATGGTCAATTTATTGATAGAAATTTAATCAGAGGTTTACCTTTTATATCACAAGAGAGAAATTCAAAAGATAAAATATCAGATTCGAAAGGTAAAAAATGTCTAGAATTATTTGAAAATATAGGTGGTGTTATTTTAAATGGAAGAGTACTTGGTGATGAAGATGGAGAACTAACGTTTTGTGGGGCTATGGGTAGCTCAACTATTGACTACTGTATATGCTCGTATGATTTCCTTGGGTTTATTAACAAATTTTCGGTTCAGAGTAAGCCATATTCAGATCATATGCCTTTAAACTTATGTTTTTCTCCACCTTTATCAAAAACAGCAAAACTAGACCATTTAGCACTTGGTAAAAAATTAAATTGGTACCCCAATATGGCTTCTAGGTACACCAACACATTAATTTGTCTAGCTAATTATGAGTACATCCAAGCTGATATCTCAATTGAAGAAAAAGTAACTATATTGATTAATAAAATAAGGGTAGCTGCAGGTGGAAGTGGTAAAAGAATACAATTTGTACCTAAACAGAAGTGGTTTGACTATCAATGTCTACGCGCAAGAAAAAAAATGTTGAAACTTCTTCGTCTCTTTCGAGTACATAATCTGAGTCGTTACAAAAAGCTATATATTCAATCTAGATCTCAGTACATACAAATTTGTAAACGGAAAAAGTTACTTTATAAACACGATAATATTATAAAACTTAACAGTGTTAGAAATGCTAGTGATTGGTGGAGACTGACAAATAATTTAAAACAGATATCTCCAAAGAAACGTAGCTCTCTCCTGATTGAAGATTTTTATGAGTATTTTAAGGCTTTACTGTCACCCACAGAAGATGAGCAATCCATTTCTTGGGCTATACCAGCATTAACAGATTCTTTTCTTGACTCACCTTTTGAAATGTGGGAACTATTGCATGTACTTCAGAGAGCAAAGCTTAAAAAAGCTCCAGGTAAAGATAGAATCAGTTATGAATTCTACAAATATGCTCCATCGTGTTTTTTAGAAGAAGTTCTCATTTTGCTTAACAAAATATTCTTATCTGGCGAGATTCCAGTTTCGTTTCGAACTTCTATAATTACGCCACTTTTTAAGAAAGGGGATCCCAATAATTGTGTCAATTACAGAGGCCTCTCTTTATTAGATACGCTTTACAAGGTTTTCACTGGGTTAATTTTGAATAGAATCTATGATTGGATAGAACGTCATGACATTCTTTGCGAGTTTCAATCTGGATTTAGAGCTGGTTACTCCACAATCGACAATATTTTTAACTTAACCAGTATGGTCCACTTAAACAAAAGAAAAAAGAAAAATACTTATGCATTTTTCGTTGATTTTTCATGTGCTTTCGACCTGATTCCACGTAATTCGCTTTTCTTTAAACTTTCTTCCTTGGGGCTGTCAACGAAGTTAATAGAAATATTAAAACTACTCTACAAAGATACATCATGTCAAGTTTGGGATGGATCTTCCTTGTCTGACTTCTTTGAGGTCAAAGTTGGTGTAAAACAAGGATGTTTGCTAAGCCCTATCTTATTTAGCCTATACTTGAACGACCTACATTCACATCTACCGGGAGGTATTAGAGTTGTCGATATGGTTGTGAAGGTACTTCTTTATGCCGATGACCTCGTTATTTTGTCTGACAACCCGATCGAACTTCAAAATATGATTGACTCATTGCATAACTACTGTACATTATGGGGTCTTAAAATAAACCTTAATAAATCCAAAATTTTGGTTTTCAGATCGGGTACAAGAATCTCTAACAACCTCAGCTGGAACTATGGTTCTGCTCAGATTGATGTGGTAAATGAATACAGGTATCTAGGGGTAACTCTCAATTATAACCTTTCATTTAATAAACACTTGGACTTAAAGCTAACAACGTCTAAAGGTGCAATAATCTCAACATGGGCAAAATATATTAATCATCCTTTTATTAATTTCTCCAACAAACTAAAAATATTTGATACCGCAGCGAGATCTATTATGCTTTATGGTGTACAAATTTGGGGATCCAAAAAGTATGAGCAAGTTGAAAAACTTTTCAGATTTTTTATGAAGAAAATGTTAAATCTGCCGAGTAATACCCCAAATTATATGCTATATTTAGAAACAGGATTTAAATCTCAATATCTTCGAACTCTATCTCTTCACTTCGAATACATAAATAAAGTATTGGAATATCCTAGCACTAGATTACCACGTAAATTAGCCCAAGAGACTATCGCTCTTAAGACTTTTTGGGTCGTTGATTGGGAAAATTTGGGCCAATTGCTTAATATGGACATTGACCTATCTGTGTCTTCTTTTAGGAATCTCCATAAAAATATGTTGATAGCATTGGAAACTAATGAACATGATAAATATACTTCAGATGCTAGAAGTTCTCAATTTCATGATTCTTATCCTCAATTAAACTATAATATAATGCCATATTTCACTGATGGAAATTCCTCACACTTGGTCAGTTTAATTTTTAAAGCAAGAGGTGGTCTTTTAAATATAAACGCAAGAGCATTCAAAAAAGATACATTTGGTATTTGTACAATCTGTAATTTGGATGAAGCTGAAAATACGTATCACCTTATTGGTAGATGCCCAATCTATAATAGTATGAGAATTGCTTGTTTTGGTAAAGATGCACTGTCTATTGATGATCTACATAACATACTTAACGGAAACAACTTCGCTTCCCTTTACAACTATTTAGTAAATTGCCTTAAGTACAGAAAAATGTTAATAAATGAATTTGCTTAAACTAATATGTAAATGTGTGATAATTTTTATGATATTTAACTTAATTTAGAAAGTAGGTAAAAACTAAATATACCATAAAAAAGTTGTACGAGTATAATATTACATAATTCTTTATTTGCCATATTTGCAATTGTAATTTTAAATGAATTTACAATATTTTTAATAATATTTTAAAACCGATGTATAGTCTTAATACTATGTAAATAAATAATTGTAAATAACTAGTTATCGATGTAAATTTGAAAAAATTATATTAGATGTGTAATGCCAATCTGACAGACAACATAAAATGTTATGTCATAATAATGTGTTATTACATTAATAAGATTTTTTGATACGATTGTTAGAATAATTTATATGAACTTAAATAAAAAATCTTTTTCTATTCTATTCTATTCATACGTATTTATAAAGTCTAAAGTCAAATTATGTATTTTCTTTAATATCAAGATTTATGTGTTAGACATATGCCGCGATGTTTCTGTTTAAATACGAAAACATTAGATTTCGATATCTTTAAATAAGAGTGTAGGTATAATTAACACTTTATAATAACATTAAAACCTTCCTGTGTTATTTTATTTTATCTTTAGAAAACTCTTTCCTTGCTTAGAAATTTGTATGAAGACAATAATTAATTTTATTTATTTTTTTATTCGTTCTTTTAATAGAAGCTATTAACGTTTTGTGAAATGAATTCGCAATAAAAATATAGCATTTAGAAATGATGGCGTAAAATTTTAAACAGTAAAACCGGCCTTACTTAACGCAGTCGCTTAGCTTGGAGGCTTTGTCCAACTCTTTCACAATTTTAAACACACCAGAAGTTAAGCGAATTTACGTTGAACAAATCTAATTTGAAAGATACATAACTCAAACACAACAACACAAATAAAAAAAAAAGAAGCCAAATAAAGCAAATAATTTTTGGTCGGAAAAAGTAAACTTCATATATCTACTACCTCCGTACAGATTTTGATTGTTTATAAGTTATTTACATTATTTTAGATGAAATGAAGTATATATATAGCTAATTAACAGCATTCCAATTCAATTTTGTTTTTCCAAGGTGCAAATTCATTTGGCTATACTCGTCTTGGCATACATAGGTACATAACATATGTACACTCAGTGGCGGCTTTACCAGCAGGCTAAGTAGGCTTGAGCCTAGGGCGGCAAATTTTTTATTTTTAGCCGTCGGTTTTCTGATGTGTAGATATCACTCTAGAAGTCCATAAGACACCTTTTCGATGACTTTTCCCTCTTCTCTTTCATTGTACATTCAACGGTACTGCAAACTTCTATATTCTACGGTAAAACACCCAGTTCACAGCCACAACCATAAATCGGCCGTTGCCCACACTTTCTATGAGTGAAATGAGAGCGAAATTCCGGAAAATATATTTCACGCTCTTCCCATTCCCACTACGTATGTACTCATACAAGTCGGACTACTGGTTGGGGGCTGTGAACTGAGTAGATTGTGTACGCATTGGTAATAGCGATATTGGTGTGGTAGATCTGAATTCAAAATTGTTGCAAGGAAAAATGTTTTGTTGGAGATATTCTTCGTTTTGAATGGAACAAAAGGTTTCAAAATAATAATCGAATCATTTTATCGATTTTAATCTTATGTGTTGACTACTGTTTGTTGAACAGGTACTAACTTCTGAAAATTTTATTAGAATGCTAGAAAAAACTCAAATACTTTTCAGATTGAAAACTAGATACAATCGATGACCTTGAATATCCGTAAATGAGTTCATCTGGAATCTCGTTATTTTTTCAATTTGTGTAACTACGTTTACCGAATGTTCATTATTTTGGGGCATACCCCGGCTTATTAGCATTACATCATTGAACTTTGATTACCTCAGAAATATACTCAAAAACTATTTCTTGTGCAATTTGAATCGAATTGTTGAATTGTAAAGATAATCTAGGAACTGACAATTCACAATTTTAGAGATAAGGGCGGCAAAAATTCAACAGCCTATACTTGGGAAATGTGTAAATCCGCGACTGTGTACACTTGTATCTACAGATTTGCTGATCGTAGAACACTTTTGTACGACTGTTTCAAATTTCTAATATTCAGTAATTGTGTCTATTTACAAAGCACATCTTTTAAAGTATCCAATAAAACATCAGTAAACATTTTTACTTCGATTTTTTTTTTGGTATGAAATAACCATTGTCAATATGAACAAAGTTCACTTTTAAAAGATAAACTAGCTAGGTATTTGCTGCTGTTAAAGTTAGACGAACTTTTTAACGTTAAAGTATGGTTTATGTCCCTTAAAATTAACAAAAAGTCGGTTCTCTTTTTATATACAATATTTAGAGTCGACTCCAATTCTAAAATTGATTTAGAGCAGGTTTACAATTTTGCGCCGGTCTTTTATTTGTCTCACTCGTGACAAAAAAAAGATCCTGACTATTTTCAAAATACATAAAGGTGGTGTTTTTTTTCCATTTCAGCAAAAATAAATTAGTAATAATATTATTAGTTCTAAGAAAGTCCATGTAGATTTTATAAAAAAAATTAAACACTCTTAACTGCGGAATTACACTTTAGGAAACTTCATAAAAATGTTCTGTACAAAAATTGAAATTCATTCACCCGTGCGCGGTGTGGGCTCTGTATTGTCAAACTTATAGAAAAACAAATGCACATCCTTCATAGAATACCGACCTATACATGCGGCTACTCCATGGATGAACACACACAAACAAACAATATCAACATGACGAACAGGTGTAAGGTATTTAAAAAAAAACAAAGATTATAAATTAATATAATACAAATGATGGAGATATTAATAGAATATGTTCTATCTACCTAATGCCTTACCTTTTGCCTTTTTTCTAAAAAAAAATAGGATACCACAGTAGGAATTTGCTTTTTTGGTAGATAAATATCTATGTGCATCTATTCCACATGAACAAAGATAGCCGCATTGTCTGCCAGTATTATCTTTCTCGCGCATAATAAAAAAAAGTTCTTAAACAAAAGAGAGAATATTATATTGTTCTCTTTTTAATTCAGAATGACTATAAAATTCTCTTCTTCTTATGAAACCTTCTTAAGAAAGCTTTTGTCTGCTCGAGATTGTCTGCTCGAGAAAATTTTCGATGACAGAATTTTGTATGGACGTGAGACATCTGTATATAATTATCTGTGCTAATAGCGTCAGAATTTATCCAGTGGTTATTTCAGCTGCTGGGTTAATCCCGAAAGCACTTACACGAAGTCTCAAAAAGTGGAAAATGGAACACATAACAGAACCTATGCAAAGAATTGTTATACTAGCAACCTGCAACATAGTGAGACGTTTTATGCAATAGTGTACAAAATAAACTTCAGAGCCTAATCCCTTGGTATAGCCCGGGATAGGTACATATTTTCCAGCCTCATGGAGGTTGAAAAATTTAGAAACTATAATAATAAATAAATAAAATAGAAAACTCGTTAAAAATCTCCACTATCAAATTAATTGGGTCTATAATGTAAAATTTAAATTCACTAAATTAACAAATGTTTGAAACTCAAGTGATCCAACAAATTATTTCGTTTGGATAAATCGTTTGGCTTGTAGAGCGAGTCAGAGTTAAAAAATTTCTGTGATGAAAAAAAGGTTTCTTTTCTAACTTTTCTTTTTAAACTTTGAGTGAAAAAACTAGGAAAAGAGCGTCAGAAGAAAACTTAACTTGAATTTTTAAAAAGCACTGAATATATTCAAATTGCCGGTAATTTATGTATGCTCATATACTTGTATGGTTCTTATGTATATTTCAAATATCTACATATAAATCAATAATGTATTTCGACCTTCATTAAATCCTTCTCCACCCTACCTAAAATACATATTTTTATCCCATCCCTTCCCGTCAATAAAAACATTCGTATAACATTAACAAAAATGAGGCAGATGATTGAATGAATCAGTGAGTGAAGCATTCTTTCTTTTATAATAATTAATAACAATAACAATAATAATTCTGTTTTTTCATACAGACACTTCCAAAACAAACAGGACGCCTACTTACACCTATTAACATCGTATCAAAACAGAAATGTACTCTTACGGCAGATGCAACCGTAGCATCTTCAATATCATGTTCATCATCTACACTCACATCAACTCTGCTAAACTTCGACTCCAAACAACTGGCGCTCGATAACATCATGCCGGGTATATATTTGACGAAAAACTTTTTCTCTTGGTCGGATGAAAAACTGCGTTCGCATGGGTTTACGCACGTTATAAAAATTGACAAACATATCCAGGAACTCTTTTATCCTTCGCTAGATACATGTATAAATAACTCAACAAATAATCATCGTCTCTATGACCTAGAGCTATCTCATCAGTTACGTTTTGATGGAGAATTTAAAACAATTGATTTGAATTTTGGCGAAAAAACATATCTTACAACAGTATTGCCGAATTGCTACAAGTCTGTTAAATTCATTGATCGAGCTTTATCTGTCGGCGGTACAATATTATTGATTGACTATAATGGTGGCGAACAAAAATGCTTGACTATAACCGTCGCCTACTTAATGTATAAAAATAACATAAACTTTTGGTAAGTCGATCAATATTAGTTTTAATTATTATTTATTATAGTATTATTTATTTCTCATGTTAATTTTATGTTTTTTTTTTTACTTTGCTTACATGAAATTTTTGTTTAAATATGTAAATAATTAAGAAAGTGCGTTCTCGAGAAATAAGTACGTAAACCTTCAAATAAAGAAAAAAAAAGAGTGTGTGTACTTACGTACGCGCGCTAGAAGTAAAGCAAAGCCTCTGTAAGGTTCTAACCTATAAGCGTACAAACATTTTGTACCAACCAACATAACAAATTATTTTGATTAAGATTATAATGAATTTACAAATTGCTTATATAAAAAAAATAAAAGTGACGAGATTCGCTTAGCCACTAGAATTGTGTAGGCACATATTTTGTAATTTAGCATGCCGATTACTTTTCGAATAGTTAAAAAATGAAACCCTTCATTCCTCACTTATCGTCTCTAACAAAAAAGTAGTTTTGTGACATAGATGTAAAGTACTGTTTGGGTGTGTTTCCCTTTTGACGATATATGGAAATCTACTTTTCGTTGGGTTCTGACATTACCTTTCAGTGCTTTTTGGAAACATAAAAACAATTCAATTTAAAAGTAATTTTAGTATAGTCTTGCAAATTGAAAGATGCCAAAATCACTTCCAAATACATTTTTTTGAAATATTTGTTCGAATTGGAAATGATTTGCAAAATAAGTTAGGAAGTTTGAATTGGAACTCAAAACTGTTTCAATTATACAAATGATGCATTTAGTGTTGGAATGACAGTTTGGTCTAACTGGCACTTTGTCATGTAAAAAATGTATCTCGCAACGCCCGAGAGGTTTTTAAAAAAGAACTTTCTTCGTTGAAACTTTACTTAGAACTAACTTATCAAATACATTAAATTTGCTTCCTAAAGAATAAACTGTAGGTTCTTATGGCAATAATATTCTTAAAGCTATTATGTTACAATATTTAATTAATAAGCTATTTTGCACTATTGCTATTTGAGGGAGTCGGGTTACGAGAGAGGAAAATGCAAAGCATAAAAAATGCGCGTGAAAAAATGTAATGTTAATGAACTTGATTTCCGTGGGCAATCAAGTTAAGTTTTATAAAATGTTATTTAATGTTTGGGATTGAAAAAACAGATGGGTAAGAAGGTATGGAATATGTAACCCGTATAACTTGTTTTTTTTTACCAAGGTTAAACAAAATGGATGGGGCTCTTTTTCAATACTAGCCGTTTTGTAGTGCATTTTTATCTCCACTGAATTCACAGCATGCTAGAGGGAGAGCGAGTGGAGGTTGCATATTCGGAGTAAAGAAAGAATTAAAAAGCTGCAGTTACGTTTTTAAAACTTTAAGATGTGGTGGAGAACTTTTTCGTATTATACCCTGCTATATCAACTGCAACAATTGGGATGTAGATTTCAATCAAGCGATTATGTGTGGAACAGATACAAATTTGCTAATAGTAGGAGATCTGAATGCAAGAGTGGGTACAACAGATGGTGAAGAGAACGAGAGAAGAGGTCTAATTAGACGATCTAAAGATATGGTGAGGAATAATAAGGGGAATCAATAACTTGATCTCTGCGACTCTTTTGGATTCCGAATTCTGAATGGTACGAGTGATGGAGATGAATTTGGTGAACATACGTTTGTTGGAAAACAGGGAAGTTCTGTCATTGATTATGGACTTGCTGGAGAGAAATGGAATTCAGTGATTACTGATTTCGAGGTGGAGCAAGTACCTTTTTCAGATCATATGCCAATTGTCATCCATTTTAGCATTGGGGGAACGGATAATGAGGAAAACAGGAACCTTAAATTAATGCCTAAACTACATTGGAATCATTCAAATGCAATTACATACAGGAATCATTTGGATATAAATCTGATGACAGAAGAAAATTGTAATTTGAGAAACATTGAAGATTGCATTAAGAAAGCGGCTCCAATACTAAAGAATTACGATGGAAGGAGAATATTTAAACAACCTTGGATTGATTTGGAGTGCATGTCGGCAAGAAAATTAGCATATACTTGGTTAAATAGCTATAGAAGAGACAACAATGAGTCTACTAGACTACGTTACCTCCAACTAAACAGAAAATTGAAAGCATTATGTAAGGAGAAAAAAATAACTTACTATGAAAACGAGGCAAAAAGTTTAGTAAGTTGTAAGAGTACGAGTGACTTTTGGAAAAAAGCACATAAAATAAATGGCAAGGTATATGTTATTAATAATAATCTAAATTGTGAGGCATTAAGAATACACTTTACCGAAATTCTAAATCATTTACCTACCACCAATGATATGATGCAATTTGCGCAGCCAGCTTTAAGTGATGAGATCTTAGAAGGAGTAATACAGAAGGAGTAAATATATGCAGCTCTTAATGGACTCAAGGATGGCAAAGCGGCTGGATCAGATAGAATACCTTCAGAATTCTATAAATATGGAACAGAGACAAAATGGATACAGGCCTTATACCGCAGGAATTCAAAGAAACGCTTATTTTTCCCATCCACAAAAAAGGTAATACAATGGACCCTGCAAACTATAGAGGAATTTCTTTCTTAAATACATCCTACAAAATATTTACATCAATTTTGCATAATAGACTTAGAATGTGGATAGACGAACACAAGCTATTGAAAGAATTTCAAGCTGGCTTCAAAAAAGGATATTCCACCATTGATAACATCTTTGTTCTACGAAGTATCGCTGACTTCTATTTGGATAGAAACAAAAAGCTGTATGTTTTCTTCGTCGATTTTAAGGCAGCTTTCGATACGATCGACCGCAATGCATTGATGTACAAGATGTTTGGATTAGGAATGACATACAAGTTCGGACGTGTACTTCAGAATCTTTATCTGGAAACTAAGGCTGCAGTATGGGATGGAGAAAATATTTCGACATGGTTTGAAACGAAGACAGGGGTAAGGCAAGGTTGTATGCTGAGTCCAAGCTTATTTGCACTCTTTATTGACGATATAACTGATTGTCTTCCAGGAGGAGTAGAATATGCTGGTATTCTCATCAAGGCTCTCCTTTTTGCGGATGACTTAGTATTGTTTGCGTACTCACCAGAATCGCTACAACTCATGATTAATAAACTAAGTATCTAATGTAAATGTTGAAATACTGCATTAATAATACTATATTAAAATATTTTAATTTAAGTATCCTTATGAAATATCTATCAAAATTAATAGAATATTTTCTTCATTACAATAAATTTGCTAAAACTGTTCCAATTATTAAATTCTTCTGGAATAAACGTAGCTCTACTACAGGTTATGGGCCCAGAATTGTTTCGGAATAATAAATTTATTGATTTTGTTGCTGTTATTAATTGTTGTTACGTGCAATGGGAAGCGAGAAAAATTCAAGTTTCTTGGCATCGATTGAACGACTGAAGGGTCGTGAAAACTATGCAACATGGAAGTATAACGACAATTGGAAAGCGGTTCTTGGAACAGAAGTGGATGCTAATAAAATAACGAAAGCTAGAGCAGCGATTATTTTAAGCATTGATTCAAGCAATTATGTCCATGTTCAGGATACTTCAACAGCAAAAAAAGTATGGGAAAAATTGGAATCTATTTTTGAAGACAAGGGTCATGCACGCCGAATCACATTGGTGAAACAATTAACAGGAACAAAACTGGAAAAGTGCAACTCAATGGATACATATGTTTCTACAATCATTACGGCGGCTCATAGGTTAAATGCGATAGGATTCAAAGTTGACGATAAATGGTTGGCAATATTTTTGATGTGCGGTCTATCGGATCAGTTTCAACCAATGGTGATGGCATTGGACAACACCGATACAAAGCTAACAAGTGATGCCATCAAAACTAAATTACTACAAGAAGTTTCAACTGTGAATGGTGAAGGTGCTTTTTTCAGTGGAAACGGCGGAAACGAAAAAGGGAGTACGATGCTACAGTTGTAACAAAATTGGTCACAAATCTCCTGACTGTCCGATTAAGAAGTCTAAGAATGTTGATGACAAAAATAAATCCGGAACTTCTTTTAGTGCTGTATTTTTAAGTGAAAATTTTAACCGAGGTGATTGGTATATTGATTCTGGCGCAACGCAACATCTTACCATGAACCAAAATTGGATTTTGAATCAAAGAAAACCATCAAAATCTGATATTATTGTTGCCAATAACACCAAAATGAAGGCTTCAATGTGTGGTTCGGTGAAAATAGCATGTGAAGTCAATGGACAACCAAATACCATTGAAGTTAAAAATGTTTTGTGCATTTCAGATTTAACAGCAAACCTTTTATCTGTAAGTCAAATGACAAAACGTGGACATATTGTTGAGTTCTTTTCAGATCGATGTGAAATCCGAGACCAAAACGAAATAATATTGGCAACAGCTTCGATGATAGATGGGTTGTACAGATTTAATGATGTGAAGCACTGTGGTTACATTGCAGTAACATCCCCGGAAACTTGTGAGACTTGGCATAGACGATTGGGTCATTTGAATTACCAAGATTTGAAGAAAATGAAAAATGGTGCTGTTGACGGTATTTCATTTCTTGAAGACACTGGAAAAAACATTTGCGTTGCTTGCTTAAAAGGAAAGCAGTCAAGACTACCATTTAACAAAAATGGCTCAAGAGCTCTGGAACTTTTGGAAGTTATACACGCTGACTTGACAGGAGCGATGGAGAATGTTTCAATTGGTGGAGCTAGATATGCATTTGTTCTAGTTGATGATTTCAATTTCAGCAGAAAAACATTTACCTATTTTCTAAAATCAAAGGACGAAACATTTTCTAAATTCTGCGAATTCAAATCTTTAGTTGAAAAACAAACTTGAAAACAGGTAACAGGTAACTGATGCAACTATCTCTGACACTCAACCAGGCAGTGATGAAGAAGTCGGATCAGCAAGATTAAGAAAGTCATCTAGAGAACGTAAAAAGAAACAATTTCCTGGTTTTATATCATATTTGGCATGCGGTAATATTGACGAACCATCAACAGTTGAAGATGCTATGAGTAGTTCAAATTGCGAAGAATGGAAGCATGCAATGAGCGAGGAATATCAATCGTTATTGGACAACCGTACCTGGGAACTGGTAGATTTACCAAAAG
The DNA here is from genome assembly GCA_963931855.1 of Philhelius festivus. NCBI lineage: Eukaryota > Metazoa > Arthropoda > Insecta > Diptera > Syrphidae > Philhelius > Philhelius festivus. The sequence goes on along the minus strand of OZ007556.1, from coordinate 126,927,781 downwards.
ACAAAAAAACCATAAGTTCGAAATGGGTTTTTAATATCAAAACGGATTCAAACGGCGCAGTTATTCGTTACAAGACAAGACTAGTGGCTAAGGGGTGCAGTCAACGACCTGGAATCGATTATGAAGAGACATTTTCGCCAGTGGTTAGATATTCATCGATACGGCTTCTAATCGCGCTTGCGTCAAAATTTAATCTTGACATTGATCAAATGGATGCAATTACAGCCTTCCTACAAGGAGATGTTAAAGAAAAGGTGTGCATGAAGCAACCAGATAGATTCGATGATGGAAGTGGCCGAGTCTGTTTACTTAAAAAGGCTATATACGGATTAAAGCAAGCTAGTCCGTCAATGGAATACCAAACTGAACGATGTAATGGTCAAATCTGGGTACAAACGTTGCAAAACAGATGCGTGCATATATTTTCGATATGAGAAAAAGAGTATGGTATTCGTTGCTGTCTATGTTGATGATTTGCTAATTTTTTCGAATAATAATGCTTGGAAAAATCAGTTAAAAGCAAATCTTAAAAAGAACTTTAGCATGAAGGATCTTGGTCAAGCTGGAAGCTGTATTGGAATGAGAATAACAAGGGATCGTAAAAATGGAACAATCTCATTAGATCAGAAGAAATACACAGAGCAAATACTTGAACGGTTTGGTATGTCTGAGTGTCATCCAATCGGTTCACCGATTGATCCAAATGTTAAATTGATAAAGGACATGTCAGCGAAGACCGAATACGAAGTAAAAGACATGGAAAATGTACCTTACCAAGAAGCTATTGGGAGTATTTTATACTTGTCACAATGTACACGTCCTGATTTAACATATGCGATTGGAAATCTAAGCAGATTTAATCAAGAACCGGGGCGACCTCATTGGAATGCAGTAAAAAGAATTTTCCGATATTTAAAGAAAACGAAGGACTACAAGCTGACCTTCCAATCACTTGATGATGAAACTTCTAAACTTCATGGTTATTGCGATGCAGATTGGGCATCTGATCCGGATGACAGAAAATCGTGCACTGGATATGTCTTTAAATTTGAAAACAGTGCGATTTCATGGGTAAGCAAGAAACAGCCAACGGTTGCACTTTCCAGTGCTGAAGCATAATATATGGCTCTTTCGACGGTTACTCAGGAAGCGATTTTGATACGGCAGCTTTTAATTAACTAATTAATTTAATTAATTTAATTAAATTGGATAACTCAATTAAGTCAATTAAAATTTTTAGCGGCAACCAAAGTGCTATCAATATGGCTAAGAATCAAATGTATAGTGCACGGACTAAACATATAGACATTCGTCATCATTTTATTCGTGAAAGATTGGATAGTGGTGATATTGAAGTCAACTATATAAATACAAATCAGATGATTGCAGATAATTTAACCAAGGCAGTTAACAATGAAAAACATGCCTTTTGCACAAACAATATGGGTTTAAATTAGAACTTAAAAAAAAAATTGAACTTTAAATTTTAATATGTATTGATTAAGAGGGGATGTTGAAATACTGTATTAATAATACTATATTAAAATATTTAAATTAAAGTATCGTTATGAAATATCTATCAAAATTAATAGAATATTTTCTTCATTACAATAAATTTTGCTAAAACTGTTCACACTGAAATTTCTCTCCAATTAATAATAAATAAATTAAGAATAAACGTAGCTCTACTACAGTAAAACCTGGAAATTAGTGGTTAGTCTTGAGAAGTCGAAGGTAATGGTTTTTCGAAAAGGTGGATGAAGAGTAAGCAGTCATGAACGGTGGACTTACAATAATGAAAGAATAGAGGTGGTTAAAGAATATAAATATCTTGGCATCAATGTAACCAATAAAAACAGCATTGAAAAACATCTCGCCGATAAATTGCAAAAAGCGAAAACTGCAATTAATATCGCATGGAGAAACATCTTCAAGGTATTTGAATCGATAGCGGAGTCAACATTAATGTATGCAGCTCAAGTGTGGGGTAGCAAAAAATATGAAACCGTTGAAAAATTGCTCGGATTTTATATAAAAAGGATATTCCGATTACCACCGAAGGCACCGAACTACATGTTAATTCTGGAAACGGGAATCTCTCCATTGTTTATTAAAACACTGAAGTTCAATGTTGACTACAGATGTAAGGTCCTTCAGATGTCAGATGAGCGTCTCCCGAAAATAGCAGCACTGCAGGTGATACAGAGAAAATCAGGTTGGTTCAGAGAGTGGCTAGAGCTAGCTGAAGAAGAAGGTAAAAATCTGGCATCTGTAGACTATCTTAGGTGGAAACCCCTTCTGTACCAATTGATTGCTGCAGTAGACGATCGATATAGACGGAGGTGCACATCCGAAGCAAAGGAATCCATCTATAGAATGTGGTACAGCAAGCTGGACTACAATCTTAATCAAAAGAATTACTTCCGAGATGACCTAACAACGGATCAAATATCTATGGTATTTAGACTTAGAGGAGAACTGTTCAATCTAAATTTCATTCCCAAGAAGACATGTCTTTGGAAGCGATGTTTTATCAAAACAGCTGATCACTCATCTTAATGAAGTAGATGCTCCCTTGTTATATAAATATTGTAAAATTGCATTAAAATATAGAAACAGAACTATTAACGAAAATTTTTAAAGATTGTTAAAAGACATATACAAATGTTTATAGAATAAAAAGTTGTCAATCAAGCAGACGGCAAACAGTCATGCTATATATTTGTAATATTTATGTATGAACATTAAACATTGAAAAATAAATCTAATCTAATCTAAAAATCTAAGTAAAATGAAACGTAAGCCCATATATTTCATTTCAGCAACCAAACAAATGTGAAAATAAAAATTGAATGAGCGCGACTGTCTACTTCATTTATTAATTTCATTTAACGTGACGACGAGAAATGCTTTATTACGTAGTTACCAGAAAGTTTATTTACAAGTGTTTTTTTTTTATGTTTCGCATTAATTATTTTGTACATTTTAGTGCTTAGTTTTTAAGTTAAATAGTATATAAGTATTCAGTATTGTGGAGGATGGTCTTTAATGTTTTAAATAAATAAAAGCATAAAAAATATATATTTGTTTGTGTTCTTTTCACAAAAGGAAGTGGTTTTCAATTGAGAAATTGCTGGGGCACATTATTCATTCAAAAAAAGCTTTTGTTGTGTGTTTTTTAATGACATTATGTTTTTAATTGTTTCGTTGGTTAGTTGTTGTGGTTTTTTCATTAAAAGAACATTCTCTTTCGGTGGTAAAAGGTGTTTTTAAAGTGTTTTAAATAAGCTCTAACAAAGTTTGAACAGTAATTGTAAAAAACATGTCGCTGTCTTTAACGGATAACGTGTCGTTTTGGCATGTCACTGACAACTGCATAGAACATTTCTTACCCCCAACGCCGGAATAGAAGTCTTACTTCAAAAACAATATTTAAGAGCAAATCTTTCTTTAATTAATACCAATATTAATAATTGGATACTTGACAAACAAATACGATAGCAATGTTTTAATAACTTTGTCTTTCTTTCAATTGTTTCGGTTGATTAAAATATATTTTTGTTTGAAAACTGAACCTATCACACAAACAAAATATTTACAACATTTTTTTTTAATTGCAAAAAAAATTAATTTACGGCATGAGGTATAAAATATAACGTCGAACAAATGTCCGCCGCAGCTTTGTTGGTGGCACATATTCTGGGTGAATTTGTTGTTGGTGGCGTTTGTGATGACCAGTGGTTTTGAAAATATAATTCGATAATTTTGACATGTTGTTCAAGGCTTTAATCTTTATACATACATACATATACAAATATGTATGCAAGAGGTACATGCAGTTCGTAAATTTGACACCACTGTTTCAAACACATATATATATATATACATATGTATGTGCTCGAAATGTGAAAACTTACTACAAAAATTGATTCGTTTTATATTTTTCAAACATCATTTTACATTGGTGAAAACATTAACAAACAATTTTTTGCATATAGGGAAGTGAAAATTCGACTGAAATTTTCGAAAGGCCAATGCATAGACAAAATGTCACTGTATGGCATGCAATTTGTGCTGGTGGTTTCATTTGTTGATACCGTCGATGTCAATTCTCATCGGTACTATTTTGTTTTGCCTGAAACAGAAGATATGAACGCGATGGATATTTGTTCCCGTAGATAATGTGATTTCATGGTACCCCTTTGCATAATGGTTACTGCGTGCATTATCATGCAGAGGTTCTTGGGTTCGATTCTTAGCCGGTGCGAAAATATCTTGTCCTCTTGTGGTGAATAAGTGACATATCTTTCATAGAATGGTTGAGAGTTGTAAATCAATAGGCAACACCAAATTTATTATATTTATTTATTTTGGCATGTGGTTTCAACAAGGCGGCTCCAGATCTGGCATAGAAGACATATTTCGCATTTTGATGATGTGATCTGCAACACACAATCTGCAGAATCTTGACATATTGAAAAGCAAAATTCGTCGATATCTCGAAAATAACCTTGGCAGAATCTAGTACTGCAATAACTGGAATAGAGGACATTTGAAATAAAATTTGAACTGCAGTCTAAATCATTTTTTTAATTGGTTTTTGAAACATAAAATGGATTATCCTGTGCTTCTGAAGAGTTGACAGCAAATTTTACAAGACGTTGATTTAACCTAACAAATTTCGATCCTTCATTTTGAAAGAACCTTAGTAACTAAAAAAGAATTCTAAACCTTACCTTTTGATAAATATTTAGATTAGTATTGTTTCAATATTGTTCCAGAACATTTTCTGAAATGCACGTCGCACAGTGGCCCGAATTGACTTTTTTGGTTGCAAAAATCATATCTCTTAAACGAATAAAGATATCACCACAATTTTTTTTTATCTTGAAGGAAATTTCCAAGGCTATAAAGTTTGAGAATTTAAAGAAAAAATATTTACAGGGTGTTTCAGAATCTGCTGCTGAAAAAAGAAGTTTTAGTTATGGTGGTTTACATATCTGGTATTTAATTTTAAAAAGGTTGAAAGTCAATTGTAATTTGAGTGTAATTTATGTAAAGCAGTGGGGAAAAAAGAAAACAACCCAAATTGAATGAAAATGTGGGGAAAAAAATCTTTTTTTTTTATTAAATGATTTTTTTATTTTATTTTTTATTTTTTTTTATAAAAGAGTACTCATAAGTATTTATAAAATATTTTATTAATAGATTACAACTCAAAAAGTAGAAGAATAAAATAAAAGGAACAAACATTTACATACAAACATTAAATTTCTTGGAAACAATCATCTAAGTCCGGGGAAATGCGTAACAAACTTATCATTTCTGGTGAGTATTTCATATTTCAGATCTTTTTGGGTTCTTACATGCCTCAAGGAAGAAATAAGTGGATCGGATGAGATTGCTAGCATGTTTAATAAGTCTTCATTCTGCCGAATTCTTGAAACTTTGAACGTATTTTGATATCTGTATTTCTTGTAGTCTTTATTTTTGGACTTTTGGGCTTCTTCTGACAATTCTCCAAGTAGTAGAGATTGGTATTCGATTATGTTTTGACTATCAACCAAAATTTTATGAAGAGTAGGTGTTAGTAGTTTTTCAGGGTACTTTTGTTTCAATAACTCTGTGGTTTTTTTTTGGTGTACTCTCCAAATTTAACTGTATTCACTTCTTCCCTGCAATTCAAAACATTAAGTATTATTTTGATCCTAGTTATAACCTTTCCATTGACACCAGTTATTCGAGCGGTTGCCTCCGATTGTTCAAAAAATCTCCTTGAAGTGTTTCCATCATTGCTATTTCCAAATCCTTGATTTGGTTTATCCACAGCAAGTCCAAGCTAATCGTGAAAACGTCTTTGAACCTCTCGTTTTCTTCGTATTTCTGCCTCCTTGATCCCAATAGATTCATCTCCCTTTGTCGAAGTGTATAAGCAAGTTTTAAAATAAATTCCTTGCACCTCATTCTAGCATGCAATGGAGAGATTCCATATTCGTAATTATGTTCGTCGTTTTTTAATTCATCCTGGTTATTGAAGTTTTTTTGGGTTCTTTTACATATCGGACATGACCGCGTTAATTCGTTTAAAACTTTTCCGTCAATCATAGTTAAAAAGAACTCGTGTTTCACCAATATTGTTATATCTTCATTAACTTTATACTTTATTGGTTGAATATCTGCTATTTGCCTTTTCATATCGTTGACTGTTGTATTTATGAGGTCAATAGTTTCTTTGGCATATTGGAACATTATGGGTCGGCAGAAATGAGTTGATGATGGGCGAGGGTTCCTCCAATGTTCGCAATCTGCACTATTGAGCCTAAGTGGAACAACTGATGCCATGAACATGTTTGCGTCTGTTTCTGCTTTCCTTGACTCTTTTGACTCGAAGTAGAAATTGCCTTGATCACATCACTCTTCGCCTTTTCATGGTCTTTATTATACCTTATTACTAATGCATCAGAGAGATTTGCAGTACTTATCTCCTTTGTTGCATTGATTAGTTTTTGCTTTTTTGTGAATATTGCGCACTCATTGACTGACTTCCTTGGCCTTCCTCTTGATGACCTTGATGTAGTTGGGAGATCACACATTACTTCTGTTTGTCTGGTGATATGGAGAGATGAAGATAACCATAGCTCATTTTTGTTTATAAAATTGACTCTCGATCTATGGGCTGCGAGCCATTTTTTCTTAGTAGCGCAATGAAAGTGTCTTAATTTTGCTTCATTTTCCGGTAAATTTTCAGCAGATAGTTGGTGTTCACTTATTACGGCATAAATAAACTCGTCAGTGCTATTAAAAAAAGTTCAAACAAAATATTGTTTGGTATATCCATTTTAAATAATTTTTCCTTATACAACTGCTCGATCGCTCGTTATAGTTTTAAATAATAACTCCATCCCAATGTTTTATTTTGTTATACCTTAAAACTAAATACCTTCACTAAAAATATTCTTTTTTATGACATCCCAATAAGGTAATCTGTTTACCTAAAAATATTCTAATCCAGTTAAGAACCCTTATCCATCAAACTACCTGACAATAATTAATCATACCCGAAATCAAAAACAGTCATAATTAAAAGTTTGATTAGGGGTTACAAGAAATAAGCTGTAGTGCGTATACACTACACTATATTGCATAAGAATTTTATTGCAGGTCATTGCCATAGATCTATACTCCACGTTCCTATAGCCAACCCATTTCTCATATGTACTCGCATTTCATTCACTCCAGAAAATTATCTAATAAAATGTTCAATGCCACTTGAGTCTCAGATTACTTTTACTATGGTCAAGTGTATCTATCTATTCGTGAAGGTTCAACGAATTTGGATACATTTGTGCATTTTGAAAGGGGCATGCATATTGGTTATGATATTGATGACATAGCAAGTATGCTGCCTGATTCTGTCATTTGTTTCCCACCGAATTAGAATTAAATACAATGTATATGTTTTAGTAATACTATGTATAGGTTTAAGTTCTTAGTGTGTAAGAAAATTATTTTTGTATAAATAGCTTAAGTCTGATAAAATAAAATTCACTTTCAATTTGAGAGTTAAAATTAAAACATCGGCTCTTTAGCCTACTTTCCTTTTTTTTCAGTCAAATCAATCAGATCGGCTCTTTAGCCATCATATATAATTGGCTTGAGGAAGCCCATATCCTCCATAGCTTTATAGGACAGGCAGGGCCCATTACATGGCGATCTTGCCAGTATTTTTTTAATTAAGATATTATGTCATATAGTCCGGAAGAGCTCGACAAACTTTTCGAATATATGGATAGCCCATATCATCCGGGCGAGCCAACCAAAGATATACCGCAATATATTCCAACATCCAAAACGACGGGCCCAAAGCCTTTGACGATTGAAGACTACAAAAAAAGGCAAATAATCAAATATCAGCCGGAACAGCAAGAGCAACAGCAGCACAAAAGAAAACGCGCTGGGCGCAAAGTTAAAATTAGACAAGAAGTTGGTAATCTATACAGGTTAGCTGGATTAGCCAACAATGAACAAAGAAAACAGTTTATTGTACAAGCAAGAAATTTGCAGCGACATGCAAATATGAAAAATAATAAAAACCAAAAATAAAAAAAAAAAAAAAAAAAAAAAAAAAATGGGAGGAAAAACGTCCAAAGAAGAGGTGATTGTTAATGCCTCAAACAATAATAATACAACTGTATTTAGTTCAAACCTATTATTCATAGATATTCTAATTATAATTTTAATAATATGTATAATCTACCTTTCATTCAAAATTTTTAGATTTTATTTTAAGACTAATGTACAAAAAATTGTAAGTAATGAAATTAAAAATATAACAGTATAAATTGAACAAATCTAATTGTTGTTACGATAAAAATGTATATTTAAAAGCAAACTTTAACAAAACTCCAACAAGAAAATATTCTCAAAAATATATAAACGAAAAAAGAGATGAAATACTAAAATTAGAAGAAGAATTTAATAAAAAGTATGAAGATTCACCTAAGGAAACAAATCGGCAGGCGTTGAAAACAATTATAGATAATTTGTTGGTCAGATTGAAACAAATATTAGATGATAAAAGGAAATTATTAGATACAGAAAACGTAGGCGAAGAATATATTGAAATTGATCAAAAATTAATCGAAGAAGAAATAAATAAATTAGAATTAAAAATGGCAAAATTCGACATTTTATCAAGTATAAAAATTATCCCAGAGTATGGAGGGGAAGCAGAAAAACTAACAAATTTTTTAAATTTAGTAGACTATGTTCACAGCTCTCTTAGTGATGAAAATGAAAAAAACAAGCTCATGAAATTTGTTTTAGGAACAAAATTAACCGACAAAGTTAGGAATAAGCTAAATACTGTTAAAGAACCCAAAACGATCAAAGAACTGAAGGAAATTTTTATTCAACTTTTTAAAAGTAAAAAAAATTCTCTTCAAATAATTTCACAACTCTCCACTATACAACAAAATTCAAGCACAACTACTACCTTTGCAACAAAAATAGAAACTCTGGTATCAGAGCTCACTTCACTGCAATTGTTAGAGCAAGGAGATGAAAGTAGGGAAACGATCTGCAAAATGAATGACCAATTAGGTTTAAATGCATTCAAAAATGGGTTGCAACAACCAACAAAGTCAACGGTCTTCTCGGCTAGACCGAAAACACTCAATGAAGCAATTCAATTAGCAGCAGAGTTAGATTCGTCTAATGAGTCTGCACAAGTTAACCATTTCAGAGTAAATACCTCCAGGGGTAACAATTATCAAAATTTTAACAGGAACAATAGCAACAGATTTAGTAGATCAGGTAATCAGAACAACAATACTAGAATCAACACAAGATATAATAGCAATAGAAATAACAATAACAGTTACAATAGTAATAATAATATCAACAATATGAGATATTATAATAACAATAGATATAACAATAATAGTAATAACAGATTCAATAATAATAGATATAATAATGCAAACAACAATGCACAAAACCCAAGAACAATAAACTATATTGAACATTCGGAAAACACACAAGGAGTCTCCGAAGCCCAGAGAGACTCAGACTTCAGTTTAGAAAACAACCAATAAAGGCAATCCTGAATCTTAACCTCCATTTTACAAGTTATATAATAGCTCAATCTGACATAACAAGAAAAGATCAAAAGTTTTTAATTGATACCGGTGCTGATATCTCAATCCTGAAGAGAAGTAGCTTAAATTCAGAAAATAACATAAATATAACAGATAAAATAACGATTAAAGGAGTCACAGATTCGGAAGTATATTCTATAGGTTCAATACAAGGGCAATTAAGAATCGAGGGCGAGCAGATCGAGCAAAAGTTCCAAGTAGTAGATGACAGTTTCCCAATCAATACGAATGGTATTCTAGGAAGAGACTTTTTGATAAAAAACAATTGTAAAATAGATTATGAAAACTTTACCCTATCTATTTTACTCAAAAATGATGAATTCATTTTTCCAATGTTCACACAGCTTCCTAAATCACAAAATATTATTTTACCCGCAAGAACACAATCACTGCATCCAATAAATCTTGAAATACTGGAAGACAGCATCGTACTCAATCAAGAAATACAAAATGGAGTTTTCATCGCGAATTCAATTATCCCAGCAAAGGGCATGACTCAAATAGCATTTTTAAACACTTTAGAGCATGACGTAATTTTAAGACCATTCAAACCAGATGTAGTCCCACTCACTGATTTTCATGTTATTGATCTAAAAAAGAATTTTGAAAAGAACAAAAAAGAAAATTAATACGAAAGACTAATAAAGGAACTAAATATCGACATATCAGATATTAAAGCAAAACATTCCATTTTAGACATATGTAGGGAATTTGCGGATTGTTTCCATCTAGATGGAGATACATTGACAGTAAATAATTTCTACAAACAAAGAATTTCTATGACAGACAACAATCCTGTTTACATTAAAAATTATAGACTCCCCAATGGACAGATAGAAGAAATCAACCAACAAGTAGATAAACTTCTTGAAGATAACATAATTGAACCTTCAGTCAGCCCATTTAACTCACCTTTGCTCGTGGTACCGAAGAAAGATTCTCAGGGAGAAAAGAAATGGCGTTTAGTTGTGGATTTCCGTCAATTGAATAAAAAAATAATAGACGATAAATTTCCCTTGACAAGACTGGATGATGTACTAGATACACTGGGCAGAGCTAAATACTTTTCCACCTTAGACTTAACTAGCTCCTTCCATCAAATAGAATTGGATGAAGAATCTAGACCAAAAACAGCATTTTCAACACCCCGTGGACATTTTCACTTCAATAGATTACCGTTTGGACTAAAAATATCAACGAATAGCTTCCAACGTATGCTATCTGTAGCCTTAGCAGGTCTTAGCACAGAAGCTTTCTTATATGTTGACGATATAATTATATTCGGCTGTAGCCTGAATCATCACAACAGTAACCTTATAAAGATTCTTCAAAGGCTCAGAAAATACAATCTCAAACTGAACCCCAAAAAATGCAATTGGCTGCAAACGTAGGTAACATATCTTGGACATTTAATAACAAATGAGGGAATAAAACCAGATCCGCAAAAGTATGAAGCTATTACTGCATATCCAACACCAAAAAATGCAGAGGAAGTCAAAAGATTTGTAGCGTTCTGCAACTATTATAGGAGATTCATAAAAGACTTTGCAACAGTAGCTAGACCACTAAATATGCTATCTAAAAAGGGAGTAGAATTCATTTGGAGCGAAGAATGTGAAAATGCCTTTATCACTTTGAAAAACAAGCTGATAAATCCACCTATCCTTAAGTACCCAAATCATGAAGAGACATTCATAATAACAACTGATGCTTCGAATGTTGCCTTAGGAGCAGTACTATCACAAGGTGAGATAGGTAAAGATCTCCCGATTTCATATGCCAGTAGAAGTTTAACCAAGCATGAGCTGAATAAACCAATAATCGAGAAGGAACTGCTTGGCATACATTGGGCAATAAACTACTTCAGACCATACGTATATGGAAGAAAATTTACTGTGGTAACAGATCACAGACCGTTAGTAAGTCTCTTTACACACAAAAATCCATCATCAAAGTTAACAAGGATAAGATTGGATCTAGCAGATTACACCTTTAATATTATTTATAAACAGGGATCAATGAACACAAATGCTGATGCGTTATCACGTATCAAGCTTGATTCTGAAATATTAAAAGAAATAATCCCAACTTCAAATGTAAATATTATGACTAGATCAAAATCAGCTAAAATAGCAAATGAAAATTTAAAAAACCAAAATGTTAAAAATATAGAGTTAAAAACGAATGATACACCTACATACATTTGGGAATGTGTTTCCCTAACAGAAGTTAAAAATAATAAAAAATTAAAATTCAAAAAAGTGCTACTAAAACATGAAGTACATCAGCGAAAATCCCCATATAAACTAAGGTTTAATTCAGGAGAAGCCTGTACAAAAATTCATGTAAACAACACAGATGTGGTGATAGAATACAGTGATAATCCGAATCTCGATTTAGGTCTGATCTTGGAGAAACTTGTATTTAGAATGAATAAAGAGGACATTAACCAATTAGCAATTGCTAATAATGACGAAATATTTGAGCACATAAGTATATATGAATTTAAAAAATTGTATAATAAATTACAACAAAAAATTGAAAGAAAAGCAAGATTAAAAATATTGATATATATTCCCCCAATAAGAGTTATTGATGATAAAGAGAAAGAAAAAATAATAGAGAATTTTCATAATACACCACATGTCGGTGGACACTCAGGCATAAAAAGAACAATAAATAAAATAAAACAAAGATATTGTTGGAAAAATTTAAACAAAATGGTGAAGAAATACGTTAATGAATGCATAATATGTGCACAGAGCAAACAAATCAGGAATACAAAAGAAAGATTGGTATTAACAGAGACACCAACAACAAGTTTTGAAGTAGTAACAGCAGACACCGTAGGTCCGCTAAGACCCTCAAACGACTTTAGGTATATACTCACTTTACAATGTGAGTTAACAAAATACGTTGAAGCTATTCCTATTAAAAGCAAAGATGCAAACACTGTAGCAAAAGCATTGGTAGATAATTTCCTTCTTAGACACGGTAGTTTCAGAACATTAAGAACAGACATGGGGACAGAATTTATCAACGAAGTAATGAAAAACGTTTACACATTATTTGGAATAAAACACATAACATCAACGCCCTATCATCACGAAACATTAGGATCTATAGAACGAAACCATAGAGTATTGAATGAATATCTAATTGCCTTTGCAGAAGAAAACAATTGGCATGAGTGGATTCCCTATTTTGTCTTTAGTTACAATACAACACCACACTCTAGCATAGGTATATCACCCTTTGAATTGGTTTATGGAAAATTAGCTAAACTACCAGAAGGCTTAGCTTATAACATAGCAAGACCTATATATAACATTGATGATTACAGTTTAGAATTAAAATTTAGATTAGGTCAAATAAGAGCAATAGCTAAAAGATTATTGGATAAAAGTAAAATAGAAAGAAAGGAATTAGTAGATAAGATTGCCAACCCATTACAATTAAAAGTAGGAGATAAGGTATATTTAAAAGTAGGAAATAAGAAAAAATTAGAAAACCCATATAAAGGACCATACGAAGTAATTGAATTAAATGGTGTAAATAGTAAAATTAAGATTAATAATGAAATCAAAGAGGTACATAATAATAGATTAAAAAAATAATAAACAAAAAAAAAAAAAAAAAAAAAATGTTTAAATAAATTTTTTTTTTTTTCCTAAAAGAGTGAGGATGTAGTGCGTATACACGACACTATATTGCATAAGAATTTTATTGCAGGTCATTGCCATAGATCTATACTCCACGTTCCTATAGCCAACCCATTTCTCATATGTACTCGCATTTCATTCACTCCAGAAAATTATCTAATAAAATGTTCAATGCCACTTGAGTCTCAGATTACTTTTACTATGGTCAAGTGTATCTATCTATTCGTGAAGGTTCAACGAATTTGGATACATTTGTGCATTTTGAAAGGGGCATGCATATTGGTTATGATTTTGATGACATAGCAAGTATGCTGCCTGATTCTGTCATTTGTTTCCCACCGAATTAGAATTAAATACAATGTATATGTTTTAGTAATACTATGTATAGGTTTAAGTTCTTAGTGTGTAAGAAAATTATTTTTGTATAAATAGCTTAAGTCTGATAAAATAAAATTCACTTTCAATTTGAGAGTTAAAATTAAAACATCGGCTCTTTAGCCTACTTTCCTTTTTTTTTCAGTCAAATCAATCAGATCGGCTCTTTAGCCATCATATATAATTGGCTTGAGGAAGCCCATATCCTCCATAGCTTTATAGGACAGGCAGGGCCCATTACATGGCGATCTTGCCAGTATTTTTTTAATTAAGATATTATGTCATATAGTCCGGAAGAGCTCGACAAACTTTTCGAATATATGGATAGCCCATATCATCCGGGCGAGCCAACCAAAGATATACCGCAATATATTCCAACATCCAAAACGACGGGCCCAAAGCCTTTGACGATTGAAGACTACAAAAAAAGGCAAATAATCAAATATCAGCCGGAACAGCAAGAGCAACAGCAGCACAAAAGAAAACGCGCTGGGCGCAAAGTTAAAATTAGACAAGAAGTTGGTAATCTATACAGGTTAGCTGGATTAGCCAACAATGAACAAAGAAAACAGTTTATTGTACAAGCAAGAAATTTGCAGCGACATGCAAATATGAAAAATAATAAAAACCAAAAATAAAAAAAAAAAAAAAAAAAAAAAAAAATGGGAGGAAAAACGTCCAAAGAAGAGGTGATTGTTAATGCCTCAAACAATAATAATACAACTGTATTTAGTTCAAACCTATTATTCATAGATATTCTAATTATAATTTTAATAATATGTATAATCTACCTTTCATTCAAAATTTTTAGATTTTATTTTAAGACTAATGTACAAAAAATTGTAAGTAATGAAATTAAAAATATAACAGTATAAATTGAACAAATCTAATTGTTGTTACGATAAAAATGTATATTTAAAAGCAAACTTTAACAAAACTCCAACAAGAAAATATTCTCAAAAATATATAAACGAAAAAAGAGATGAAATACTAAAATTAGAAGAAGAATTTAATAAAAAGTATGAAGATTCACCTAAGGAAACAAATCGGCAGGCGTTGAAAACAATTATAGATAATTTGTTGGTCAGATTGAAACAAATATTAGATGATAAAAGGAAATTATTAGATACAGAAAACGTAGGCGAAGAATATATTGAAATTGATCAAAAATTAATCGAAGAAGAAATAAATAAATTAGAATTAAAAATGGCAAAATTCGACATTTTATCAAGTATAAAAATTATCCCAGAGTATGGAGGGGAAGCAGAAAAACTAACAAATTTTTTAAATTTAGTAGACTATGTTCACAGCTCTCTTAGTGATGAAAATGAAAAAAACAAGCTCATGAAATTTGTTTTAGGAACAAAATTAACCGACAAAGTTAGGAATAAGCTAAATACTGTTAAAGAACCCAAAACGATCAAAGAACTGAAGGAAATTTTTATTCAACTTTTTAAAAGTAAAAAAAATTCTCTTCAAATAATTTCACAACTCTCCACTATACAACAAAATTCAAGCACAACTACTACCTTTGCAACAAAAATAGAAACTCTGGTATCAGAGCTCACTTCACTGCAATTGTTAGAGCAAGGAGATGAAAGTAGGGAAACGATCTGCAAAATGAATGACCAATTAGGTTTAAATGCATTCAAAAATGGGTTGCAACAACCAACAAAGTCAACGGTCTTCTCGGCTAGACCGAAAACACTCAATGAAGCAATTCAATTAGCAGCAGAGTTAGATTCGTCTAATGAGTCTGCACAAGTTAACCATTTCAGAGTAAATACCTCCAGGGGTAACAATTATCAAAATTTTAACAGGAACAATAGCAACAGATTTAGTAGATCAGGTAATCAGAACAACAATACTAGAATCAACACAAGATATAATAGCAATAGAAATAACAATAACAGTTACAATAGTAATAATAATATCAACAATATGAGATATTATAATAACAATAGATATAACAATAATAGTAATAACAGATTCAATAATAATAGATATAATAATGCAAACAACAATGCACAAAACCCAAGAACAATAAACTATATTGAACATTCGGAAAACACACAAGGAGTCTCCGAAGCCCAGAGAGACTCAGACTTCAGTTTAGAAAACAACCAATAAAGGCAATCCTGAATCTTAACCTCCATTTTACAAGTTATATAATAGCTCAATCTGACATAACAAGAAAAGATCAAAAGTTTTTAATTGATACCGGTGCTGATATCTCAATCCTGAAGAGAAGTAGCTTAAATTCAGAAAATAACATAAATATAACAGATAAAATAACGATTAAAGGAGTCACAGATTCGGAAGTATATTCTATAGGTTCAATACAAGGGCAATTAAGAATCGAGGGCGAGCAGATCGAGCAAAAGTTCCAAGTAGTAGATGACAGTTTCCCAATCAATACGAATGGTATTCTAGGAAGAGACTTTTTGATAAAAAACAATTGTAAAATAGATTATGAAAACTTTACCCTATCTATTTTACTCAAAAATGATGAATTCATTTTTCCAATGTTCACACAGCTTCCTAAATCACAAAATATTATTTTACCCGCAAGAACACAATCACTGCATCCAATAAATCTTGAAATACTGGAAGACAGCATCGTACTCAATCAAGAAATACAAAATGGAGTTTTCATCGCGAATTCAATTATCCCAGCAAAGGGCATGACTCAAATAGCATTTTTAAACACTTTAGAGCATGACGTAATTTTAAGACCATTCAAACCAGATGTAGTCCCACTCACTGATTTTCATGTTATTGATCTAAAAAAGAATTTTGAAAAGAACAAAAAAGAAAATTAATACGAAAGACTAATAAAGGAACTAAATATCGACATATCAGATATTAAAGCAAAACATTCCATTTTAGACATATGTAGGGAATTTGCGGATTGTTTCCATCTAGATGGAGATACATTGACAGTAAATAATTTCTACAAACAAAGAATTTCTATGACAGACAACAATCCTGTTTACATTAAAAATTATAGACTCCCCAATGGACAGATAGAAGAAATCAACCAACAAGTAGATAAACTTCTTGAAGATAACATAATTGAACCTTCAGTCAGCCCATTTAACTCACCTTTGCTCGTGGTACCGAAGAAAGATTCTCAGGGAGAAAAGAAATGGCGTTTAGTTGTGGATTTCCGTCAATTGAATAAAAAAATAATAGACGATAAATTTCCCTTGACAAGACTGGATGATGTACTAGATACACTGGGCAGAGCTAAATACTTTTCCACCTTAGACTTAACTAGCTCCTTCCATCAAATAGAATTGGATGAAGAATCTAGACCAAAAACAGCATTTTCAACACCCCGTGGACATTTTCACTTCAATAGATTACCGTTTGGACTAAAAATATCAACGAATAGCTTCCAACGTATGCTATCTGTAGCCTTAGCAGGTCTTAGCACAGAAGCTTTCTTATATGTTGACGATATAATTATATTCGGCTGTAGCCTGAATCATCACAACAGTAACCTTATAAAGATTCTTCAAAGGCTCAGAAAATACAATCTCAAACTGAACCCCAAAAAATGCAATTGGCTGCAAACGTAGGTAACATATCTTGGACATTTAATAACAAATGAGGGAATAAAACCAGATCCGCAAAAGTATGAAGCTATTACTGCATATCCAACACCAAAAAATGCAGAGGAAGTCAAAAGATTTGTAGCGTTCTGCAACTATTATAGGAGATTCATAAAAGACTTTGCAACAGTAGCTAGACCACTAAATATGCTATCTAAAAAGGGAGTAGAATTCATTTGGAGCGAAGAATGTGAAAATGCCTTTATCACTTTGAAAAACAAGCTGATAAATCCACCTATCCTTAAGTACCCAAATCATGAAGAGACATTCATAATAACAACTGATGCTTCGAATGTTGCCTTAGGAGCAGTACTATCACAAGGTGAGATAGGTAAAGATCTCCCGATTTCATATGCCAGTAGAAGTTTAACCAAGCATGAGCTGAATAAACCAATAATCGAGAAGGAACTGCTTGGCATACATTGGGCAATAAACTACTTCAGACCATACGTATATGGAAGAAAATTTACTGTGGTAACAGATCACAGACCGTTAGTAAGTCTCTTTACACACAAAAATCCATCATCAAAGTTAACAAGGATAAGATTGGATCTAGCAGATTACACCTTTAATATTATTTATAAACAGGGATCAATGAACACAAATGCTGATGCGTTATCACGTATCAAGCTTGATTCTGAAATATTAAAAGAAATAATCCCAACTTCAAATGTAAATATTATGACTAGATCAAAATCAGCTAAAATAGCAAATGAAAATTTAAAAAACCAAAATGTTAAAAATATAGAGTTAAAAACGAATGATACACCTACATACATTTGGGAATGCGTTTCCCTAACAGAAGTTAAAAATAATAAAAAATTAAAATTCAAAAAAGTGCTACTAAAACATGAAGTACATCAGCGAAAATCCCCATATAAACTAAGGTTTAATTCAGGAGAAGCCTGTACAAAAATTCATGTAAACAACACAGATGTGGTGATAGAATACAGTGATAATCCGAATCTCGATTTAGGTCTGATCTTGGAGAAACTTGTATTTAGAATGAATAAAGAGGACATTAACCAATTAGCAATTGCTAATAATGACGAAATATTTGAGCACATAAGTATATATGAATTTAAAAACTTGTATAATAAATTACAACAAAAAATTGAAAGAAAAGCAAGATTAAAAATATTGATATATATTCCCCCAATAAGAGTTATTGATGATAAAGAGAAAGAAAAAATAATAGAGAATTTTCATAATACACCACATGTCGGTGGACACTCAGGCATAAAAAGAACAATAAATAAAATAAAACAAAGATATTGTTGGAAAAATTTAAACAAAATGGTGAAGAAATACGTTAATGAATGCATAATATGTGCACAGAGCAAACAAATCAGGAATACAAAAGAAAGATTGGTATTAACAGAGACACCAACAACAAGTTTTGAAGTAGTAACAGCAGACACCGTAGGTCCGCTAAGACCCTCAAACGACTTTAGGTATATACTCACTTTACAATGTGAGTTAACAAAATACGTTGAAGCTATTCCTATTAAAAGCAAAGATGCAAACACTGTAGCAAAAGCATTGGTAGATAATTTCCTTCTTAGACACGGTAGTTTCAGAACATTAAGAACAGACATGGGGACAGAATTTATCAACGAAGTAATGAAAAACGTTTACACATTATTTGGAATAAAACACATAACATCAACGCCCTATCATCACGAAACATTAGGATCTATAGAACGAAACCATAGAGTATTGAATGAATATCTAATTGCCTTTGCAGAAGAAAACAATTGGCATGAGTGGATTCCCTATTTTGTCTTTAGTTACAATACAACACCACACTCTAGCATAGGTATATCACCCTTTGAATTGGTTTATGGAAAATTAGCTAAACTACCAGAAGGCTTAGCTCATAACATAGCAAGACCTATATATAACATTGATGATTACAGTTTAGAATTAAAATTTAGATTAGGTCAAATAAGAGCAATAGCTAAAAGATTATTGGATAAAAGTAAAATAGAAAGAAAGGAATTAGTAGATAAGATTGCCAACCCATTACAATTAAAAGTAGGAGATAAGGTATATTTAAAAGTAGGAAATAAGAAAAAATTAGAAAACCCATATAAAGGACCATACGAAGTAATTGAATTAAATGGTGTAAATAGTAAAATTAAGATTAATAATGAAATCAAAGAGGTACATAATAATAGATTAAAAAAATAATAAACAAAAAAAAAAAAAAAAATGTTTAAATAAAATTTTTTTTTTTTTCCTAAAAGAGTGAGGATGTAGTGCGTATACACTACACTATATTGCATAAGAATTTTATTGCAGGTCATTGCCATAGATCTATACTCCACGTTCCTATAGCCAACCCATTTCTCATATGTACTCGCATTTCATTCACTCCAGAAAATTATCTAATAAAATGTTCAATGCCACTTGAGTCTCAGATTACTTTTACTATGGTCAAGTGTATCTATCTATTCGTGAAGGTTCAACGAATTTGGATACATTTGTGCATTTTGAAAGGGGCATGCATATTGGTTATGATTTTGATGACATAGCAAGTATGCTGCCTGATTCTGTCATTTGTTTCCCACCGAATTAGAATTAAATACAATGTATATGTTTTAGTTAATACTATGTATAGGTTTAAGTTCTTAGTGTGTAAGAAAATTATTTTTGTATAAATAGCTTAAGTCTGATAAAATAAAATTCACTTTCAATTTGAGAGTTAAAATTAAAACATCGGCTCTTTAGCCTACTTTCCTTTTTTTTCAGTCAAATCAATCAGATCGGCTCTTTAGCCATCATATATAATTGGCTTGAGGAAGCCCATATCCTCCATAGCTTTATAGGACAGGCAGGGCCCATTACAAAGCTATAAAACCGTTTTAAAAAGCTAAGCATAAAATGGGGGCTATCGTGAATAAAATTCCCCTGGGAAGAGTTCCCATTTTCGAAAAATCGCGATCGTGAATGAGTTCGAAATATTTCCGCGTAATTTATGGCTATCGTGATTTTCTTCAATTTCTGATGGATTTTAATGTTATTGGAAGCCTTAAAACTACACATACCTAATTCAAAGGTGTTTTTCGACAACAGATGTACGGTACTTCTTTTTATCGGAGGGGAAAAGTTTCGAGGGAGATTCACGATTGACGAAAAAAATTCCGTGGGAACAAAAAATTCCGAGGGAAATAAAATTTCCAGGGAGATTCTCGATAGGCCCCAATATGTCTTCCTTCTAAATTACAAAACCATTTTATTTAAAACCAAGACTCATACTTGCAAAACAAAGAAATAATAATTTCCATGATTTTTTTTTGCACTTGAAAAAAAACTCAGAAAAAATTACTGACTTTTTCAAATCAAATCTCTCTAGCTCAGTGTTATGCAACTTTATGCAGCTGAGTTTTTGGTTGTAGATAAAGAGATATATAAGGATTCATTATCCGTCCAGTTTGGCTTGACAACTTTTAAAAACTTTTTTTCTACTCATTGTAAAGTTGAAAAAGTGCCTAAAAAGTGGTGTTTCAAAAAACATTGAATTTAGTACTTTAAAAAATTTATATTTTTTTTTTATTTCTGATCATAGTAATTAACACATATATCAAGTAAAAATAACAAAAAAAAGTTTAACTTATACTCTATTCCTATTTTTTACACTCAAAGTTAAAAAAAAATGTTTTGTTCTCACCTTAAATATTTGTCAACTTTGATTAGCTCTACAAGCCAAATCGTTCATACAAATGAAATAATTTTTGCGATTACTAGAGCTCCAAACATTTGTTAATTCAGAAAATGTAAAAGTTTTGCATTATAAACCCACCCGAAAAATGAATTTCGCAAGCACTTTTGCCTAAACGGGCCACTGTGCGTCGTTTATATTTTCTTTAATTTTAATTTTACAATCCATACGTATAATGAACTGCGAAAAGTATACTTACATCACAACAATGTACTTCTACTAAAAAAATACGTTTTTGCTTTGAGGCAAATTCAATATATACATATTCAATAATAATGTTAATCTTCTGGCATCTTTCATAACTGACCATACCATATTCACTGGTACATTCAAATTCCTTTAATTAAAAAATACAAATTCAAAAAAACATTCTAATTTACCCATAACTTGGAAATAATAATTTTTCCGATAACTATTTTCTTTTTGAACGTAAAATTAATTAAAATTGAAGTTAAAAAAAACATGAAGTTAGACGATAGTTTATTTTAAGGTTTGAATGCATTAGTGTTTCTTGAATAGGGTCTGATTTGAAACCAAAAAGCGAAATACTCTTCTTGAATAATTAGGAAAGTATTTTTTGTACCAATGTAATGGTTTCATGGGACACCTTTTTGATTCAGTACTCTTCTGGATGACCGCGTATGAAAACCTCAGACTATTTTATCCCATTATTCAAAATTTTTAAATATATTTATCAGCATCAGAATCCGGATTAATAATTCATCGTCAATGCAAACTCAATACAAAAAGTCTCAACAATTTCCATTTAACATATTTAAGAGCCACAACTTAATGTAACCTAGTTTAATTTTGTATTTTTTTGTTTCTATTTTCTAGTGATGCTTTTGCTAGACTCAAAGTTTTTTACAAAAAGGCCGATCTTGATCGATTTTATATAAGTCAACTATACGAATATGAACCAATACTTCAGGTTCAACGAGCTCAATCCAGGGGTCACAGCTGTTCGCGTGAGCTCTATTCTGCAATATTAAAACGAAAAAAATTTCATGATGACCACCACGATTTACCGCATTCTACTTCTCTGACACATTCAAATAATAATGCCGATGACATCGCAATGGAATAGTTTACAATGAATTGTTTTGTGGAAGAAGCCAAAGACCTAAGCGAGTAGTTTTAATAAAATGTATGTATATTATGTGTCTTTGATCTGTGCATACGTTATTAAAATGTGACATTATATTATTATCGATAGCAGACCAGGCTCCCTGTTGTTTATTTCGGTGTAATGCTGTATTTTATTTTCAAAGCATTCAATACAAATAAATGAATATTGTCTGAGATCTAATTCCGGGGTACAATACTTACATGGCGTAATGTAATTTGTATTTCCTTTAATTTAGCAAACAAAAAATTAAAAAAACAAACTCTGTGAATGCATATATGTACATATGTATTAATTTTAAATTATTGTAACAAATGTTTTTGTAAATCACATAATATTGTTTTAATTGCAAATAGTATGTAAGTTTTAATTAAAATAAAAAAGGAGCTAATAATATACTTTTTATTTCGTGACCGAATTTTCCTTTTGTATTTGCTTTTTCTAGATTAAAGATTTACCATATTTGTTAAATTTTATTTTGATTGTTAGCTTATTTTTTTTTTGCAAAGCATAATTTTCAATCTCAGTAAAAATAAAATGTAGTTTTGTATTCAATTCTGAAAATGCATTTTTATTAATGAAAACTAATAAAGAAAAATTAAATATTTTCTAGTTGTTCAGACAAACTTTCCTTAGAATAAATCAATACTATGTTCCGAAGCCAAATCTCGGATGTAGGTCTAATTCTTCACATAATACTGCTTTGAGATTTCGTGAAAATCTTAATATCAATGCGAACATAAGAAGCATACATACCTACATATGTCGATACATACAAACAAAGTTGCTATAAGAAAAGGTATGTATTCGTAAAAATTTCTCGATCTTGAGATTTTAATAAAACTTGACATTACGATGACTTACACTTCTTTAAAAAAAAAAAAAACTTTAAAAAACGTAACTTAAGGTACGCACAATCCGAAAACGGTGGAGCTGATTTTGTATACAGAAGCTTCCAAAAATATTGCATACTTAAATTTTCAAAATACAATTTTTGCGAAAATGACAATCCATGTTTTGAAGCTCAGTTTCTAAAAGCTTTGAGTTTATGAAAGAAAACAACGGTAGTTTCCGAAGTTACAAATGTTGAAAAAAATTAAGCAAACTAAATTTTTTCTCGAAAAGTGTTGCAAGAATTGTTTGAATCATTAAATTTGTACGATCTTCTATCAACAATTTGATGGGCTTACTGGTCAAGTTTTCAAAACCTTTTGAATTGGGCATAAAAAAAAAACTTGCCAAGTAAGCCCATCAAATTTTAGTCAGTAATCATTAAATAATAAAATTTCTCTATTACATTGTAGCTATTTCAATATTATTCTACTTTAAATATTCGGTTATAAACCGTCATGAAGTAAGAACTTGGCGTACTTTTAGATCTTAGTACTTTTCACGGCTGACTTGTTACACAAAGGTTTTTGTATAGAAGAACTTGGCTCTTTTTTTAACATTTATGTTTTTTGGTCTGATCTCACTCCTTTTTGCAAAGATTTTAATACGAGTATTTTGCCATGTCAAACTCTCGAAAGATACGGAAAGATAGAAGGGTGGACTCTACCTACTAAAATCAATTTAGTTTATAGCTTTCTATTTCTTTTGGTATATTTTCTTTTTGTTATTGGTTGTTTTGATTTGCGTTTCAATTATTTCTTCTTATCCTGGCAAGATACCTAACACTAACATACCTAACTTAATTACAGCAATCGGAAATGCTCCATATAAATTAAACTATTTCTCAGAAAGTGGGCGGATACAACCCCCCTTAATGGAAAACCTCAATTTTTATTTTTGGTCCTTTATATGCAATTCGAGCCCTACCGTTCTACCAAATTTCATTGTTCTACTGCAATCGGAAGTGTGCCATATATAATTACATAAGTTCTGAGGAATGGGCGGATACCACGCCCCTGAATGGAAAACCTCGATTTTTATTTTCGGTCCTTTATATGCAATCGGAAGTGCACCATATATAATTTACATCAGTTCTGAGGAAGTGGGCGGATACCACGCCCCTGAATGGAAAACCACTAATTTTATATTTTTTTCTTTATATGCAATTTAAGCCCTACCACTTTACCAAATTTCATCGTTTTACAGCAGTCGGAAGTGCTCCATTCAACCAACACCAATTCGGAGAAAGTGGGCGGATACCACGCCCTCTGAAAGGAAAACCGTTTTGTTTATTTTTGGTTTTTTATATGCAATATAAGCCCTACCGGTTCACCGAATTTCATCGTTTTACAGCAGTCGGAAGTGCTCCATTCAACCAACACCAATTCGGAGAAAGGGGGCGGATACCACGCCCCCTGAATGGAAAATTTCAAATTTTCGATTTTTTCCTCTGCTTGCATGACAAGACCTACCGTTGTGCAAAATTACAAGATTCTACGATGTCGGGAAGTGCTCCATAATTTTGATGATCTGTCAGTCAGGGAGTCAGTCAGTTACGGTTTTTGTTATTTTTGAGGCCTTATATCTCAGGAACCGCTTATGCTAGAAAATTGATATTTGGTGAGGCGCCTGTGCTTGACTAGCTTAGCATATATTCGGAGTTTTAAGTTTTTCGCCTGAGTTTGTTCCTGTAAAAAGCGTGTAGTGCCAGCGCTTGGCTGGGCACTACCGTGCCCTTTGGTTTGCAAAGTTGATTTTAAATCGGAAAATCGATTTTTTGCCCAATGGAATGCAAAAATTGCCAAAAATGGCCATTTAATAGATCAGAATTTAATTGATTTATTTTACCAATAGAAAATCGCCTTAAATTTGAAATCTTGAATGTTCTACTATGCGAACTACTTTAACTTTTTATCTTCTTTGTCTAATTTTCAATTATTTGTATCATTATTTATATTGACAAGATATACCAAGAGACGACACCAAATTCTTGTTTGCAGATCTGGGGGCCTATTCCTGAACACGAGTCGAGTAAGGTGTCACTAGAGCTTATAGTCGAGTCGAGTGAGAATTGGTATCCCTCAACACGAGTGAGGTTCAAAAACATGACATGACTCTCAAAATGTTGAACGCACCCTTTCAACCGTAGCTAACTTCAATAAACGATAATTTGACATGTCACAGACAAATATTATTATTTCGAAATAGTTCTCAATTCAATTTGTTGAAAAATAAATGTGGCATAATTTAATTTAAAATAATATAGGATAATAAAATTAAAAAGAAAATGATTAGTACGGAGATGTTTCATGATAGTGATTCAGATGAGGACAGGAGGTGCATTTTCAAGAAAATTAGAGATGCAACTAATCCTTTGGAGCTTCCTAGCAACGTGTAAGCATGAATTGAAATAAAAATAGCGCCTGTTCCAACTGGTTCTTTTTCTCGAGAGGACGACCTTTGACCAAACGCAACGCTTTGAGGGATACCTTGTACTGCACAATCTAACGAAACACTGATGACTTCTTCCTCAAGTGGAGAAAATGAAAATTGCTTTTTTGGAACGCCGCCGCCAGTACCTTGTTGATGGGATTTGTTCTGGGACAACTTCTTTTGTATGTTATTTTTATAGTCGAACCAAACCTTTAAATAAAATAAAATGTTTCTTAATTAATATTATGTTTCTCCATTTGATTTATTAAGAAATTCAAAGCGAATCAAAAACGAAGTTCATTTTGTTTAACTTATCATGAAATAAAATGACAAATAATTATGTACCTTCTTCCAACCATTTACATCTCTTAAAGGCGGTCCAACTGCATTGAGGTTTTTGCTAATGTCCTCCCATAACTCGCCGGCTTTTTTCCTTGCTTCGACTCACTGGATTCTTCCCTTTGCAAGGTGAGAGTGGGTTAGGAAAAAATCAACCAAAATTTCATACTGCCTAGCAGACGTAACTTTTAATCTGTAATTTTTAAATTTAGTTAAAATATGCATATTCGCTATTATTTTAGTTTGTTTTTTACTTATATTTTCGGATCCATTACTTGACTCGACAACTTTTTAAACATGACTGATTTGTCACACAAAAATACTCACTCTAGTGTTCAGGAATACCCTTTTTTCACTCGAGTGATATTTGACGTTTGACGTTCGAGTTGGGGAATACCCATTATTAGTGACTCGTGTTCGCGAATACCATTTCATGTGAAATTTTCCCATGTCAAATAAAACTCACTCGACTCGTGTTCAGGAATAGGGCCCCTGGGTTACTGTCACTTGATTCTCGCAATGGATAGTTGTGGCATCTGATGTATAGTTCAATTGTGTTTATTATCCATTCATTCATTTTAAATCTTATGTCGATTTCCTTTACACATGAAAAATCAATTTCTGTGTGAAGATTTCGATCTCGACAGATTTTAAGTTCTTTCGCACCAAAAAAATCGATTTTTTTTTTTACAGAGAATCCGTATTTGATCCGTATTGTACATGGGTACAAAATACGCACACCAAAAGAAAAAATTTGATCCCGGATCGAAATCCCTAATGTGTAAAGGAAATCGACATTAGTGTTCTATGGGCATAACACCTAGAACGGTTTGTATTCTGAGGTGTGTTTTATTCACTGCTGCATAGCTTGCGCAGAAAAATTTCCCCCGACAAACAACGACAATTTGATTACTGGCGAAAAAAATGACAGTCGTGATGGTGATAGAACTTATAATTATTGAAATGAAAATGGCGCTATGCATTAAATTTTAGAATTAAACATTAAGGGTATTCATGTAACAAGATAATTTTCCGCTTTGTAGAAAGATATAACTTTCCGCAGCATATTTTCATGAACACCCCCTAAGAAATACTTGCGTAAATGTGGGAAATATTTTGTGAAATGTCAAATTAAAAGTCAGAATCCATACTTCTTTAGTTTACGAGGTTTATTTCTGCACTTTCCGCAGCAAATTTGTGAGATAATTTTATGCGATTTGCAGAAACTTTTTCCCATCATACAAATTTTGACAGCTCGTTTCTGCGGAGATAAAATTATCTGGTTTACGAGGTTTACGAGGGTTTTCCGCGCTTACATGAATACCCCTATTATGTACATACATGTTTTGACATCAGATTTTGATATTTTCTATAATAATGGCTAACATTGAAATTGAAATATGGAGTGAGTTTGATCGTTTTATTCGCACTTGAATGCTGCGCTGGCTATGCAGCAATGAATAAAACACACCTCTGAATAGTAAATCCGTTGGACCTACACTGCATAATTGAACTCTGATCGGCGGAGTTGTATTTTGTTCGTTTCTTGTGTTGTGTTTTCCAATGTTCCTGGGCTAAGAAAAAAAAATGTATTTGATGTGTAGGGTAGGATTGTAATGTGTGGGCCAAATAAAAGTTTCTTTTTAATGAAAAATGAACACAATTCAATTTTTTACATCCATTATGGCTTTATTAGTAAGAGCAAAAAATTCCCATTAATTATGGAACACAACGTAGTTGCAGTGTCAAAATAACCTATGATCTTTGTATATAAAACTTATAGTACTATCAAGAAGACAAAAGATTGTGGCGACATCTTAAGTATAGGGACAGTACTTGCTAGATTTGTCTCTGCTAAATTAAATAACAAAATATTCTCTTTTTTACTACTTGTTTTATAATCTTTTCCTACTGTAAAATAATTTTCCTAATAAATTGCTTCTGAACACACCTAAAACAATGACATTTCGTGTAAAAAAGTAAGTACACGAACCTTTTTTTGATGCTTGCAAATGTCAAGAGTCATATGAAGCTAGAACGATACTAAAAAAAATAAAGTAGGTATTCGATGATTTTAACTTTAATAAAAGGGTAGAGAAAGTATGATGCTATATTCGATTAAAATTTATTTGCAAATTCGTTGTTTTAACCTAGTATCATACTAAAACAGCTTTAGCATCGTACTAATTCAATAAAAATTTTGCACCATTGTATATAAACTTTATAGTATTCTCATGAGGCAATTTTGTCTATATACTTGTCCGCCCACTAGGAGCGCTGTAGAAGCACCAAAAATTTTTATATACAATGGCCAAAACGTTGCGAAGAGTGTGAACATAATTTTAAGAAGTAAAAAAAATGAAAGTGTTGATTATTGATATCTATATTAGCAAGGCGGCAAAGGGAGATAATAAATACAACTGGTTTCGTCTTTACAACTGTAATATAAATACTACATACGCTAAGAAAATGCAGACATTTTGTTTACAAAATTTCGCTGTAGCTTGGTTGTTTTCTTTTTGTTGACCTTGGTCGTGTGTTTGTATGGATATACATACATAATGTACGTACATGTAGGTACATTCATATTTTTCATTTTCCAGCCTGGATTTTGCATTTTTTTGTTTTGATATTTATTTTATTCAACGATTTTTAATTTTTTGTATGGAAGAAAACGTAGGAAACTTGAAAGAGGTAGGTATTTAGGATTTAAGGAATGCAATTTGGCAGTTAGAATTATCGAACTTTGTATGGAAGGTAGGTATCAAAATACATATTATGTACATAAACAATAAACATAGTGTAGTTGCATTAAGTCCAGATTTTGACTAACTATGACATTAGTCAACGAAACATAAGTTCTAAGAAACTTTCTTTGAAAGTTTGTGAAAGGACTTTCTGTTGTTTTTTTTTTTTTAGTTTTTGTCAGTTTTTTTCTTAGGTCTATTGGAATCAAATCAAAGTAACGTTGTTCAATTTTGATATCATCTAATTAAAATGCAACGTTACTATGCATGTTATTTCAATATTTATAGATTTCAGTAGGAATATTTTTCAATTGGATTCTTATTAAGAAATTTCAATTGTTGTCATTTTGACGAACAAAACTAATAATTACAATTAACCTATCTACCTACATTTTGGTAGGTAACGGGTGATTTTTTTGAGGTTAGGATTTTCATGCATTAGTATTTGACAGATCACGCGGGATTTCAGACATGGTGTCAAAGAGAAAGATGCTCAGTATGCTTTGACATTTCATCATGAATAGACTTACAACTTAGACAACGTCGAATTTTCAGTGAATGGGCCCTAGAAAAGTTGGCAGAAAATCCGCTTTTTTGTCGACAAATTTTGTTCAGCGATGAGGCTCATTTCTGGTTGAATGGCTACGTAAATAAGCAAAATTGCCGCATTTGGAGTGAAGAGCAACCAGAAGCCGTTCAAGAACTGCCCATGCATCCCGAAAAATGCACTGTTTGGTGTGGTTTGTACGCTGGTGGAATCATTGGACCGTATTTTTTCAAAGATGCTGTTGGACGCAACGTTACGGTGAATGGCGATCGCTATCGTTCAATGCTAACAAACTTTTTGTTGCCAAAAATGGAAGAACTGAACTTGGTTGACATGTGGTTTCAACAAGATGGCGCTACATGCCACACAGCTCGCGATTCTATGGCCATTTTGAGGGAAAACTTCGGAGAACAATTCATCTCAAGGAATGGACCGGTAAGTTGGCCACCAAGATCATGCGATTTGACGCCTTTAGACTATTTTTTGTGGGGCTACGTCAAGTCTAAAGTCTACACAAATAAGCCAGCAACTATTCCAGCTTTGGAAGACAACATTTCCGAAGAAATTCGGGCTATTCCGGCCGAAATGCTCGAAAAAGTTACCCAAAATTGGACTTTCCGAATGGACCACCTAAGACGCAGCCGCGGTCAACATTTAAATGAAATTATCTTCAAAAAGTAAATGTCATGGACCAATCTAACGTTTCAAATAAAGAATCGATGAGATTTTGCAAATTTTATGCGTTTTTTTTTTTTAAAAAGTTCTCAAGCTCTTAAAAAATCACCCGTTACCTATGCCAAATATAAGACACAAACAAAGAATTGTTTTTAACCATTTAGTCAATTATAAAAAAAAAAAAATTGATATTTGGTCTGCCTTAGCTTTCAGTTAATCTTAAAGTTAGTTAATTCAAAAAGACACTCCAGATGCACCTTTAGAGCAAACATGGAACTCACTTGCAGCAAATTCATTGAATTTGAGAGTGCTTGTAAGTATTTTTTGCCAGCTAAAAGTTTTAATGTACGCTCTTAAGCTGCCATAGAACTGCGTGCTTTTACTTCGAGTTATAAATTATATATTTTGTTAGTTATAGTAAATACAAAACATATTATGGTATGATTATGGTATTATTTTAGAATCAAAATTTGTCTCAGAACTTCTTTTTATTTACATAAAAAATAAGTAAATGTAGATAATAAATAAAAGCTACATATAATACATTCAAAGTGGGGTGATTTCTAAGTGCTATTTCATTCAGAAATGTTGATATTGTAATTGTACGCTCTTTTAAAATAATTTGTTTTAAGTTGATAATAATTTTGTTTTTATTTTAATTTTGAACTTGAAGAAAGAAGTATTTTTTTGTCTTATTTGAATAAAGCTTCTGTGTTTTTCTTGATTCTTTTAAGAATGCACTGTAAATAGTTTTCTTTTTCTGTTCTACTCGTATGTATATAAATTCTTAAATGTTCGACATTTTTTTAAACATGCATTAATTAAGGTTTCAAAATCTTAAGTCAATTGTTAGCTTTTAACAAGCTAGTGAATTAAAAGATTGTAATGAATTAAAAAAATTGATTCATAAGCTTATCGATGAATTCTCATTAGAGAAATTATGAATTGGAAAATTTATAAGCTAGCATGATAATTTTATGATTTATAAACTAGATTTGAAAGCTAAAAAGAGATTCAAAATCTAATTTTACACTTATTCGGCAGGTACCAAAAGTTTCGAAGTACTTTAAAAAAAAACAGAGTGTTTTTTTTTTCCAATTTTATTGAAAATACATATTAAATTATTTTTAGGTAGATACTTTCGTTAGTAACTAAATAATTATATAGTCAAATCAAGTTTAAGAATTTTGAATCGTCCAACTAACTTATGAATTTTTTTTTAATTCACAAGCCATCTACAGACTTAAAAAAATTCGCCACCCTGATATAGATAAGATGTAATCTCTTAGCTCTTTAAGAACACCCTAAAAAAATCATTTGCTGTTAAAGACCTATTTTTTTAAGTATACAGTATCAAAATGCATTTATGCTATCTGACTGCTGATGCAAACATTATTATGGAGCATATTTACCAAGCAGAAAGCATTTAAACGTAACATGGCTAACTTTTAGGCACCTCCATTATTTAGATCGATTTGTAAATTCGTTCACAAAGAGCTTCAATCAGTTTTAAAATATATGTACCTAGTTACGGACTATCATTTAACTCTCTCAAAACTGTTAGAAAACTACCAAAAACAGTTTTTATTTTTAAGAAAATCAATTAAAGAACAGGTATTTTAGAAAAACAATAATTTATTAAAAATTCAATAACCACACTTTTTATGTTAATTATTTTAGCAGAAATTGTTTTTCTTTCGATTTAGTAGATAAAAAAAACAAGATTTAAAGTTATTTAATAGTATATTTTACAACTTAACCAAAAAACACATGTCGTAATTTTTCATCAAAAACCACAATGAATTCATAGTTTATATTAACAAAAAAAACGATATTCAAAAACCATTTAACCTTTGTATGGTAGGTATCGTTATTTTTAGGTAAAACTATTTTTTTTCTAACATCTTGTAGATTGATTAAGAAGTTTTTATCTGCCAATTTTAAGAAAAAATCGAGCATTAGGTTTTTGAAATATTTAGTTTCGAGTTTTTTTAAATCAAAAAAAAAAATTCTGAAAATTTTGAATACACAATACTATCCAAACTTTTAGGAAGCTTAACCATAAAAAAAATATTAAAATTGATTTTGAGAAAATCAGAAACACAAAAAAATAATAACTACTTTCCGAATTTTTGTTTTCAATCATTACCTAGCTTTAACTAAATGAAATGTTTAAAAATCTGTTGGAACAGTTTTTTACAAAAAAATATATGTATGTGTATTTTAAAAATTCGTATGGCAGTTACATAACCTTATAAAGACTACATACATACATATATTTTTTGAACATATTTACAAAGTATTAAAATAATAATATTTATAATGAATTCATTATATCCCTTTTAATATATGTATATCCTACTTATATTTTTTTTACACTATCAGAATTGGTCGAAGAAAGCTTATAGCAAGCTCCGTCTTACGACCAATGGTTTGCCAACACAGAGAACTGTGTTATACCACCGGCTCATCATTTAGTGCAGTGTTAGTTGTTAGTAGGCAAACTCTATTACAATAAACACTGACACAAGAAAACATGAAAAATAAACCAATAATATTACGTAAGAGCAAAACAATAACATAACATGAAACAAAGAACATTTAGGAGCTTGGACCACTGGTTTTGAGTAGGTTTTTTAATTTACTTTTATTTATATTAAAATCAAAAAATATTTGAATTCCAATTTACAAGGCTCATGCATGCCATAGTTGGTCGTATGTGTTGGGACCTTAATCATATCGAGGCCTCGAAGATTATAACCTCCTCCCCGATAATTAAAATAAACCGAACATAAAAGATCTGGTGCATCTGTGACGCCTGTTATTAATTGGTGGAAAAATACCAAATCATTGTTTGTTCTTCTTTGTTCCAAAGTTTGCATCTGAAGAATAGATAATCGTTGGTCATAAGAGGACATACGAAGGATCACTCCACTGATGTCCTTTCAAGGCAAAACGAGTAAAGTTTCTTTGCACAGATTCTAATCTCTCAATATGAATATCATAAACAGGAGTCCAAACCTGCGATGCATACTCAAGATGGGGACGCACCAAGGAGTTTTATAAAGCCCGGGTGACATTGGGATCAACAAATTCTTTAGACCAGCGCTTAATAAACCCTAACATTGAATTGGCCTTATTCACGATTTTATTAATATGAGCAGAAAAATCTAAATTGGGTGTAAAAAGAACTCCAAGGTCCCTTACAGTCATAACACAAGTTAAAATGTGCCGTGAGATAACATATTCATGAGAGGAAGGAGAACGTTTTTTAGAAAATGTCATAGTTTGACATTTTGTCGGGTTGAGGTTCAGACTGTTCTTTTCACACCACAAGGCAAAATGGTTAATATCATCTTGCAGTAGAGCCCGATCATTTGAAGATACTAAATTTTTATAAATCTGCAAAGATTAGAATTTCGCTATTGCGAACACACAGAGGAGCATCATTAATAGCCAATGTAAAGAGTAGTGGTCCCAGATGGCTTCCCTGCGGAACACCTAATTTGGCAATAAATTCTCTTGAGTATGAATTTCTGAATTTGGGTTTCAAAAAAATATGAGATTTTCATAAATAAATTATTTCCGGAATTTATTAATACGTAAAATCATATCTTGTTGTACTCTTGCGATCATACGAAAAACAGTTACCTATCCGAAAACATAAGGACACTCAACTGGTACCTACGTTAACTACTAAACTACATAATTATAACCACAACGCTTCCAGAAGGTGCTATGTGCTACTTATCAGTAACTGTGACTTTCGAACAAACGAAATGAGTTAGTTTCTTTTTTGCTGCAATACAACACACTCCGACCTTGGGGCCATCAAAAACTCAAACTTGCTCCGTTACTGCCCATATACTTAAACACATAATGTCAATCATCAAAAACGCAATTGCTGCTGGCTTCGTGTGTCTATTTGTTAATTATCAATTCATAATAGGACAGTTTGGTTAAAATACGAAGACACATAAAATAAAATGCACGAGTGGGTCGCACGAACTTGCTTTTATGTAAAAAGTTCAAAAATTAATATTTCTAGAGAAAAAATGTTCATAAGCAAAAAATTGATTTTTTAAATGACTAAAACAACTCCTTAAGTTATTATTTTATAAATAGTAGCTTAGTAGTAAGAGCTAAACACATAGTATGTTTTATAAAAGATTTTTAAAACATAGGTATTTAAGAAAAAATTTTGGTATGCCAATTTTAACTAGAAGCTTCTCTATACAAAATTTCATTGAAATCCGTTCTGCCTATAATGACAAATTCAAAATTCGAAAAACTGGTTTTATGGTAGGTACACTCAGTAATGTCTTAATTTAAATTTTTTTTATTAAGTTAAAATTTATCAAAATTCTCGGAGCCATTTTTGAGAAAAATACGATTTTCGAAAAAGATTTTTTAACACTTGTATGGTGGGTACCTTAATTTCTAGTTAAAACAATTTTTTTCTCTCAGATCTACCTGCGTTCGCCATTGCAGATAATAGTTTTACATATAGAAATCGATAACAAGATCAAAATAATTTTAAGCAATACCAGAACTAGTAATTGGATTATGTTTTGCATAACTTGAACTAAATGTCCATATCTAGGTCGCAAAAAACGAGAAGGTGCATAAATATATTACATTGGAAGTAGCATCGAATATTTGAATTGATATCAAAAGCGAAAAGAGCAGAATATAGTTTCCTTCAAAGTACTAGGGGTTTTAAATCAATACGAAGGATTCCAAATAACACAACAATCCTCTAGGGGAGGTCTACGAGTAACAATGGATAAATACAGAGTCTTAAGAGTGTAAGGATCTTCAAAAGACTTTGGCATAAAATCTTAGTTCAATTAGTACGGTGTTAAAGCTGTTTTAGTATGATTTTGCAAATTTTAATCGAATATAGCATCATACTTTCTATACCCGTTTATTAAAGTTAAAATCATCGAATACCTATTTTATTTTATTTGTTTAGTATCATGCTATTTACAAACGCCACAAAAGGTCTATCGTCATTGATTTAGGTGTGTTCAGAAGCAATTTATTAAAAAAAATAGCTTAGTACGAAACTAGTTAGAAAATGGTTAAAATTGAGAATGAGTTAGTAAACTACTTTAAAGTTAGCAAATTGCTAAGTAGTATCATACTAATACTTATACTTTAATAATAGGCTGTTTGAAATTTTGTGCCTTTGAACTTCTAATTATGAAACTCAACATCGAATTTCTCTGGAGATAACTTGGTCAATTTGAAGCGAAAAATTCATATTAGAATCAAAGGTAACTCTAAGTTCCTTCTGACTCATTATTCTTTGTAGGTATTAACCATCAATTTCGTAATCAAAACAAATAGAATTGAGTATTCTTAATCCACAACACTTCTACAATTATTATATTATTGAATTGTAATCCATTTAGATTACACCAGTGAAATATATTATTAATATCATTTAAAAATGATATTGCCAAGTTTAAAGAAAATCAGAAAAATTTGATCAAAATCTCAAGTTCGATTTTCTTACGAATGCATAACTTGACTTATAATATGTACTATTAAGTAAATATTTTGCTGAAGAAATTAGATGCCATATATGGTATACCTACCCACATATCTCAAACACCATTGAGTATTGCAATGAGACAAAGCCAAATTAAAAATTTCGTACTTGCAAAACTTGTTATACCTGCTATAAGTATTCACACTCATCCTCAATATAAAAAAAAAATCATAACACACAAGTCTTTTTTTTTGTTCTTGTCTACCTGCACAATTTTGTTGTTGTCTTTTATAGTCCATACAAAAATCTTCTGTATGCACAATTCTGTTATATTGTATACAAAAAACTTATTCTACTCTGTCATAATATGTTTTGTATCTCCTCTACATTTTCATTAAACGCTAAGAACAATGTATATAAACTTATAAAGCGACAAATCTTTACTTGTCAGGGTGCCTAGGTGGTCGATCGAATTGCCTCATGAGAATACCTTAAAGTTTATATATAATGGTAATAACTACTATAGGTTATAATACAAAGCTATGATTTAAAAAGAAACCACTAAATGGCCCACCATAGCATAATTTTCGGAGTTTAAACTTAAACTACACAAAAAATTGTTCAATTTTTGTTTTAAATACTAAGAAACGGCCCACCTATCAACTAAAATTTGACCGGAAGACTGAAAAACTACACTTTCCAAAGGTGCGTTTTAATTATTATATTTGATCGTTTACAAAAACATAACATCAGCTCTATATCAGGATCAGGTTTAGCGCTCTTTAATATTGATCTTATAACTGGTCGAATAGGTTATAAGATCTACCTACCTAATAGAAGTCATTAATTACCGTCAAATGCAGGTATGTGATGCGGAACGAAAAGCAGAATGATGTTTTTCGTAAATAACGTTCTGTTTTCGAATTTTCCTTCTGACATCGTGACATCAGTAGCGTTCAAAGATTTTCCTATTTTCTTCCTAATGATAGGAAATGCTAAATTGGGATTTTCCCACTGTGAAATTTATAAAATATTTTTTTTTTGTTTTCTTTTTCAAATTTTACTCTTATCTTCTATTTCATTGACTTATAAGTAAATCAGCCTTATCACAGGCCCCGTCGTAATAGATTCGTAGTACGAAGCCCGAAAAAAGGTATCGTAGCCAGTGTGGCCTTATTGCACTTTGATGAAGTGAAATAAGTCCAAATGATTTTGAGAAAGAAGACCAAATTGGTCTTATTTCACTTTTTGAAAGCGTAATAAGAGCAACTAAATGTGGTGCCGTGACATTAGGCCAAGTGACATAAGACCAAATTTGAATATTGGCTTTATGTCACTTTACAAAAGCGACATTAGACCAAATTTTAAGAGTTGGCCTTAAGTCACTTTTGCCAAGTAACATTAGGCCAATTTGGCTCTATGTCACTTTTAACTGTTGTATCTGGGCAGAAGTAAGTATTTGAAAAAAATATAAAAAAAACTATACGTTTGAGTGTAAATTCATATTTATAAGTATTATTTATTCGTATAATACATAATTGTTTATCGGGGGCCGACCGACGTTCTGGCTTTTCTTGGGCAACAGTACCTTGGGTGGCCCGCTTCGCGGGTTTTCAGGATTTTAATTCCTTTTTCGGGGCTTACACCCGCTCACGCAACTCCGTTGCTCCGCTTAGGGTATGTTCAGTCGCCAGGCAGGCGCCTGTAGCAACACCCAAGGTACTTTTGCCCAAGAAGACCAAGAACGTCGGCCCCCGATAAACAATTATGTATTATACGAATCTAACGGCAAAAACTACTTTTTTTATTTTTAACGAAACCTTTTATGCTTGTCCTTAAGTCACAAACAGATTTGGCCTTATGTCACTTTGTAAAAGCGACATAAGGCCAAGCCCTAAAATTTGGCCTTATGGTCGCTTTTGTAAAGTGACATAAGGCCAAATTTTTTTATGAAGTAAATATAAAAATGCAGTTCGGCCTTATTTCGCTTTGGCAAAGTGCAATAAAACCAAGTGTTGAAAGTGAAATAAGACCAATTTGGCCTTACTTCACTTTGTAAAAGTGCAATAAGACCAACTGCTGAAAATTGGCCTAATTTCACTTTATAAAAGTGCAATAAGGCCAACTTTTGAAAGTTGCCCTTATTTCACTTGGCCTTATTTCACGGCACCAGTAAAAACGTAGTAAAAAAAAAAACAAAATAATTTTGCAAATTTTTTAATCCTTTAATTCACTTTTAAATATACATACATACATAGATATAATAAACTATATTTATGAAGAACTCATAAAAAATTCTTATATAATAATAAATAAACTATTAACATCTTTACAAACCAAAAATATACATTAAAGGATTAATTTATTTATAATGACTTGTATTGTGGTAACTGAATTTATGTGCAAAATTTATTAATTTTGCGGGGGACTCAAAAATTCTCTCTACTCTTTCGAGAGTTCTTTTAATTGAATAATTGCATCAACTGTTAAAATATTTAAATCATCCTCTATTATATTGTTGTGAACAGAGCTTTATACTACTACAGCGCCATCTGTTGGAAAACTACATATCTAATTTATGGAAGAAACAAAAAGCTCTTTTCCAATGTCAAATGTATTTCCCCTTATTCCAAACATCTAGAAGTTGAAGTTTCGAGAACAACTAATTTGAGTATATAAGGGAGTTGTCACGGTGAGCGAGAGACAGTTGATTTTTGATTACGGAAGTGTGCAAAACTCTGCTTATTGGATTGTGTTATTAAACAAGTGTAATTTAAATTTGAATAAAAGTATTTGAGTTGTTTATAAATTGAGATTTACTGTATTGAATTGGAAAGTGTGAATAAAGAAGAAATACGAAAAAGAGTAATAAGTTTTATTTAACGAACCTAGGAAAAATATTACATTGGTGTCAGAAGTGGGATAAAACTTATTGTGCAGTGAATTGTGCGAAAACAAAAAAATAATAATGAGCAAGTTACTGAAAGAGCTCAACTGTAATGAGCTGAAAAGTGAATTAGGCAAGCGAGAACTTTCTAGAGCAGGATCGAAAAATGAGCTTGTTCTGCGTTTGGCCGAATATTTGAAACAACAAAATGAAGACCCGGACATTTTCGTCTTTGAAGCTGACGCTTAGGAAGTGGACGTAAGTAAAAATGTAGATGTTTCAAATATGTTTAGTCTTCTGCTTGAGCGTTTCGAAGAGCAACGAAATGAACAAAAGAAAGAACAAAAGAATGTTCTCGAACGTTTTGAAGAGCAACGAAATGAACAAAAGAAAGAACAGGAAAATGTACAAAAGAATGTTCTCGAACGTCTCGAAGAGCAACGAAATGAACAGAAAAATGAACGAAAGAATATTCTCGAACGCCTTGACAAACAGCATAGCGAACAAAAAGACCTTCTCGAAGAGCAGAGAAACATGCTAGAAGGCAGGCTTGTTAACATCGAGAATAATTTGTGTTGCACTTGATGAACGTGTTTCATTGTTAGAGAATCAAGTCGACAACAAAATGGAGACGTTTTCAAAAGAGCTAGATCGCATTCGAAATATAAAGATTCGGGAAAGTTCTGGAGAAACCTTGAGGAAAAAGGAGATGCAACCTCCAACCTTTGATGGACAAACTTCTTGGTCAATATACAAGAAGCAATTTGAGGCAGCTTCTACAGCAAATGGCTGGGATGAGGCTGACAAGTGTATAGCTCTAACCCTTGCTTTTAGAGGAGCAGCTGCTGAGTTATTGCTAACCATACCAGCAGATAAGAGCGGCGACTTTAATTACTTGGTTTTGGCTATAGACAAACGCTTTGGCCAGTGACGTGCCGTGGTGGTTTCAGTAGGGTGTTCACTATAACTTTTTATTCAAATCATTTATCTTTTTTAAGTTTTAATCCAGGATCACGACGAGGACGTAATAGACAACCATCGCATTTCTTTTTTTTTTTTCTTTTTTTATTTTTTTTATTTTGTTTTTCTTTTTTATATTTTTTTGTATATTTATTTTTTTATTTTTTTTCTTTTGTGTTTTTTTTTTGTGTTGTTTAGTAGTTTAGTAAAGTTAACGCAGTCCAACAGATATTTACTTGTATATAAAGGTCGATTCGACGGGATTACTTCAAAAAAAACTTGTAGAACATAATCATACAAAATATTTTTTGCTTTAATTTCCCTAAGAAATGATTTTTCTATTGAAATAATTGCCAGTTCTGACAATCTGTTCTCTAGCATTTTATTTCTGGCATAATGATTTTATGCGCTTAAGGGCAGAAAAAGATCGCTCGACAGAGCTACTTGATACTGGAATCGTCAAGATTAGTGAGCTTAGTTTAAAAATTTACAAAAAAAAAAGTCTTTAAGTTCCATATTATCGAGCATTTTTGGAATGTCCTTAATTTAAATATTTTTGAATTGTGACTGAGTAAGTTTAAAAAAACACAGTAAGTTCATTCTCAAGCTTCACAAAATCAAAAAACGGACCATTCGAAGCCATCAGTTGGGAAATTTTTTTTATTTTCAGCAAATTTTTTTACGGAAAGACCAGAATGAGAATGAGAAAATAAATTTGAATTTCATCAAAACAAAAGGTGCTCTTATAAATAGCGCACCGGAGACCGGACCACCACATCCACATCACTTAGTGAATCATTATCAGGGATGGAAATTGACATTTGAAAATCGTACTGAAAAATAATTTGAAATTGTACTAAATTGGCACCAGTTGTATTGAAAACCAATTTCATAAATAAAAACAATAAAATACATTTGTTTTCGTTTATTATGAAAAATATAACACAAAAAAAATAAAAAAAAAAATAAACAAATAACTCAATTAACTCTTCAATTCCCATGCTTATGTTTATGAACAAAAAACCGATTTCTTCTTCTTAATAGCATAAATGGATTTAAAATAGACCAAAAAAAATTATAAAAACAAAACACCTTCCTCCCCCTTTTTTTTAAGGGGGCGTCACCTACAGGTGACACTGGGCACTGCGTGTATTGTTTTCCTCTTTTTGCTTGTAGAAATAAAACCACGTTTCTTACAATAATATTTATTTTTAAGTGGAAATTTTCGGCGGAAATAAGACAGTGAGGCCTATCGGGTATTTCCCTGGAAATTTTGTTTCTCTCGGAATTTTTTGTGGCCACGGAACTTTTTTCGTCAATCGTAAATCTCCCTCGAAACTTTTTCCCTCCGATAAAAAGAAAGTACCATACATCTGTTGTCGAAAAACACCTTTGAATTAGGTATGTGTAGTTTTAGGGCTTCCAATAACATTAAAATCCTTCAGAAATGGAAGAAAATCACGATAGCCATAGATTACGCGGGAATATTTCAAACTCATTCACGATCGCGATTTTTTGAAAATTTGAATTCTTTCCAGGGGAATTTTATTCACGATAGCCCCCAATATCACCTGGATCCTTCAGCGTGCAAATCCTCAACAATCTCATCTAAAGTCAATCTGTAAGACGTACAATAGCTCTAAAATCCCATCGCCATCAATGATTCAGTAATTGCTCTAATACTACTACTACTATTACAGACAATGCCCAGTGTCACCTACAGGTGACGCTTAACATTTTTACCGTTGTAATAATCATTCTTTTTTTTAATTTTGTCCTGAAATGCATTTATTAACAACTTTATATATTCTTTTACCACATTCAATTAGAAAAAAAAACAATACTTACAATTTAGACATTTTTATCTCAATTTATATTCCACTAAATCACAAAAAGTAAAAACACTACAATTATACACGAAACAATGAATTGAAATGAAGAAATGACGTAAAGCTAGTATTTTGAAAAAATAATATGGCCTACTAGGACCTATTGGCTTTGCATAAGTGAAGGAAGAACAAAAAAAATCGTTGCGGTATGGTTGGAAAAAAAATATATGTATATGTCACCCATAGGTGACACTGGGAATTGAAGGGTTAAAACGAAAAAAAAAACAAGAAAGTAAAAATTTAAACGACACAGATTTTTAGTCGAATTCGATACAACTGTATCGAATTTCGCATGTCTGATTATTATGATATTATGACATGAGAAATGAGAAATGAGAGCGAAACACTGTAAAGTAAACAAAAACTCTCTAACTCTTCGCCTTGTGTGCAGCGTTCTGACTTTACTGCGAAAGCACTAGATCTACTGCACTTTTTTCTTATTTTTTAAATCTACTGCACCACTGCGCTTTTGCTACAATCTACTGCGATTCTTCAGATTTTGTTTGAATAGCGGCACTGGTCATAGAAATAAATGTGCTCATAACAAAATGTCAAAATTCAAAAAGATTCTTGTCTCTTTAGTGCAAGTCTTGTCAGCTATATACGATTTTAGTTCTACTATTCTTTAATTTGTTCTTGTTTCAAAAAGTACAAATTTGTAGATGGTAAATTTAATTTGATGACCTAGCTTTATATATTTTTGCTAAAACTATACATTTTCATTATCGAGTAAGAGTTTATTTGTTCACAAATACTATGTAAATTAATCGCTGATTGTTAAAACAACATAACTGAAATTTAAATTTTTTTTACAGGAGATACAAAAAATCCTACATTTTTGACCTTGTAGTCATTGTCATTTTTTA
This sequence comes from Philhelius festivus, assembly GCA_963931855.1. Taxonomy (NCBI): domain Eukaryota; kingdom Metazoa; phylum Arthropoda; class Insecta; order Diptera; family Syrphidae; genus Philhelius; species Philhelius festivus. Next base: position 126,885,887 of record OZ007556.1, on the reverse strand, counting down.
ACCCAAAAATCTTATAAGAGTGTTTCGACTTTTTAAGGATTTTTTAATATGTTTTTTTTTCTTCCGTAAAAAATTAAAACATCACTTATGTTGTTTTAACAATCAACGATGATTTAAATGTGATTTAACTTTGCTTCCTTTGTTTATAATTTGTTGTTACCTAATCAAAAAAATATATGTATTTCTACAGCGAAAATTTTGGTTTTACTGCGATTTCTTTGCAAATTTACTGCGATCTGCGATTTATAAAGTCCGAACCCTGCTTGCGTGTTGTTCTGTTGTACATTTGTGACCTTGTGTACAACAACAACTGGTATACAATGAATTCGCACTCCATAATGAAAATGAATCATATTAGAGTTCACTGTCTCTCTCGATGCCGAATTGAGGATGGTACGCTCAATGAAGTTGAACACCATACACCAAACCAATTTGTCTTCTTTTCTGTAGTTTGATGTTTGAGTTGTTCCTGTATGTTGATTTGCTTTACGTCGCGTTGCCCTTGCCATTCGTCGTGTCGGTGCGTTGACATGGAGAGAACATTGTAGCTTGAGAATGAATTCTCTTCCATTCGGATGAAGGATCGTGGTGCGCTCGATGAAGGTGAACACCAAGGAATATAGAATTTTGGATTTATATATACACATTTTGTCTCTTCTTTGCATTTTTTTTGTATGGATGGGGATGTGCTTTACCTTGGTTTCGGAGGTCGGTCGGTGCGTTTACATGAGGAGAACACCCTAGAGTACTATTTTCGTTATTTTGCTTGAAAATGTATTCTTCATCCATTGCATTTGAATGAATTGCCGTGGTGTGCTTGAATAAGGAGAACATGGAGAACATGAAATGAATGTGACTTATGTGACGATTTTGGTAGGGTGTGCGGTGAACACCTGCGTACCTTCGAATAAACGTCACTGGCTTTGGCAATAGCCATATGAAAGAAGTCTTCAAGGTACGACTCTATTCCAGAGTTCAGAAGAGGGGCGAAACTCTACAACAGCTACAAGCAGACATTGAAAGGCTTGTTCATCTTGCATATCCAGATGTTGGAGAATAAATCCGTAACCAGCTTGCAGTTGAGGCATTTGTTCGCGCCATTTCCGATATACATCTTCAAAGGGCCGTGCGAACTGCTGGAAAACGAACGCTTTCTGAAACATTAGCGTTTGCCTTGACAATGGAAGCAGCTGAGCAAGCTTCTCACGGAGTACATCGACTTAGAGAAGCCATCGTTGAAGAATGCTCATGCCAAAGAACGGATGTCCAAAGGAACCAACGAAACGGACTTACAAAATGCTGGAATTGCAACAAGACCGGACATTTACAGCGTCAATGTCGATTACCACCAAGAAGAGCTTGTCAACATTGTGGACACGGAGTTTCAAACTCAGAACAAGGTAACAAGAACACCAGTGTTACTTCCCGAACAAGTTTTCCAACAGAGAAACGAGTAAGAACCAACTTCGAGGAGCAGAAGCTGGTTTCTGGTATTGATGGCCCCAGAAACACCATCCGGGTTTCTCAGACCAAACGAAACAATAAAAGTCTGACTGTCGAGGCAACGCCAAATGGCAACAAACGCATGGTCGCCATCAACACTCTGCGAATAATTGCTGACCCCATTTGTGGATGGAGCAATGAAGAAATAAGATCTGCTCAACAAGAAGACCCCGACATTGAACCTCTTCTGGCATGGAAGGAACATGAAGGAAAACCCGCATGGAATGACATCTCCGATAGGAGTCCAGTCTTAAAGGCCTATTGGGCACAATGGGACTCACTTCATGTGCAAGAAGGTGTTCTTCGGCGAAAATGGGAGTCCGCTGATGGTAAATCCTATGTGATGCAGCTTGTGTTACCTCAATCGAAAATCAAAGAGGTTCTTCGAGAGATGCATGATGGACCTTCAGGAGGCCATTTGGGAGTCAATAAGACTTTAGAAAAGGTGAGGCAACGATTCTACTGGTTGCATGCAAGAGACGACGTTGAAAAGTGGTGCCGAAATTGTGACGTTTGTGCTGCAACCAAAGGACCTGGTAGAAAACTGCAAGGAAAAATGATGCAATGTCGGCTCACCGTTTGAAAGGATTGCTGTGGATGTAGCTGGCCCATTTCCGGAAACGAATGATGGAAACAAATACATTCTGGTGGTAAAGGATTACTTCAGCAAATGGCCTGAGGCATACGCTATCCCGAACCAAGAAGCCAAGACCGTGGCCTACCAGATTGTGTCTAACTGGGTAAGCAGGTTCGGTGTGCCTATGGAACTTCATTCCGACCAAGGAAGGAACTTCGAGTCGAACATATTCCAAGAGGTCTGCGCGTTCCTTGGCATTAAGAAAACGAGAACCACACTACTTCACCCCCAATCTGATGGAATGGTCGAGAGATTCAACAGGACCTTAAAAGAGCACCTCACTAAAGTCGTAGGCGACTATCAAAGAAACTGGGATAGGCACATACCACTATTTTTGATGGCCTACCGAAGTGCAATACATAGCTCAACAGGACAAACACCATCTGAAATCCTGTTCGGAAGAAGCATACGACTGCCTAGTGAGATAAGGTTTGGACACCCATCAGAAGAGTCTCAGGAAACTGGGGATTACGTGAGTGATCTAAAAGAGAGGCTAAACGACATCCACGAAAGAACCAGGACTAGAATGAGCGCTTACAGCGATCGAATGAAGACAAGGTATGATACAAGAGCAAACACGACAGGATTCCAAGTAGGAGATCGTGTATGGCTGTATAATCCACACCGTCAAAAGGGATTGTCGCCGAAACTTCAACAAAACTGGGAAGGCCCTTATACTGTCGTCACGAAAATCAATGATGTCGTTTACCGAATTCAAAGAGGGTCACGAGGAAAGTTAAAAGTTGTGCATAGTGATCGACTGCACCGTTACAGTGGCGAAGCTGGAGATAGAATTGTTCGGGACGAACAATCTTAAGAAGGGGGCAATGTTGTGAACAGAGCTTTATAATACTACAGCGCCATCTGTTGGAAAACTGCATATCTAATTTATGGAAGTAACAAAAAGCTCTTTTCCAATGTCAAATGTATTTCCCCTTATTCCAAACATCTAGAACATTCCAAGACAAGAAGTTTCGAGAACAACTAATTTGAGTATATAAGGGAGTGTTCACGGTGAGCGAGAGACAGTTGATTTTTGATTACGGAAGTGTGCAAAACTCTGCTTATTGGATTGTGTTATTAAACAAGTGTGATTTAAATTTGAATAAAAGTATTTGAGTTGTTTATAAATTGAGATTTACTGTATTGAATTGGAAAGTGTGAATAAAGAAGAAATACGAAAAACAGTAATAAGTTTTATTTAACGAACCTAGGAAAAATATTACAATATTTAAACTTGAGAAAAACCTCTCTGCTATAAAGCAAGCTACACAAAGTAAGCATGAAACTGCATACATTTTCAAAAATTGGCTTTGCAAGAAAATTTTTGGCACTCAATAAATTGACCCAACATTTAACAATGTCTTCATTGAAATATTCTTTTAACGTTCGTCATTTATCATGGTTTCATTTGCTGGTATATGAAATGGAAATTTTTTCAAAAGGGGCATTATAGTCGGAATGTCTCCTTTTGAAATTTCGTTAGGGTCAAGAAGAGTTAAATAACTTGTTTTTTCATTATCAATTTAATTAAATCTGTCTAAGAGTTGTTCGCATAAAGCTACATAAAATTGTCATGACTTCGTTTATACTTTTTTTAAAATATTAGTTTCAATGTCATTTCTACAACAAAATTCTTCGATGAACTTTGTTTTTGAAATCTAAATTGATTGACATAAGATCAGGTTTGCAAACATTTTTCATAACCTCTAACAAAAACTGTTTTGTGGATTTGTATATCAAATGCACTTTGGCGTTTTCGCTTTGAAAAAAAGTGTAGTGTTTGGAGGAGCGTGCGTAGTGTATGTTTTTGAAAAAAGGTGTAGTAAAAGCACTACGATTCTAATAGGGGGGCAACGCTGATCATTGCTCCCGTCGTACTAAAAAAAACTTACTACGAAATTCGGAGTTCGTGAATAATGGTATCACTAGCCCCGAATGAATAGGAAGTTGGACAGTTTTTTGTACGAACAGATATTTTGATCGGAGCTCAACTTAAAACAAAACACAATTAAAATTAAGCGAACGAAAATAAAGGACATGCAAATAAAATATATAAAAACGATTTTTATTATTGTTTTCATGTGAATTTGTTTATATTTTTTATTTTTTGAAAGGCAAATAAAGTAAATACAAATAAATATTGGTATCCTTCTGTAATGAATATTATTTTTAGTGTTTGTCTTCTTCGCGTATTTTCTACATTTATTACAAAGATTGCAACGGCAATGGTAGCCATTTTAAAGACCAACAAATCAAAAGATGAACAACGAAAATTTATTTATTTTTTCACATTTTGACGAAAATCAACTGATTTTGAAACTCCGAAATTAGGAAAATGCTTTTTTGATTTCGTTCGGGGCCTACTCGTATGATGTAAATTTATTCGTATTCGTAGCGGCACAAAATCTTCGAGGACTTGTTACGAGGGACTCTATGATAGGGGTGAATGTTTTAAATAGTATATAAAAAAGGATGCGTATGTGCGTATAGACTACAAAACGGCCTTACAGATTTTAAAGAAATTTTCAAGCAATCTTCAGATACGGTTGATACTCCGAAGTTTAATAGCGATCGGGTCAAGAGAATTTTTTGTTTGGACTGGTTTTTAAAATTTGTGTCATATTTTCGATAAATGCATATAAAAATCGATGCGTGCATGTACTCAGTTGAATGGCAAAAGTAACACACGCACATAGTTCAGTCTGGCTAAAACAAAAAATTGTGATTAATGAAATGCGCATATTCATCAACAGCAAAGTCGCAGTGGCACTGTGCAACAGAACCAGACAAAAACACCAACTTGCAACATTAGAAAACCTAAGGAGAGAAAACAATCAACCGATGGGAGGGAGCTTTTATTCTTCTTGCTGGTGTTTTCCAATAAAATGTGCCCGTTATTCCGGAACTAATGTTCGCGGCGAACATGCGTGAGCATTTTTTGCAAGACCCTTTTGGACATCGAAAATTGAAAAATTCCAATTGATCGCCAACGAATGAGATTTCATTTTCGCAGAACTTCTGTCAAACGCAACTAAACATTGAAGCCGTTGTCGACAAGATAATCCCAAGTCTAACAACCAACTTCAAAAATCCGGATTAGCTGTACGTTTAATTTTGGTACTGAAAAGTGAAAAAAATTCAATTGAAACTGCCCAGCGAAACAGTCAAATACAAATCGATCGACAAAGAAGAGCAAGTCGATTATCCGACCCAATTCTTGAACTTATTACCATTGAATATTAGATCGGTGATGCTTATTCACAATATAATGCACCAAAATCGTATATATTGACTTCTTTTGGCTTTACATAATCATACTTCCTTACAACAACATATTATTGTTTTCTTGATCTATTTCATAATTTTTTAAATATTAGATGAGTGGGCGGGTGTTTTACCGCCTGTAGCTCTGATTGTTGTTCTCCTCGCACAAGCTCAATTACATATTATTGTTAACTATTGGTAGCTTAAATTTGAAAAAAGGCATTTTTTTCACTCGGCCAATTGTATGTGGCCTGCTCTCTGTTCCCGAATTGGCACACCGAAGAACTTTGAGTAATTTTTCAAAGATCTTGGAAAAAGTGGACAGGAGAGATATAATTCTGTAAGCCAATACCTCTCCTCTGCTTCCTTTTTTGAAAAGTAGTACAACTTCCGCACATTTATGGTGAATCAACCTCTATTTATACCTTAGGTGCATAGTAAACGCAAGATGTCTACCAGGTACACACAAGGCAATATCTTGTATGTGCAAGCATTTTTATTTCCTAGCCCCAGTATAACATTATAAACTTCTCTCGAGGTTATCTCTTCAATAACGAAGCTGTTGGCTTCAATATCTTCAAAATCTGAAGAAAATGATCAATCACAGATTTTACAGTTGTCAATTACTGGTTCTAGTTTTTCAGATATTTCTGTGAAGTAATCGTTAAATTTATTAGAAATAATACAACAATCTGATATCCTGACACCGTCAATTTCTATATTTGCAATTCCAATCCGATTTCTTGCATTCCTTCTCGTTAATTCCCATCAGCTCGTATAAATAGAGGCTCCCGGAAATTACGCCAGAATTAATTTCTGGAAAAAAAACGCCAGAAAATGTTGTTTGCTCAAAATTGGAAAAAGGGTCAGAAATTATCTTGGAAAATAAGCCAGAAATGTTGGAAATTGGGTCAGCTAGGAAAAAGAGCCATAAAGCAAAATGGAAATTATGCCAGAAAATCGATTTATTCTGGTCTAATTTCCAAATTAGATTTTGGAAAAAAGACCAGAAATTTTTTTTTTATTTTCAAAAAAAAAGACACTTTAAATGTGATGAAGTAAAAAGAAACAAAATAACAGTCAACAACGCGCGGAGGGTGTGACGTTCCGGGCCGCGCCGGCGCGGCGCACCGTCGCTGCCTTGAGTGACCCGCTTTGCGGGTTTTCAGGGCTCACGCAACTCGTCTGGCTTAATTTCCGGGAGCAAAAGATAGTAGTTAGTTAGTACGTGTATCCTCTATCTTTTCAGAAACAGTTTCACATACGTTTTCATAATGTTTTTTTAAGTTTTGTATTATGTGGATGTATTTTACATTTCATGCTTGTGCTTGATACAAACGAAAATTATTTTAAGTGGTTTTGTAATATATTTATAATTAGATCAAAAGCAGTAGAAAGATGCTAAAAACTGGATCCAAAAATTCGTGTTTCAAACATTCTTTTAGTAATTCAAAATCAACTTGATACTTCGGTTTATAAGCTGCTGGTTTTTGTTTCTCAGAACCAATTTGGTCAGGGTTTCTATGATAATTTTTAGTGGTCACACTGGTTGGTTCTTATAAGATTCTTAAGACCATAAGAAGTCATTGAATACAAATAGTTTTCAGAATGATTATGTAAGTTATTTAGTATATCAATGTTAATGTCTCTCAAAACAATTTAAATATTTGCCCTTATCATTTTAAGAATGTTGCTAAATAAATCAATGAAGTTTTTTGATGTGTAAACATCTTTCCCGGCGGTAGAGTGAATTGAAAACGTGGGTAAAACTTATACGTCCCGGTTACACGTTCCGGTTATACGTTACGGTTACACGTTACGGTTACACGTTACGGTTACACGTTGCGGTTACACGTTCCGTTCCGTGTAGCAACCTACTTTACCGACGATTGCATTTAACACCATGTTTACATTGTAAATATTGCGTACTTACGACATCGTGTTTACATTGGAGACTTTGAGTACTGAAATCTCGATTTTATTATTTCCATTGCTGGCTAGAACTTAATTCAATCCCTCAACATTTCTTCACCTCTCGACCAATTAGGCCTATTCTGCCACATTTGTTATTCCGCTACAGATTTTCTGTTATGAATCATAAAAGATTTCCACCTTAAAAGATCTTTAACGAGTATGATTGGTATTCAGAGGTTCGAACTTTTATAAAAGTCTGTTAGGCTAGTCGCGCACTGGCAACTGTGATCGAAATCAAATAGTTTAATCACCAGTTGAAAGAGAACCGCGCACTGGCAACTCTTTACTCACGCTCACACTCTTGCGCTTATGGAAAACAGCTCAACTAGTACGAATTAATTTTAGGCAATCGTTTAGTTTGTGTCAGAACACAAACTTTTCAGTTGCTCGAATCGAGTTGCTTTAAGTGCGCGGTGTCCCATATAAGCCCATATGTTTCATTTTAGCAACTAAACAGTTGCGAAACTAAAAATTGAATGTGCGCGCCTGGCCTTATGCTACTTCGAAAACGAGATCTGTTATAAAACTGAACTAAATCTGTTATCATAATCAGCTGTGATTATGTAAAATATTTTATCTGACATAATTGAAATGGATGACGAACAAAAAAGTAAACTCTTAGGCTAAGCGCGCACATTCAATTTTTAGCAACTAAAAAGTTTATGTTTTGACACAAACTAAATGATTGCGCGCTCATTCAATTTTTAGTTGTACAACTGTTTGGTTGCTTATAGAAAACAGATGAACTATTTAGTTGAATGTCCGCGCAGGTGCATATAATTATATGTTACACAGAATAGCGAACTCATTGTAGGCAATCGCTTAGTTTGTATCAAAACACAAACTTTTAGTTGCTTGAACCAAGCAGTTGCGAAACTAAAAATTGAATGTGCGCGCCTAGCCTAAGGCCATTTGATGTAACATATAATTATATGCGCGGACATTCAACTAAGTAGTTCATCTGTTTTCTATAAGCAACCAAACAGTTGTGCAACTAAAAATTGAATGTACGTGCCTAGCCTTACACACTATGGGTATCCATACAATGGAACACGATTTTATCTCATATGTTTCTGGGAATACCATGACCATTCTCTACTTATATGTTTATATGATATGTGTTTTGATATATTTTCTTTCATTAATTTGTCTCCTTTAAAGAACATTTCATTGACGAAATAAAAGATAAATATTCATTATTACTTGATGCACCTGTGTACTTATTGAAATCTTTTATGATAAAAGTCACAGAAGTTTGTCTTTTATTCTTTTATTATTTTTAACAGATTTCATAACAGATTTTGGCATGCTGAATACCAAAAATGCTATTCGTAAAAGATTTTTTCTATGTTCGAACGTTTGACAGTTCATAAAAGTTTTCTTAGCAGATTTTATAACAGATTTTAGCGTGCTGAATACCAAAATTAAAATTTATAAAAGATTTGTTGACAGTTCAAACATTTGTATGGAAATTCATAGCAGAATAACAGAATAGAAAAATAAAAGTTCTCGCCGAATAGACCTAAATATGTGAAAAAGACGAAAGACAAATCAACTGGTGTAAAATTTCATAAGGGGTTCATTTGATGTCTTTAAAAATCCACTTCACGTTATTGAAGGACGATAACATTTTATTTTATGCTCGCAAAAAATCAAAAATTGTTCTTCAGGGCAATCTGTTGACATCTGCTATGAAATATTCTCGATTCGTCAAAATTTAATTTGTCCCTTATCTGTCATACCATATAATTATTTTAATTATCGAATTAGATATTCTTTATTATACTCGTATCAAAATATACTTTTAGCATTCACTATATCAAAATATAGATCGTTCTCCATCTGTCAAGCCATGAACTGGATGATGACTACGACTTCAATGTATTAAAAAAATTAGTTTTTGCCACTTATAATTCCATTACAAGGTGGGAATGATGTCAATCGGTTTGTAAATCTCTGACAGAGGGAGTAAGATAAAGTACAGAAACCTAAAAAAAAGTTAAAGGATTGGTTTGATTTTGATAAGGTGAACGCTCCATCTAGTGGTTTTTTTAAAAAAAAGTTTTGACTTTTTCGCTGCATGACAAATATATTTGTTAGCGGCGTTAAGCCAGATATACATTGTTCAAATGCATGAAAAGCACGTGCCCTTTGTGTTTTTTTCTCAGCAAAATTGTGTTTTTACGAATTTCTTTGGTATTTTTGTAATTTTATCCAAGTAATTTGTTTTATTTTGTCTGTCCATTTCATCATATAATTTTTGTTTGCTGTTTTAATATTTTAATCAGTGCTTATTATGCTGTGCTGTGTTCTCATCTCTTCGACGTACTATACGCATATGAACCAATAAATACATGATCAATCATCAACCTTGCATATACAATATTTCTATGCAGTACGCTAGATTGTAAAGATTTTGATTTTTCTTCAAGCCTACATCCAATCTATACGTGTGACTTTTTCATTAATACATTTACAATTGCTGAGAAAAATGCGGAGTTATCGTTCATTCTTCTTTGTGGTTTTCTTTTTTATATTTGGCGTTCGCTCAGTGCAATTCGCTTAACTGAGTAGAGTAAGGAGTGCGAAGAGATAACTCCTTTTCGCATGAACAAAGTTAACTTATATTAAAAATCGCAGTGTTTAAAAGCACAGATGCACTCGAAAGGAAGCCAAAAGAGAAACAGAGATTAAAATCACATTCGTGTAAAAACAGTCTATTTTTTATCAGATAACATCTCTGTTTGAATATAAGTGTAAAAATATAATGCTGTCACAAGCAACATCCCTGGTTAAACATAAGTCAAACAAACTTTACGTTACGTAGCGGAGTCCACTTACTCCTAACACATGCCACGAACTACTTCATCGAAGCATATTGTCGATAAGGTTTTTAGGTCGTTTGAAATGAATAAGTGTCGACACGGCAGTGCGAACTCTGGGAATCCATGTAGTATGCCGACATGGCGTGTAAGGCTAGCCGCGCACTAGCAACTGTGATCGAAATCAAATAGTTTAATCACCAGTTGATAGAGTACCGTGCACTGGCAACTCTTTACTCACGCTCACACTCTTTTCTCTCTTGCGCTTATAGAAAACAGCTCAACTGCAGCGAATTAATTTTAAACAATCGTTTAGTTTGTGTCAAAATACAAACTTTTTAGTTGCTCGAATCGAGTTGCTCTAAGTGCGCGGTGTCCCATATAAGCCCATATGTTTCATTTTAGCAACTAAACAGTTGTGAAACTAAAAATTGAATGTGCGCGCCTGGCCTTAAGAGGATCGAAATAGTTCGTCGACACAATTTTTTATGTTGTTATTCGGTTTTAGTTGTTAACTAGTGGTTTTGATCCCATTAATCTTAAATTCACTTTATAATTTTTTGATTATTACATTAAAAGTATCCTAAACACAAGTAATAATGGAAAATGAACAAGAAAAATGTGTTTGGACTCGTTCCGAAACAATAATTTTACTAGAAATAAGTAAATACAACAAAATAGTTGATTATTTCAAAACGTTTTTACAGTACATGGTCCAAAAATACATGTGTTTAGGTGGAAAGCGTTATGTACAGCTATGTAGAGATATTTTTGGATTTAAGTATAAGTGGAAGGGATAAATTGTGGAAAAATAGTGGCTTTCATTTGAATATTACCCCTAACACACACCACGAACTACTTCATCGAAGCATATTGTCGATAAGGTTTTTGGGTCGTGTGAAATGAATATGTGTCGACATAGCAGTGCGAACTCTGGGAATCGAAGTAGTATGCCGAAATGGCGTGTAAAAAGGACCGAACTAGTTCGTCGAAACAATTTTTTATGATGTTATTCGGTTTTAGTTGTTAAAATTTACAAATCGCCTGAAAAAGCAAAAGTAAAATTCAATCTCCTTAAGCAACAATTCAATAAAGCTCTGATCAACACAAAAAAGTGGTTTTGGAGCATTAAAATTCAAATATTTTTCGGTCATTTTCACTTTTCATTTATAATTTTACAGCTCTAACATTTCACAGCTGATTTTGGCACGTACTTCTACGTCTGCGTATTGGTGTGTAAATGCCCATACAAAAGCGAAGTACTTTATCGATTATATCGGTATATATCTAAAGTCACAAACTAGTACGATTGCATTGTATGTTTATTGGGTACGTTCGATAACAAAAATTCGGCACTCGGACGAACGTTGATGTTTACACATCTTAACCGTGAGTCCTGGCACTCACACTTTTTTTTATTTAAACCGTGTAATCTATTAAATGTATAGCATAGTATAGCTTAAATTATAATACATTAACCTTAGATTATTTGCATGAGCGCTAGTTAATTTCAATTTGGAGCAATTGCGCACATAACCATCTTTGAAATACACAGTTACATCTTCAGCAGAATAAGAATTATTATATTTTGCTTTTAAAGAAACTCGGGGTATTTCTTTTCAGTCTACGTCGCATTGCCAAACTCAAATTGGCAACTTTGAACCTAACCGAAACCAAGATAACCTCAAACTCCGATTATATTCTCAGTTTCACCTGTCTGGAAACTGTTTTGTGCCTCTATTCTTTTTAAATCATGGTCTCTGCATTTATGTATGTTCGGAATGATATCGCTAACCAACCCCATTCCTTATCGGAATTTAAAATTTTAAAATTTTCCATGAGTAGGACATTTAATGACATTTAATTATTATTTGAGTATTAGGTTAAAATAAGTCTCAATTTTGTTTTATTGCGAAATAGTTGGCTTAGTTAGTTTAATTGACTTTTTATTTATCTTTTTTTTAACAATATAATACAATATTTTACAATATTTGATTTTGTGAAATAAAAAAGTTCATTCTTCTTCTTCTTCCTTTTCTTCGGCGCTGTTATGATCTCGATGTCGAGGGGATCATAACTCTCCCACGTATCTGCTTCACACTAGTGATCCGCCTGTGGAGTTCATTGTTAGATAAAAAACAACTTAATTACTATACAAAATCATTTTTCTTTGATTAGATAATAATTGTAATTAATTATAAATTATCATGGATTCATTCCCATCTCTTGAACACCGTCGGAATGTTTCATGCATTTCCATGTTTTATCGCTTCTTTCACAAGCAATGCTCACTCGAAGTAGCCAGTTGCATTCCTCCCCTTTATCAATTCACCCGTGATCAGGGCTGCCACTTTACTCCTTTAGCAGTAGATCTACTGCGTTTTGACCCAAATGAATATCTACTGCGCAGCAAAACGAATCTACTCCTCTTTCAAAAATGTTAATAGTACTTAACCAAAGTTTGTTCTCAAATATGTTCACTCAGTCTGAATGCATTCAGTGAAAAATTCAAATTCATTTTGGAAGAATTTCCACATTCATCTGAAGTGCTCAATATGCAATGGAGGTTCTTGTTAGGCAATAATGATTTTGTTTAAAAATACAATGACCCTTCAGACATAACAAAGTTTTGGTCAAAAGCCAGAATATTTAAAAACTCGGTAGGTGAATTTGCATTGGTGGAGCTAGCAGAATTTATGCTTTTGTTATGCTCCTTACCGCATAGCAGCGCAGCTACTGAAAGGAAATTTTCGTCATGAAAACCGTCATGTTGAAGCAACGGTTGCTTCGTGTGTAGCTGTGTTGCCGATTAATTTTGAGTTGCCGCAACCGTTGCCAGAACTATCAAAATATTTTGATATTTTCGGTCGGTTGCTCCAACTGTACTGTGGTTGCGGCAACAGTTGCCTCGTGTGTAGTAAACAAACGAAACACGTTGCTGCATCACGTTGCTTCAACGGTTGCCTCGTGTGTAACTAGCATAAGAATTCTCAAAATGAAATGTGATTTTTTGTTTATTTAGTTTTAGAAATTTGTTTATTTTTTTTTAACTGTTGAGTTAATTTTTTTAAGTTCTGTTGCTTTTATTCATAAATAAAATGTATTTCTATGATTTGAATTTTGTTTTGTATATTTTAAAATCTACTGCGGTGTATTGCAATCTACTGCGCTTTTTTCTGAAAAATACTTCGCTTGATTATCTTTAGGGTGGCAGCGCTGCCCGTGATACCTGCTTCGCTAGGAATAATCATCAGTTCCCCCTTGAGCCTAACTTTGGTCGTACCGTCAAATAAAGAGATTCGTTTTTTTAGTCGCACAACACGATTATGGAATAACTTACCCGGCACAGTTTTCTCTTGCCATTTCAATTTGCAAACATTCAAAACCAATGTTCATCGACACCTCCTTTCTCTCCCCTCCTAATTTCCCCCTCGCCCGTGCTGTGTTTAAAACATTATAAGGGTCTCGTAACATACCCTTGAGCGTGAGTGAATTATAAAAAAAAAAAATCTGGTCATTATTTTTTCACTTGGTCACATGGTCATTTTTTATTCCATTTGGTCATTTTTACTACATACCATATGTGTGTTCTATTGGGATAAGATCGGGACTTTGAGCTGGCCAGGTAAGAACATCGATTTGTTCGTCTGTAAGCCAATCTTTTACCAATTTCGATGAGTGTTTGGGGTCATTATCATGCATAAATATCCAATTTACTGGCATGAACTCAAAGGAATATGGTTCCATGGTGTTCTGAAACTAGTTGAGTCCCAGAAATTATAATTTAACTTATATGATGTACCTTAGTTGAAGTACTCAAATTAAAATGATTTGCACTTAGTTGAAGTACAACGGTAAGAAAATGAAAGACCAAATTAACCACGTTATAATTACTGACCACTTTATTACAATTCAAAAAATAGAATAATCTAAATTCATGCTAGAGCAAAACTTTTAACCTCGGTGTAACAAGTATATAACAAAATCAGCTGTAAGTTTTAAATTCTATCTGAGGTTATTAACCTTTTATGTATTTACACATATTGAGAATATTATTGCATTTGTATTTAATTATGTAATTTAATATTATCAAATCAATATGTTAGAAGCAATAAACATGATATGAACTTGTTGCTATTTCATAATAAAAGACTTCGAGTCATATAGCTTTATTTCATTTCATAACTACAATAATTTTATTGCAAATGAAATAAATAATATTTAACTTAATAAATCCTAAAGTTAGAATAGCCAAACCATATATAACAAAACTACACGTTTGACAGTTCTTAGTTCGCGCCTTAAATAATTTGCAGTGCTCATGTTTCTTTAAGTTAAATTTATATTTTAAAAATTTACTAAAGCTTAATAAGTGCGTTTTAATTGTTTGTGTTTTGGTATAAATGTAAATCTGACTTGGCGCAAATGTGTTTCTTTAATTTCCTTTGAAGCCGAAGTCAGATATACAAATTATGCCTTGTTCATCAAATATTGTCAAACGTGTGTCATTAAAATTATCTTATAAAAACTATAATCAATTTAAAATGTTAAAGTGATCAGTTTCCTTATTAATTAATTATGTTGGGTAGCAACATGCTCCCCCTCCAAGTGATTATGTTGAGGTGATGAATATGGTCTGGTGTATATTACTAGGCATTGCTCATAATTGGATTGCGGCATCGCACAGTGGATCGACCCATTACAATTAGACGTGAAAAAGTCAATGTCTAAAATTCTAAAAAATTCTATTTCTTATCTATAACGGATAACTATTTAATCTGAAAACACCTTTTTTTCTTCTTTAAACCAGTTAAGCATGGAATAAATGACCTCCAAACTTGAAAGTGAAAAGTCTTTTTTTGATCTGTTGCGTTTAAGATTTTTAGAAAAATAATTGTTAAAATTACAATTTTAAGTGAAATTGAAAAAAAATAATTGCAGATGTTCGTGAAGGTATTTACTTTTATAAATCTGTATTGAAATTGTCTTAAAGTTTGTTTGTTGTATAAAAAAATGGGGTTATTCAAAGAACAAAAAAAAATTGTTTTTAACGTGTATTTTTTGGAAAATCTAAATATGTGCCTAAGGTTGCTTTAAAAATAAATTATGTGTTTTGGATAGCGATGGACGTCTACTTTCTGGAAATATATGTGATAAACCTCGCAAAGATTTGCAAAGCAATTGTTTTGCCCACTTTTTAGGAAAAGATTTCTGCGTCCCAAGGAAGGAATTTTTTTAAGTTTGGTGTTCGAATTCCAAATCGACTCCGACAAAAAAAACTTTTATAACATATTTCGAACTAGTTTAATTCATCAGAACCAAGAAACTGTTAAAATATTGCTAAGCTTAAGAGAATCACCAGTTCAAAATAAGCCAATTTTGATTTAAATTGGAAGTCGGCTGGAACGGTTTATTCTAAAACATAAAAATTGACTAGAGAATAGAATAGAATACTTTTCTGTATTTATGAACATTATAGATGGAGACAGATATTTTCCAAGAAGATTAGAATTTTTCACGTCTAAATGTATGGAGTCGATCCACTGTGCATCGGTCTCCTCATAGGATTCTAAGGCATACGGAAGATCTTCTGTAAGATTGGTTTGGTTTGCTCTGGACCTCACAATATGATCACATCGGGGTTTTGATTAAGTTGCATTATAACATGAAAAAATAATTGATCAAAGCATTAGCGTATTGTTTAAAATATAAGGTTTAATAAAAATGCACACAAAATTGATGTAGGTAGGGATTTTTTTTTTTTTTTTTTTGGTTGATATTTTAAGGTTTGTGTTTTTTTTTTTTAAGGGCGAATTAATTTAGCTTATTTTTTGATTTGATATGGGCAAGGGAGATATTTTGACGATTGGTCGTTTAAGTATTGAGTTTTTTGTTTTTACGGTCACCACACGTATTAACTCGTCCGATCCAGGATGTAGTTCGATGACGAGGCCGAGTAGCCATTCAGATGGTGGAAGATTGTCTTCTTTGATGAGTACAATATCTCCTATTTTTATATTAGTTTTTTGTCCTAACCATTTTGGACGTTGTTGTAGCAGGTGCAGGTAGGATGTACTCCATTGTTTCCAAAACTCCTGTGTAAGTCTTTGTATGTATCTCCAACGATCGAGGTTATTTATATTTTTCTCCATCAAATTCCTTTCTGGCAGTGAATGTAATGGTGCTCCAATGAGGAAGTGGCCCGGTGTTAAAACAGTCAGATCATTGGGGTCTGACGTCATTGGACATAATGGCCGTGAATTAAGACATGCCTCGATCTGTGTCAGCAGTGTTGCATATTCCTCAAATGTTAATTTCGATACTCCAATTACTCTCTTCAAGTGGAATTTTATGGACTTAACGCCTGCCTCCCACAAACCTCCGAAGTGGGGAGAAGATGGGGGGTTAAAGTGCCACGTTGTTTGGTATGACGCTAGGGTTTTGGCTACCTCAGATGACCATTCAGACGTAATAAATTTGCTGTTCTTTCTAAGCTCATTATTTGCTCCCTTAAAATTGGTGCCACAATCGCTAAAGATATTGTTACAGAATCCTCTTCTAGCCACGAATCGTCTAAATGCGGCAATGAATGCTGTTGCGGTTAAATCACTGACTAATTCAATATGAATTGCCTTTGTAGCAAGACATATAAACACGGCAATGTACCCTTTGTTCATTTTGTTGCATCTTCCCTTCCATGCTTTGATTTCTACTGGTCCAGCATAATCAACGCCAGTGTTTGAAAATGGTCTCGATATTGTCACTCGCTGCTCTGGAAGGTTTCCCATTAATTGCTCCTGCATTACTGCGTTATAGCGATGGCACCGGACACATTTATGTATGATTGATTTAACAAGTCTTTTAAGGTTTGTTATCCAATATTCGTTACGAATTTCAGCCATCATCATCTGTTGACCACCATGAAGAGTACGTTGATGAATGTCATCTGCCAACAAGGTTGAGAAGTAGTGCGTTTCTTTAAGTATAATTGGATGCCGTTGATGGAATGGAAGTGATGAGTTACCCAATCTGCCCCCTACTCGTAGAATATTGTTTTCATCCAGAAACGGGTTGAGATTTCGAATTTGACTTCCCTTTGGTATAGTTTTATTTTCTTTCAGCATTTGAATTTCATTCGTGAACAATTCTTGTTGTACCACCCTGATAAGTTGGTAATGGGAAGACAGAAGTTCTTCTACAGTAAGAGGATGAGTGTCTAGGGGCTTCCTCCCATTAGTTTGAATATATTTGTTGTAAATATATCGCCGCCAGATCGCTGTGCAGCGTATTAAACTCTTTAGTGTAGAGACTTCCTTAAAAAAATCGGTACTTATTTTATTTAAAAGGCATTTCCGTACTTCCTTTTTTGTTTCTTCTTCTGTTTCCAGAGAATTTAATGATGGGAGCTTGCAGAGCGTGAAGTTTTTAAGGAATTGTGGACCATACCACCAAAGCTCGCTGCTGATTAGCTCTTCGGGTGATAATCCCCTTGAACCAATGTCTGCAGGGTTATCCTTACCACTTACGTACCGCCAGATTGATTCACTTGTAAGGCCTTGAATTTCCGTGATTCTATTGGCCACAAATGTAGTTCGAATTGATGGACTCCCCTTTATCCATGCCAAAGTGATCATGGAATCGCACCATGCAAACATCTCAACTTGTTTGAACTGCATTGCTATTGACATTTTATGCAGAAGCTTAGCAAGTAACAATGCAGCACAGAGTTCTAGACGCGGCAACGATATATTTTTAATTGGTGCTACTCTGGTTTTTGAAGCTAACAGTCGAATCTTTTCTTCGCCATTTGAAATCACACGTGTGTATATAACGGCCGCATATGCTTTCTCTGAGGCGTCGCTAAACCCGTGCAATTGCACCTGTGATGATTGAGTTACTGATACCCAACGGGGAATTTCTAATCTTTCGAGTTTGTGCAGCTCATCTCTAAGTTCGCTCCACGACCTTTCTATTTCACATGGTATGTTGCCGTCCCAGGTTACTGCCTTAACCCAAAGTTGCTGCAATATCAATTTAGCCTTAATTACACATGGTGAAATCCAGCCCAGAGGATCGAATAAGCGAGCGATGTCCGCAAGTACTGATCTCTTCGTATGTTTCTTGATTTCTGGTATGTTTATTTTAAAAGAGAATGTATCTTTTGCGGGATGCCATTGGATGCCTAACATCTTTATTGCATCCTTCGTGTCAAATGTTAAAGGAAGATTAACTTCTCGTTCCTTTTCAGGTACTCCTTCTAAAATTTTGGTTGAGTTACTGGCCCATTTGCGCAATGGGAATCCAGCTGAACTTAATGTTGATAATACATCGGTTTGTAAGTTTAATGCATCTTCTTCATTATCAGCACCATATATGAAGTCATCTACATAAAAACCTTCCATGATTGCTTTGGTAACATGAGGTTGAGAACTTTCAGTGTCCATTGCCAGTTGTTGCAAGGTTCTGACTGCTAAATAAGGGGCTGATGCTGTGCCGAATGTCACCGTTTTGAGTGCATAAATCCTTATAGGTTCATCATTTGTTTCCCTCCATAGAATGAGTTGGTATGGGGTGTCCTCTTCTGCCATCCATATTTGTCGGTACATCATGCTGATGTCTGCTGCAAAAGCCACCTTAAACTTTCTCCACTGTGCTATGAGATCTACTATGTCCATTTGAAGTCGTGGGCCAATCATAAGATAATCATTCAGTGAAATTCCATTAGACGTTTTGCATGAAGCATCAAATACGACTCGTAGTTTCGTTGTCGAACTTGATTCCTTCAATACTGCGTGATGTGGAAGGAAATAGTGTTTTCCATTCTCCAATTCGGTATATGTTTGAATTTCCTTCATATGACCAAGTGTAGAATATTCATTAAGACATAATGTGTAAGCTTGTTTTAACTTCTCGTTTGATTTGAGGCGTTTTTCGATTTGAAAAAACCTGGCCATTGCTGCAGATTTAGAATTTCTAAGATTGGGTCTTACGTTGTCTTTGAATGGTAATTGCACCTCATATCTACCATCTTCTCTTCGTCTTGTTGTGTCTTTATAATGCAGTTGACATTTTTCTTCTTCTGGTGTAAGTTTACGTGTATCTAGGTCTTCTTCAACTTCCCAAAATTTTCTTAATTCAACATCCAGTGTTGTGTGATGGCTTTGGATTGTTGTTTTAAGCACTTGAGACTTAACAGTGGTTGTTCCGGTCAAAATCCATCCCAATTCTGTTTTTTGTGCGACTGGAGATCCATTTCTTCCTGGAATCAATCCTTCTAGAATTATTTCCGGATAAACGTCGGCACCTAGGAGAATATCTATCTTTCCAGGTTTAAAGTAGGAAGGGTCTGCTAATGGCAAATTTGACAAATGCTCCCATGAAGTTATACATAGTTGACGAGTAGGTAGAACAGATGTCAACTGAGAAAAAACAAATGCTCTAACATCAAGACTGAACGAAAAGTTTGTGCATGAGAAGAGCGTAATATTAACCATGGAAGTTGAGGTGCCCGTTGATGTTTGTCCCAACCCCTTTACATTTGCAAGTGCCCTTTTTTTCTTAAGATTAAGGAGTTGTGCAATATTTTCTGTTAAAAATGATGCTTCAGATCCAGGATCTATTAACGCCCTAACAATATGTTGAGCCCCATTAGCTGCTAAAACCTTAACCAAAGCAGTTGCTAAAAGAACATTGTTGGGCATGTGATTATGGAATGTGTTGTAAGTGGATGAAGGCTGGGCATTATATTGACCATTATTACACTCATGCTGGTAGGTACTCTGGTTGGAGTTGAAGGAACCATCTTGGACGTTCCTATCTGAATTTGATGACATAAACGGATTATGATCCTGCCCTTGGGAAGAATTCAGTGAGACGTTTGATGTCATTGCCCCATTCTGTCCATTGTTGTAGACATTTGCAGGAACGAATCGATTAGGGTTTTGAATTTGATTGAAATTTGCGGTGTAATCTTGTCCATTACTCCAGCCATTTGAAGGATTGAACTGATTATTATCACCTTGAATAAAGTGGGTATTATACGCTGTGTGATTTTGTCTCTGAAAGGAATTGTGAGGGAAGTATTGGTTATTGTTAGCACGAACATTATTTTGAGAATCAAAATGTAAAAGCGTATGATGCCTTTGACCACATTTTTGACAGCTATTCCGCTCTTACAGATTGAAGAATGGTGGTCATACCCTAAACAATTTGAACAGACAGAATTAGCTTTAACCGCTTCACTCCGTGATTTCACGTCCATTTTTAGGAATTTTTGGCATTGTCGTATGCCATGTGATGCTTTGCACAGTCGGCAAAGGAATTTCTTTACCTCATTCGACGTTTTCGTGTTTTCATTTATTAGGGGGATCTTTTTTGAATTTGTAACATTTGAGGCTGTTATGCCTTGGTTGAATTCCATAATGTTTTCTAGGGAGCTGAATCTCCCTTCAATAAAGGCAGAAAATGTTTTCCATTCTGGGAGAGATTTAGAAGCCCCAAGTTTTTCTTCCCAATCCTTTTGTGTTTGTAGAGGGAGTTTTTGATAAACGATATAAATGAGAATAGCATCCCATGTTTCAACAGAAATTCCCAAATTGGAAAGTGCAAGAATGCAGTTTGCGCTAGTATCATGCAAAGATCTTAGTGCTTCTGCGGATTCATTTACAAGATTAACTTGCTCCATCAGGACCCTCAATTGGTTATTGACTAATTTTCGTTTATTTTGGTAACGTTCGTTTAATATTTTCCAAGCTGCAGCATAGTTTTTGCCATCAGCATCAACAGATAAATGTTGAATTAACAACGCTGCATTATCTGTCACATGAGTTTTCAAAAATTGTAATTTCTGTGTATCACACAACTCATCGTTCTGATCAACCATACTTTCAAACAAATTATGAAATTCAGACCATTCGGTTAACGAGCCCGAGAATTTTTTTTATTTGAATTGGTGGCAAACGAATGTCACACAATGAAATTTTTGAGGTATTGAAGCGCGAAATGTCTAAATTTGTATTATTTTCTTTTGTAAATTTGTCGAGCTCATCGTTCAACATTCCCGTTAATGAAAAATAAATACGTTTAATTTTAGCAAAAGTATCTGCCTCGAAATATGCATCCTTACATGGATCAGATGCACTATTCACAATCAACTCGTGATCTTTTTTGGCGCGTTTAAAACACTCTTCACTATCAGTTATACATGCTTTCACATAACCCTTTGATTTTCGCGCCTCATTTCCATTTTTAAATTCATTTAAATCAAATTCAATTTCTTTTAGAATAAGATCTTGACGTTCAATGAGTTTAGAAAGACTAATTTTTGCCATTTTCACTTCACTAGATGTTGGTATTATGAGATAGGTAAGTTTGTATAAAGACAAGGCGAGTCCCAAAATTATATTTTAATGCAGAAATTAATATGAATTATAGATTATTGTGTGCAATAAAAAGGCATATAAAGGAATTATATTCCTACCTTAGTTTGCTTTTGCAACTGCAACTTCAGTGTATGACTATCAGTTACAGTTGCAGAAGGCTTATGTTGCACAGTTCCTAGCTGTGATTGCTGACCAATGTGCCACTTATTGACCGCTCGATACGGGATTCTTCAGGTTGTTGGGTACTGTGGCCGATAGACTGTCCGTCGATGATCGGGCTGCTATTTTTTAGATTGTAAATCTATTTTAACACTAACCCACAGTACACTTTTAAATAGTTCTTTTCACAGTTGTTAAACCTGTGATGATTTTATTTCAGTTCACTTTGAATTTAAATTTAAATAATTCTCTTATTTGCGCTTAATTTCAATAAAGGCTCGAAGGACCATGTTCTGAGACTAGTTGAGTCCCAGAAATTATAATTTAACTTATATGATGTACCTTAGTTGAAGTACTCAAATTAAAATGATTTGCACTTAGTTGAAGTACAACGGTAAGAAAATGAAAGACCAAATTAACCACGTTATAATTACTGACCACTTTATTACAATTCAAAAAATAGAATAATCTAAATTCATGCTAGAGCAAAACTTTTAACCTCGGTGTAACAAGTATATAACAAAATCAGCTGTAAGTTTTAAATTCTATCTGAGGTTATTAACCTTTTATGTATTTACACATATTGAGAATATTATTGCATTTGTATTTAATTATGTAATTTAATATTATCAAATCAATATGTTAGAAGCAATAAACATGATATGAACTTGTTGCTATTTCATAATAAAAGACTTCGAGTCATATAGCTTTATTTCATTTCATAACTACAATAATTTTATTGCAAATGAAATAAATAATATTTAACTTAATAAATCCTAAAGTTAGAATAGCCAAACCATATATAACAAAACTACACGTTTGACAGTTCTTAATTCGCGCCTTAAATAATTTGCAGTGCTCATGTTTCTTTAAGTTAAATTTATATTTTAAAAATTTACTAAAGCTTAATAAGTGCGTTTTAATTGTTTGTGTTTTGGTATAAATGTAAATCTGACTTGGCGCAAATGTGTTTCTTTAATTTCCTTTGAAGCCGAAGTCAGATATACAAATTATGCCTTGTTCATCAAATATTGTCAAACGTGTGTCATTAAAATTATCTTATAAAAACTATAATCAATTTAAAATGTTAAAGTGATCAGTTTCCTTATTAATTAATTATGTTGGGTAGCAACACATGGTGTCCTTTAGTATATTAAGATACGAGAATTTGTCCATTCTTCCATCAATCCTAACCAATGGTCCCACTCCATACCAGGAAAATGCGCCCAAACCATCAAATTTCCCTCTCCGTGTTTTACCGTCTTCAAGGTATACTTCGGGTTGTAGGCTTCGCACTTGGGTCGATGGACAAACGTTTTGCCATCAGGACCAATAAGGTTAACCTTTGTTTCATCGCTCCAAAGAACTCTCTTCCAAAACTGTATGTTTTTGTTTTGATGTTTCTTAGCAAATGTAAGGCGATCTCTGATGTATTTTTTGACAGCAACGGTTTTTTTCTGCTCACGCGCCCATACACAGCTTTACATCATTAAGTCTTCTTCTTATGAATCTGCTTGAGACGTTCTTCGTTTATTTCAGCCATATTGGTACGAGGTGATTTAAAAGGGTCACACTTGCATTTTCTTGATATCGCTCTATCCACTCATATTGTTGTTTTACGAGGGGGCGGGCGGCGTAATTTATTCTCAAAGCTTAAGCTTTGATTTCGTCTTACCAAATAAATTGCATTATACACCATTTTACGGGAACAGTTGAGGAATTTGGATATTTGGCAAGGATTTTTTCCATCTCCGTGAAGATCAAAAATAATTTTTCTTTCTTCCGGAGTACAGTGAACTTTTCTGCCTATTTTGTTTTCAATATTTGTTGATTTAATGATAAAAATTAAAATATAGCACTTTCTTTCACAACTTTCAAACGCGAAATAAAGATTTAACGGTTAAAAATATAATGTGCTATTACTTTGTCCAGTTAAAAGAGAGTAAAAAAGTATGAATCGGTGAGTGCAAGAGAATCTTAACAATATTACGGTAGTTTTAGGTTTTATTTGTCATCATCATTTGTCTACACAACATATTAAAAAAAAAAAAAAACATCAGACGCATTCCACATACCTAACGGTAAATTCAAATCATGATTTTTGTTAATAGTGTGCTATTTCTTTGTCCATAGCTGTATTTCATTTACAACATTGTTCACTTGAACTAAATTAAGAGCAGAAAATGTATCAGTTAACACAGCTTCAAAGTCTTTTAAAACATGAATTGGAAATAAACATTTATCATCTTCACAATACAGCCATTTAATGTTACAAAGATTAAAATCTCCTAAGACAATAGCAAAACAATTATTCTCAAAATTATAAATAATAGATACTTTTAATATTGTTTACATGAGCATCATAAATAAGAAATTCTGAATTAGGTGGGATATATGAAACGAAAACATAAATTTGAATCTTGTTAAAAATAATATAAAATAATAATAAACGTAGAAAATGTCCTACAATGTATGATGTGTATGATTTGAGAAATAGGCCCCAGATAATTTTATCTCAGCAGAAACGAGCTGTCAAAATTTGTATGGGAAAAACTTTCTGCACCTAAAGAAATGTCGATTGTGACTTTAAATCAATTTCTTCATGCAATTTAAAAAACTTCTTTTTTTTTGCTTGTTCTTGGCCTCTTTTAATTAACAAAATCACTTTTTAAGTTAAAGTAGGTATCGAATGAAATACATTTTTGATAAACAGTTTTTATGAGTTGATTTTGACGTTTGCCAACAGCTGAATATTTCCCACATTTACGCAACTATTTTTTAGGGGGTGTTCATGACGACATGCAAAGTGGAAAATGTATCTCGTTGCATGAATACCCTTATTATTTTTTTTAAATATACTGTCAATGTCGGTACTGCTAGATATAATTTTGTTCAGATTTTTGTGTTGTGGCTGTAATGAAGCTGCGCAGACAAATTCGAAATAGTAACATCGTGCACCGATAGGCTGCAAGCCCACATAAGAACCTGTGTAATTCAATTTCGCTGCATGCAGAAGCTGCAAATCTGTTTCAGCCATAAGCCTATGATGAAAATGTAAACAAAATACTCTCAAAACTATTTTCACCAAACAACCAACTTTTCATAGTATCAAGAAGACAAAATAAAAGTGATTGTATTTAATTCACCCTACTGCAGATCCATATTACCTTAAAATAACAGAGCTAAACAATAATTGTATTTAAATATCAATTGTCATTTGTAAACTACATAATATGTATGTATGTAAGTATGTGCAACCAAAATGGAGGGATGATTCAACTGGTGATGATAGATAAGAAAATATTTGACAATTTCAAAATGCCTTTCTGTAACGCTTAGTTCACAGTTGCTATGAACATAATATAAACAAAGGAAAATATCAAAATACGAGAAAACAAGCAATCAGTCAGTACCTATCAGAATTGAGAATCAGTATACAAAAACTCAGACAAAAAGATAACATCTCCATGCAGCGAAATGAGATATGCTGCTCAGCGCATGTACTCTTAGAAGGCTGACTTAAAAAATAAAATACTGATAATACCAAACCAATTAGAAACGCCTGTTCGCGCTCACTCTCCGCCACTTTATAAAGTCTTACTGTCTTTTGATATAGAACAAGAAGCATTATTACATTATGTATGTATGTACATACTCGTATGTAAGTGTTTTTAAACAAAATGCAGAAAGAACTTTGTTTAGTTTTCCGACAAATAAGCTACGTAGCGGTTGTCAAACGGGAGTGAATAATTTTAAATTAAGACAAAAAAAAAATAAAACGAATCTCAAAAATGAAACGGTTTATTTTAATCGTAATTGTATCAGTTATCGTGTCAATTAGTGGATTGCAATTCAAAGATTGTGGTAACTTAAAATAAAAATGAATTATTCCTGTCTATTTTAATTCCAGTTAATGATGAGCTTCTTTAGAACTTTATACTCGTAAGAGCGTGGGTGTAGCTTTAATTAAATTAATACATCCGGTAGCCAGTAGAAAGTATATTTCTTGTATTTTTGGGTTCGAATCCAATTATCTATTGCAATAGGCATATTATTATTCTTTAGTTAATTATTCCTACCTTTACTAATAATATTAAAAGTAGTTTTACATGTTCCGTTCTTGCAACGTTTTTAATCGCGGAATTCTGTACTGCATTCATTGTTTGAACATCAAAACAACAGAGGATACAGTTTTACGAGTTTTTTTTTAAATAGTTACGAGCAAAATACGAGTATAATCGGACTATTGACGTAAAACATATTTATAGGTTTAAGTTCATTAAAAAAATGTTATTGGTTATGAGTTTCGTTTAAATAAATAAAAGCTGACATAGAAATCGTAAAATTAGACAATAATTGGGTTATTGAAGTTGGCAAATACAAAAAGAGTATTTCAGTTTGTTTTGGAAATAATTGTTCATATCTTGATATATAAAGCATAGATTTTGGTATGAAATGTTATGTTTTTTATATACATAGGTATTAGGAAATTTATGTTGCTATGTCAAATATATTTTGAGACACTTAGTTTCAAGTTCTTAACAAAAAAAAACCACCGATGACTCAAACAAAAATAATGATGATATATAATTTGTATGCATCATTGAAAAGATTAATTTATAACCTTCAATTTAATATATAATTCAGTGTGCGTTCTCAAATGATACTGACATATTCTCCTAAATACTTTATAACTCAAGGTAGATCATTTATTTCCAAAACAATCTGAAATACTCTTTTTGTATTTGGTATCTTCAAGCTCAAAGCTCGAATCTCCCTTGAACGATTTTTGAAAATGTTCACTTATTTTACGACCCACACGTCAATTGATTTATTTAATAAATAACTGTTGAAATGTGTGTTTACTAACAATGAATGAGATTGCTTTTGTGAGGAGTTGAATTTTGATAATTTATGCACAAAAGTGTCTCAATGCGCTTATTAACTTTCTCAAAAGTTAATCACTCTCTTAGACCGAGAGCCCACAGCAATTTTTGGGTGTGATTGATAACAAAAAATAATTAGCATAATTAGATAGGCCTTTAGTAGTTATTTACAAATCTGAACATCTAAACAAACAAGTCTAAATATTTGTGATAACAACTTTGCCAAAATGTAGAGTTCAGTCCCCTGATTGAAAGTATTTAGGTCTAAGACAGCCTTCTGACTGCAAAACGTCTCGGACCTCGATATTTGCAATCAGGGCACTTAGCTCTTCATTTTGAAGTTATGGCATGTATGTATCACAATTTTTTAGACTTTGGAAAGAACTGCATATCTGATGCACTTTTATGCACTATTGCTCCCACTAGAGCATGCAATACGTTCACATTTGTAAATAACTACTAAAGGCCTATCTAATTATGCTAATTATTTTTTGTTATCAATCACACCCAAAAATTGCAGTGGGCTCTTGATCTATCTGGGAAATAAATATTTCTTCCGATTTGCTGCCCCCACAGATTTTACACTTTTTATTGAAAAAATATACTGATACTGAACACAAATCTATTATAATAGATGAATTAGTTGATCAAGTGAGGATACTTTTTTATGCAAGGTTACAGCCAAAAATACAGATTTAAAAATGTTTTAAAATTGTGTCCTACTTCCCAGATCGCACAGTAAGGTCATTTAAAAGTAAATTTGGATTTGTTAGCTACATTTCATTATTGAAATTTAGTTTAATGTTATACTTTTTTTCAAAAAATAATTTGCATACATAATTTCAATACATAGTTTTAATAATTATAATTACAAATACGCAGGGCCGTAGCTAGAGTTGAATTCAAGGTAGGGCATCGGTGATAACATGTAGGGCGGAAGTAAAAATTTTACTTGATATGAAATATGATCTGATCTGGTAAAAGTGGTACTCAATTGTCGGGAAGGGGTGATAGATAAGTTTCATTCATTTATATAATGGTTTATATTATTATTTCTCTTAACATGTTGTATTCAGTATACCTACATAGATAACAATACAAAGTTCTATGAATTCTTTGATTCGCTATGTATTAAAAATACGAAGGACTTCATCCAGGTCAACTGACATGGTTCTTTTATTTTCAAAGGCCAGAAATACCATGCCTGCCATTCTTTTGTGACTCATTAGGTGCGTTTTATTATCTTCAGATCTACATAATCAGCCTTATTTTGAGATTCGAACGAATAGCTAATTCGATAGAATAGATACTTTCATTCGAATGAACTATCCATATTTTGACATTCGAACGAAAAATGTTCATTGTCGAATGATTGCATAAAATGAACCTCAATGAAATTCATTTCCGAAATCAGCTGTTTGAAATTTACTGACATTTCTATCTGATTTAGTATGACCAGACTGTTTTTTTTTTGATGATTTTTATTTTTAAAAAATTATGGTCTAAAAATATAAAAATAATAATCTATCATTTAAGGAAAATAAACTAATGCTAACGCCACGGTAAAGTTTAAATTTGAAAAACATCAATAAAACTGACATTTTCAAAATTGGGAGCATTTAGAAAACAGTATGGTAAGTTTATTGATATTAAAAAGAAGTAAAATAACGGTAAAACTTCTCTGTATAATAAAATACTTGATTTACGTTTTAATTTTCATGTAAACTAATTTTGTTTTCCAAATTGATAAACAAAAAAAGAAGGCAACTTCAAAGCCACTTAATTTACACAAATCTGGTCACACATGAATTTTGAACCACCATTTGTAAATTGTTTTATGAAAATAATTGATTAATTGAAGCCAGACGTTAAAAAATCAAAATGGCATTTCTTTTATGTATGAAAAGAGAAAACGGTGAGGAGCAGTTGTATAGGAGAAGGATAATGGATGCATCACATCCATTTTATGCATCCAATACTACTAACATTATACTAAACTTACATGTTTTATGAATCTATTCGCCAGAAAAAATTGAACGAGAATGAAATGACATTTCTTTCGAACGATTCGAAAGTGAAAATTTGCTTAGTTTTCGAAAGATAAATGAACTTTCCATTGATAAGGTGAACTTTCGAATCGTTCGAATCTCAAAATACAAATTATTCGAATTCGACATACTTTCTAATGAAATCGAATGTCAAAATAAGGCTGAATATGGATCCGGATCTGGATTAAGTTTTAACACGTATTACAAAAATAACTCGGGATCCTGTTCTCTATCTGGATCTATTTTAAAGGTCTAAAAATTAGTAGATGGCTTTTTATGGTAAGGTAGTGTAAACTACAGTGTAAAGAAAAAAGACAAGAAACATTTGAAAATCAAGAAACATAAGCAAAAGAGAGATGAGCATACAACACTACTGCCACTATGATCTGTATCGTTTTATTTTCAAGGGTTAATCTATATGGATCATTGGCGATAATAAAACGCGGCCATTGATAGCCTCTGAGGCTTATTGATTGCAGTCAAAGTTGAAAACGTAGATTCGCACACAGCAGTGCTACATCCTATAGTCGCCACAGATGCAAAAATTTCATATGTATCTTTGAACTGGTACAAAACATCAATTGTGTTTTCCTTTATATTCTTGAGATGACTTAAAAAAGCTTTTACCACAGCAGCCTCTTTTCTTGATGGAATTGTAATACCTAAAAAATCAGTTTTAACCCATTGCATTTTTCCAACAAGAATTACTTAGACCCGTTTGCTTAATCGAAAATTAAAATTTTATAAGTTCAATCTTCATTAAAAATTAAAACAATATAAGCGTTTAAGTTGAAAATAAATATTTTCTTATGTTTCTTTTCAGCAAATGGGTCTTAGTAATTTTGTTATGACAAATTTAAAAGTATGTAAATATTTATTTATTGTCATATAAAGAGGAGGAATCAAAAAGACTTTATTTTCTTGCAGTAACTTATGGCCAGTTTCACCAAATTGCAATTAAATGGGTTTTCGCTAAAAGTTCTAAAGTTTGTTGACATGATAAATTTATCTATTTTGGTTCGTTTAGAATTAAAAGTAGCTTGGTGAAAATGTACATTTTACAAATAGTTTGATTTTCTCACACTTATTTAAGTTTTCCAACAATACCATTTTGTCTACACCCAACTCATTTATACTCGCTACTGAATTTAGTAGATCGTCGTTGTCCGAAAATCTCTAGCAATTAGTATGTCAAACGTTTCGAAATACTCAAACTTAAATGGCTGAGCGTTCTAATGGTCTATATTTTGTCTCGCAGAGGAACAGAAAGGGCCATACACCAAGTAGTCATCCATGCGATTTGATTTTTTGCTTTGTCTCTTTTGGGTATGAGTCGTATTTTCGGAATCGCCGCTTGTCATAGACTTTGCTTCTTCCAAAATTTGATGATACATTTCTGATCTAAGTTTCATTATTTTATTTTGGGTGAGTTTAATGATTGTTAAGGCGTCTTTCTATCCTGCGCTTCGGGATTGTAAAGCTGCGTATGCAGGCTGGATAATATTTTTTTTTGCCACAATCAAGGCGATTCAGAATTCCAAATTGTGCATCACTTTTTTAATGTCCACACTCTTGGCGACATCATCACCCTTAAATCTGTCATTTCTAATTTAATCCAAAGTCATCAAAATCAATGAATAATTATCGTGTACAACTTTTGTTACGGCCAAGTGTCCTGACCAATTCTGTTCTAGGAGCCGGGAAATTCTTTTTCCACCATACAAGGCAGCTATTCATGATTCATGATTCATTGATAAAAAAATACACGAATGAAAGTCATTTCCGAGATAACCCTAATGACTACAAAATGCAAGCGATAGTGGACGTAAGGGATTTTTCGGCCCAATTATTTCTATTCCGGTCGCAACTCCCAAAACTTTCACTTGCGCCATCATAGTATTGCCTTAGCATACAAGAGGGGTCAATGTTATTTAACGTTAATTCCGTAAAATTGGCTGCATCAAGATTTTCAGTAGCAGTAACTGTCAGCAACGACTCATTGACAATTCCATATTTAACGTAGCGTATTGCTATTGCAATATTTTCGCGGTTATTTTTCTTCCATTATAGTAAAGCAGTTGAGGTCTGATTCATTAATATCTTTAACAATGGAACTTCGTACTGGTATAATCATTGCTAGAATTATTTTATTTTGTGTATATGAGTAAGAGACTCTTTCAAATTTGGATCTTTCATGCAGGTGTATTCAAACAAATTCTGAAATAATCCTCGTTCTTTTTCTTCCTCCAAAATATAATTTCCACGCAAAGATAATTCGTTGAAAAATTGTATAACCTCAATAATAGACCTAACGTAGTACCTATGTCTCTTTAAAGCTTTTGGATGTATCAACGTTTCAACACTGCCAGTTGTAAAGACTCTATTTAATTTGTCCCGCCACATCGCCATAGCTTGGATATGGGAAATGGATTTTTCTTGTTTTGGAAAAGCAGTTTTTAAATCAGTGGCATTAAGATACGATAGTTGATTTTTTAAGGTAGGGCATTGGAGGTTTTAAGGTAGGGCATTGCCCCCTAATGCCCTCCCCTAGCTAAGGCCATGCAAATACGAAATGGAGCTACCAGCATCGTATTCTTCTTGTTTTGTGATGATAAGTGTATGTATGTACTTATGTATTTCGTATTCTTAAAATGACAGTCACCCAGTAGTCATTCTAAACGAAAATAAAGCTAAATTCATCGTTGTCTCTGCTTTTCAATTTTCAATTTCAATCTTCTCACTATTATAACGATAGTCGTTTACCGAAGCACCAATTGTCATTTCTAGAACTGTCCACTGACGTTCTAGTGAAAATATTACCAGGACAAAAGTACATATCATTTTGGAGATTCAGATGTTGCAAATATTTCTATCTAAACTATTCTTATTTGATATCTCTTCCCATTTTTTTTAATTCATTTTTGTTATTCATTATTATATCTAACTTAAAGCTAGACAAAAAGTCATAAGAACTAGCCTCCTTAATAATAACTTACAACTAACTTACTGATCATATGCGGGCGCTCTAAGTTACACTATATGTATATTAATTATAACGGCACAACATTTTAAACAGCCGAGTGTTAAGGTATAAGTATGATACCATCTGCTAACTTGAAAATAGTTTACGAACTCTTTCTTAAATTTTAACATTTTGTAACCAGTATCATGCTAAGGCTATATTGTTTAACAAACTGCTTTGAACACACCTAAAACAATGTCAGTTCTTGCAAAAAAAAAAAAAAAAAAAAAAAAACAAAGTAAACACACCTTTTTCGACGTTTGGAAATGTCAAAGAGTCTTATGAAGTTAGCACGATACTAAAAAGATAAAATAGCTAACTTTAAAGAGTCATAGAAAGTATGATGCTAAACTCAATTCAAATTTGCAAAATCTTCGTTTTAACCAAGTATCATACTAAAACAGTTTTAACATCGTACTAATTTGACTACAATTTTGCGGCCTTAAAACTACATATATTTACACTTAACTTATTTTTTTGTACACACAATGTGTCAACAAAACCAAGATTTAACGATTAATAGAATCGATTTTTTTCCGGTTCGAGCTCGTCTTTTATTTATCACCTACATATTATATAGTACATACATATATACATAATGTATGTCTCGTCACATTAATGACAATATTATCACGACAACCTTGGCGCCGTTAAGTAATAACGGATTCTTGAAGGACTAAACAATTATTTTTTACTGCAGAAGGGAATCACCCCGTTAGGCTGGAAGGTACTTAAAAATGTTTGAAAGCCAAAAGTAGGTTTATTTTATATAATTTATAAATGAAGTTATTTCTATCAATGGCTTTCGAAAACAATTATTTCGAAACTCCTTCAATTATTAGAAACTCAGTTTTAAATATGTATTGATACAAAATTTTTTCCTTTGTATTGTTGCTCTGCTTATGGTAGATATGTATGTTGAGTTCTTTGGCAGGTGCTCGTGCGAATATTTTTCGTAATTTCGTAATCGGGAAAAACAAATCGATATGTTTCATTGGCCGAGTTTAGAATTCTATTATATCTGGATAGCTTTGTGTTAGAGTTGTTGCAATCCAATCCCGTGAAAAAAGCAGCTGAAAGAACATCTATTAGCAAACAAGAAATCTCCTATCCTATGTTATAAGAAACTTCGAAAACAGCTGACTTGAGTTTGTTATCTGGGTGGAGTTGTGTTTTTTTCTGAAATAAAGTAATTAATAATATGATTGAATGAAGCAAATTTTCCATTTTTTTAATGTATGTAGCTACTGAAGAAATAAAAAATGTTGATTACTTCACCAAATTTGTCGACAGGAAAATATTTTATTTAATTTTTTGCGTATCAGCTGATTTTTGACCCAAACCTATCCAATCCGGTTTTGGTCATTCAGGAAACTAGTGAATACTAACCTATCCTAGATATTCTATCTAAGTGAATCCTGAACGCGTTAATTCTGTCATCAATCGAAAATATCAAAGGGTATGTAAAGTCGTCAGCTGTTTTCTTAATTAAAAGTTTGACGCAGAGAACACATAGTAATACTCCTTTTTCACCAGAAGATAATCCGAGATTTGGCAAGAGATTTATGTGGTGTTTCCACCGCACTAAAAAAATTAAAAAGAAGATTAACTTTGACAGCATCTATCAAAATGCTAATGGTGTTTCAATTTTTCTTATAAATTGGAAGCGAGAGAAAGAAAGTTTCATTTGTGCCAAACGATGAAAAAACATCGAGATAACTTAGCACGATATGGATATTAGGTCAGTTCGAACTATAGAACAATTGATCCAATGAAGATTAACAAGATTTATTTCTAATCTATTAGTTTTACGAAATAAATTTGTATGGTAAATCTTCGAGATTTAAAGTAGATTTATGGTAAATCCACTTAAATCCAGGATTATCTCTTGGTGAAAACGTAGTATAAGGGTATTCATTTGAACTCGGAAAACCCTGATAAACTTCAGAAACCAGATTACTTTATCTCCACAGAAACGAGCTGTCAAAAGTTATATGGGAAAAACTTTCTGCAGAGCTGATAAAATTATCTCACGAATTTTGTGCCGAAAGGGAAGAAATAATCCTGGTAAACTAAGAAATTATAAGAAATGGTTTAAAATTAATTTTTGTTAAACTACTTGCTTTATTTTCTTTTAAGTGAGAAAACAGAATCACCTTTTGAATTACAATATTTAATGATATGCATTTTTGATAACAACAAATTTGTATGAGTTGACTATCGTTTAACGAACATCTGATTATTCCCACAATTACGCAAGTATTTCTAAGGGGTGTTCATGCAAACAAGTGCCGAAAACTATCTTGTTGTATGATATTCACCGTTGTTTTTAAACATTTTCTCCATTTGAAGCACTTGTCTTAAACTGCATAAAATAGACTTGAAGAACAACGATTTCGGAGGAGTGGTGTGGTAAAAGGCATCAGTTCATGCCATAAATGTCCAAGCCATATCTGCACTGTTGACAGTGACAGCGGAAGTGGGCGGAGTCAGTTGCAATCCATACGATCAGGGTTGGCCGAATGAATTACACTACAGTTTCTACATCATAATCAAAACAAATAAATTTACATTATTTCCATGATGTTGGATTAATATCCGTCAGCCGCATCTACTTTAACAAAAGCCTTACGTCATCCGGCCATTCTTTTCTTCTTAAGAAGGGTAAAAAGTTTTCAAGTGTTTTCACCCATAATGGCAGAGTTTTCATTCGAGTTTTCGTTCGAGTTTTCTCACAAACTGTTGCTGCTCTAGCTGAAAAGGCGATTTTGATAACTTCAGTTGAAAGCTTGTAACAATTTACCATTGATGCCATGACAACCAATTAAGAATTTGATATTAATTAATACGTGAATTCATTTAGTAAAAACTAGCTATTGATGGGTTAGAATTTACAAGAAATGGTTATTAATGTTACCTTCCATAGATTTTTTTTTTTGTTTTCTAAACTTCACAGCTGATTTTGAATTTTTCTTTATGCTAAAGCTCCTAAAAAGTTTTGAATAGTATTGTGTAATTGCTTTTGAAAAATAAATAATAATTTGTATAGCCAGACCAATTCAATGTCGGCAGTTTTATTCTAAATGTATTAATAAGATAATATTAAGAAACACAAATGTAAAGTGAATTAAATCTCAATAAAAGTATTGTATATTCAAATTGACAATTTTTTAATTTTGATCTTCAAGTTTTGGCTTAAGATCCAATTTTTGATCTTCAGGTTCTGGGTTTCGGTTAAGATCTATATCTTGATCTTCAGGTTCCGGTTAAGATTTATAGTTTGATCTTCTGTTTTCGGCTTAAGATCTCAATTTTGATCTTCGGTTTTAGTTGAGATCTTAATTCCATCGTTTGATTAAAATCCACATTTTAATATTTTTGGATTCCTTTTTTTTGTATTAAATAAACGATAAAGTTGAAGTCCCTGCTCAGGCGCCAATTTGCGATGCACTTTTATCAAATGCTGAGATTTCGCTTGCCGGCTTAGCAGTGTTCTACCCAAAAAGAAATTACTTTAATTTTTTTATCGTTTATTTATTATTTTCAATAAAATATCTTATTAAAATCATACAATTGCTCAACCTCAATTTAAGTTCGATGTTTTTGTTATTTTTTGTGTTTGAACTGATCATGTCCTTGAATGTTTTGACCTCCTGGTACTCTTAATCCCTACAGAATTAACGGAATCTCGGTAATCAAAGCTGCTGGTGCAATTGTTTAGTCCCATTTAATGTTACGACTGATATTGAGAGCTTAGTTATTGATTTTTACAGTCAGTTTAACCTAACGCAATTGAATGATATCCAAAATATGCTGAATCACATTCTTGATTTAATTTTTGTTAATAAGGAACTTGAAGTTTATTTAGATAGAATCAATTTTCCAGTTGTAAATAACACCATGCATCATGTATGTCTATCTGTCAATTGTAAGTTATTGGCATATATCTCAAACTCTCATGACATTATTGAGTTATATGATTTTAAACGCAATGATTTTGATACAATGAATTTATTTCTTGGTTCTGTTGATTGGGAGACTATTTTTTTGAATAAAGATTTAACTGAAGCGTTTTACATATTCAAACTGAAATTAAAGCAGGCATCTGATAGTTATATTCCAAAAAAAATAGTTCAACAAAACTCCAACCCTACTTGGTTTAACAAAATTCTATCAAATCTGAAAAATAGATAAAATAAAGCTTTTAAAATTTACTCGTATAAAAAGGATAGAACCATTTTGGTCAACCATCATAAGTATTTAACCTTACAGAAAGAGTTCGATGTGCTTAATAAGTTTTTATATAATATTTTATATTAAATGCCGAATCACAAATTAAGGTTGATAGTAAACATTTTTGGAAATGTTAACACAAAGAAAAAATCAACTGGATTACCGAATTGCATGGAATTTTGCGGTTGTACTTCCAGTGATCTATCAACTATATGCAATCTTTTTGCTGGTTATTTTAAATCAGTTTATTCTCTTACGTCACCTAGTGTACTTCCTCAGTTTTTACCACCTATTGTTGTTGATGTTAGAAGCATGAACTTAAGTAGAATGGAAGTATCTGAAGCCTTAAGAGGTATAAATGAAAATAAAAGTGCTGGACCGGATGGTATTTCTCCTTAAATTATTAGAAAATGTGCAACATCTCTCGCGGTACCCCTTTGCTGGATTTTCAATTTGTCTCTTCGAACTGGTTAATTCATAGATGAATGGAAAACATTTTTTATTTTTCCAATTTCAAATCTGGATCAAGACAAAAAGTATGTAATTACAGACCAAT
This sequence comes from Philhelius festivus, assembly GCA_963931855.1. Classification (NCBI taxonomy): domain Eukaryota; kingdom Metazoa; phylum Arthropoda; class Insecta; order Diptera; family Syrphidae; genus Philhelius; species Philhelius festivus. The sequence goes on along the minus strand of OZ007556.1, from coordinate 126,849,399 downwards.
TTGTAAGCTATCTGTTATTCCAAAAGTATTTGAAAAGATTGTTTGTGATAAGCTTTATTTTTTTACCAAAAATTCAAATCTAAAGCTATCAAAGTAACCTCAGGTGTTCTACAGGGGAGTCATACTCGTATTGGACCTTTGTTTTTCATACATTTTGTAAATGATATTCCTGATACTATTAAATTTTGTGTATGCTGATGATGTTAAAATTTTTAAAGCCATAAAATCTGTTGATGATTGTCTATTATTGCAAGAAGATCTAAATAAATTAGCATTATGGTGTAATAGAAATTTACTCTTTCTGAATGTCTCTAAGTGTCAAAGTTTTACGTGTTTTAGAAAAAAATCACACATTTTGTTTGATTACTCAATTAATGATATTATTTTGGAAAAAGTTACTCAAAAAAAAGACTTAGTAGTTATATTAGATCATAAGCTTTCTTTTAATTTTTTTTGATACAATGAATTTATTTCTTAGTTCTGTTGATTGGGAGACTATTTTTTTGAATAAAGATTTAACTCAAGCGTTTTCATATTCAAACTGAAATTAAAGCAGGCATCTGATAGTTATATTCCAAAAAAAATGGTTCAACAAAACTCCAACCCTCCTTGGTTTAACAAAATGCTATCAAATCTGAAAAATAGATAAAATAAAGCTTTTAAAATTTACTCGTATAAAAAGGATAGAACCATTTTGGTCAACCATCATAAGTATTTAACCTTACAGAAAGAGTTCGATGTGCTTAATAAGTTTTTATATAATATTTTATATTAAATGCCGAATCACAAATTAAGGTTGATAGTAAACATTTTTGGAAATGTTAACACAAAGAAAAAATCAACTGGATTACCGAATTGCATGGAATTTTGCGGTTGTACTTCCAGTGATCTATCAACTATATGCAATCTTTTTGCTGGTTATTTTAAATCAGTTTATTCTCTTACGTCACCTAGTGTACTTCCTCAGTTTTTACCACCTATTGTTGTTGATGTTAGAAGCATGAACTTAAGTAGAATGGAAGTATCTGAAGCCTTAAGAGGTATAAATGAAAATAAAAGTGCTGGACCGGATGGTATTTCTCCTTAAATTATTAGAAAATGTGCAACATCTCTCGCGGTACCCCTTTGCTGGATTTTCAATTTGTCTCTTCAAACTGGTTAATTCATAGATGAATGGAAAACATTTTTTATTTTTCCAATTTCAAATCTGGATCAAGACAAAAAGTATGTAATTACAGACCAATTTGTAAGCTATCTGTTATTCCAAAAGTATTTGAAAAGATTGTTTGTGATAAGCTTTATTTTTTTACCAAAAATTCAAATCTAAAGCTATCAAAGTAACCTCAGGTGTTCTACAGGGGAGTCATACTCGTATTGGACCTTTGTTTTTCATACATTTTGTAAATGATATTCCTGATACTATTAAATTTTGTGTATGCTGATGATGTTAAAATTTTTAAAGCCATAAAATCTGTTGATGATTGTCTATTATTGCAAGAAGATCTAAATAAATTAGCATTATGGTGTAATAGAAATTTACTCTTTCTGAATGTCTCTAAGTGTCAAAGTTTTACGTGTTTTAGAAAAAAATCACACATTTTGTTTGATTACTCAATTAATGATATTATTTTGGAAAAAGTTACTCAAAAAAAAGACTTAGTAGTTATATTAGATCATAAGCTTTCTTTTAATTTTTTTTGATATAATGAATTTATTTCTTGGGTCTGTTGATTGGGAGACTATTTTTTTGAATAAAGATTTAACTCAAACGTTTTACATATTCAAACTGAAATTAAAGCAGGCATCTGATAGTTATATTCCAAAAAAAATAGTTCAACAAAACTCCAACCCTACTTGGTTTAACAAAATGCTATCAAATCTGAAAAATAGATAAAATAAAGCTTTTAAAATTTACTCGTATAAAAAGGATAGAACCATTTTGGCCAACCATCATAAGTAGTTATTTAACCTTACAGAAAGAGTTCGATGTGCTTAATAAGTTTTTATATAATAATTTTATATTAAATGCCGAATCACAAATTAAGGTTGATAGTAAACATTTTTGGAAATGTTAACACAAAGAAAAAATCAACTGGATTACCGAATTGCATGGAATTTTTCGGTTGTACTTCCAGTGATCTATCAACTATATTATTTAAAATTATTTTAAATCAGTTTATTCTCTTACGTCACCTAGTGTACTTCCTCAGTTTTTACCACCTATTGTTGTTGATGTTGGAAGCATGAACTTAAGTAGAATGGAAGTATCTGAAGCCTTAAGAGGTATAAATGAAAATAAAAGTGCTGGACCGGATGGTATATTTCTCCTTAAATCATTAGAAAATGTGCAACATCTCTCGCGGTACCCCTTTGCTGGATTTTCAATTTGTCTCTTCAAATCTGGATCAAGACAAAAAGTATGTAATTACAGACCAATTTGTAAGCTATCTGTTATTCCAAAAGTATTTGAAAAGATTGTTTGTTTTGTCAACGGCAACACTGCCATAAACTAAAACCTATCTCATCGAAATAACGAAAGAGGGACGGGAGTCGTCAACGTGTGCTAAGAAGAATAAGTCGCCTTCTGCGCATTGTAGTTTCTTTTATATTCTTTTAATAATTAATAAATATTTATCTTTGTAAAATTAAAAGTTATCTTGTTCATCTTGACAGAATCAGAAGTGGGATTCCTAAACACTTTTTAGACAAGAATTTCCTAAATAAATTTTGTTAACAATCCTATTCTACATAAAAAAAAGATAATAAACAACACCCACGATGTCATAGGAGTCCTCCCTGAGTTCGATCCAATTAAACGGACTTTATCGTCCCACCAATTCATCAACAAATGCGAACAACTGCGTTGTATATATTGTTGGAGTGATGAATTGATTCTCTTTGCGGTACAGCACAAGCCAAAAGGAATAGCTAAGGAATGGATTGATGCACTGCCGGTATTCCAGACCTGGTCGGATTTTACCAGTGCTCTCCTCAACGATTTTCCTAGCTCTGTGAACGTGGCACAGGTACATCGAGAATTAATGAAACGAAAACGTAAACCAAGTGAGTCATTAGTTGAGTATTATTATGCTATGCTTACCATCGGAAGACGAGGCAATTTGGACGATCTTTCTCTTAATTATTACATAATTAATGGTGTAAACGATCCCAACATTACACGAACGCTACTGGCTATGAATTTTCTCACATGTAATCATCTTTTGAGATCATTAGATAGTTTGTCAAACGTATCTGTATCCGCGTCAAGAGGCCCGGAAGCAACAGAACGGGTACCAGACGTTGGACGTGCGGCCAGTTTTCAGAAATCATCGAACATCAAATGCTACAACTGTAACGAGATGGGGCATATATCTTCGAAGTGTCCTCACCCTCCAAGAAAGGCACGATGCACGGTTTGCAATAAGGTAGGCCACGACGCAAAGAGCTGTCGTGCAAACAAGTCAAGAACGAGGTAGTAGCAGAGTTCATTCCACCAGTCATGAAGGACGTCATTATATCAGAACGGAAATACTCCGCATTTGTCGACACGGGTAGCGATCACTCACTTATCAACGAGACAATATCTCCAAAAGGGCTGGTACGGCAAGAACTTACTAAACAATTCAAAGGTTTCGGTGGATCAATCGTAGAATCAAAGGAAGTCATTGAGGTACTAATGCTGATGGATAATCAAGAACTGCAGGTAATGTTCCATATCGTGCCAGATGAGTTTCTACCTCAAGGGATACTTTTGGGTCGTGATGTCCTATGCCGAAAAACACATCGCATGATCCTCGAAGCTGGAGTTTTGCAAATCCAATCGAAAATATCGGAAATCCCCAAAATAGGTGCACAGTTGAGTATGAGTCAACGAGAAGAGGTACTGGATCTGATATCCAGATTTGAAAATTGTTTTGGTGAAGATTTATCACAGCTGGGTCGATGCAACACCAAAGTTATGGAAATTTCGGTCAACACTACTAAGCCTATAGTTGGTAAAAGGTATCAGGTTCCATTTGCGTTGAGGGATAAGCTGTCTGCGATTACTGACAATCTTTTAAAGCACAATATCATTCGTCCAAGCAATTCACCACATGCAGCTTCGGTGGTACTTGTACCAAAATCTAATGGCGAGAGTCGAATGTGTATAGACTATCGTGCACTAAATGCAGTCACCATCAAAAAACAGTGCATAATGCCAGTAGTGGAGGAACAGTTGTCTCAGCTAGCAGGTAACAAATTCTTCTCAACTTTGGATATGACAGCTGGGTACTACCAGATCCCCTTGAAAGAAGAAAGCAAAGAACTTACGGCATTCTTAACTCCAGATGGGTTGTTTGAGCACACTGTTATGCCATTTGGTTTGATAAATGCTCCGATGGTCTTCCAAGAAGCTATGAAAGAAATAGTTAAGAATCTCAGGTATCGCAAACATGTGGTAAATTACGTAGATGAACTGATTGTAGCAACAGATACATTTGACGAGGGCATGAAGGTACTAGAAGAGTTGCTACAAGCGTTGAAACGGACTGGACTTACACTTAGACCATCAAAGTGTATTCTCATGGCAACGACGGTTAGTTTTCTTGGGCATATTGTGGGTCCCAAAGGCATACGGCCAGGCGAAAACAAAACAAAATGCATTGAGGAGTTTCCAAGACCAACGAATGCAACTGAGGTACGTCAATTCCTTGGTGTCACAGGATTCTTTAGGAAATTTGTGCAAGAATATTCGCACATTTCTCAGCCGCTTACGAAACTACTCAAAAAGACCAACAATTTCCAGTGGGAATCGGATCAACAAGCAGCGTTCGAACGTCTCAAGGCTGCTATCACTAAGGAACCAGTTCTCGCACTCTTTGACGCGAAGAGGGAACACGAAGTGCACACAGACGCATGTTCCATCGGACTTTCTGGAATCCTGATGCAACGAGAATCAGACGGATTCAAACCGGTGTCATACTTTAGCCGTCAATGCAGTGATTCCGAAAGTAAATTTGCCAGTCATGAACTAGAGATCTTAGCCATCGTTGAAACTCTAGAAAGTTACAGAATTTATTTACTTGGAACGAGGTTTCGGGTCATTACAGACTGCAATGCGATCGTCACAACTAAAACAACATCTCCTTTACCGCCACGTATAGCAAGATGGTGGTTACGGCTACAAGAGTTTGATTTCGAGTGTGTCCATCGACCAGGAGCAAGAATGCAGCATGTTGACGAAATGAGTCGAATCCCAACTTTACCGCCAAAAGAACCATTGACAGTAGCCGAAAATATTTTAAAGATAAGTACTTTAGATGACGACTGGATACTAGCTATGCACCTACAGGACAAGAAACTTGCAAATATTATCAATATACTCAAAACCGAAACATCTCAAGCTGATCCAATGACAAAACAGTTAAAAATAGATTATGTAATGCAATTCGGACGTTTACATCGCAAAGTTGATGGGACACAGAGATTGGTGATACCAGAGCTGGTAAGATGGCGAATAAGCAGAGCATGTCATGACGAAGCTGGACATTTTGGGATTGATAAAACGATCCAACGTATTACGAAGCATTTTTGGTTTCCGAGAATAAGGCGATATGTGAAATCCTATATTGCAGCGTGTCCAGAATGTTGTTTGAATAAAGTCAAAAGTGGTAAGACCGAAAGTCAGCCCCATGTTATCGAAGTTATGCCGATTCCGTTTCGAAGTATCAACATCGATCATTTGGGACCATTTCCAAAGAGCAAAAGAGGTAATCTATACGTAATTGTTGTTGTATGTTCTTTCAGCAAGTACGTTATCCTCAAAGCTGTGAGGAACACGAAAACAGCACCAGTTATTAATCTATTGAAAGAGATCATGTCAGTTTTTGGCCAACCGCAGCAAATCACATCGGACAGGGGTACAGCGTACACCTCACGGGAATTCAGTAACTTTGTCATACGGCATGGATTACAGCATGTCAAAACAGCTGTACGCACCTCAAGAGCTAATGGTCAAGCCGAAAGGGTGAACAAAACCCTACTAGCAACACTCAAGTGCTCAACCAAGACCGATAAGGAATGGGACTCAGCTTTGCCGGATGCTCAATGGAATTTGAATTCACAACCGAACTCTACAACGAAATACAGCCCCAACGAACTGGTATTTAACTTCAATCTGAGAGACGTCAGCCAAAACCGATTAATTCAAGCGATACAAGATAATGATGCACCAGACGAATGCGAAGATGTTATGGTGAAGAGACAAAACGCAGCCGCCAGTATTATGGAAGAAAGACGTAAATGGAAAGAACGGTACGATAAACGACACCAGAAGCCATACAAATATTCCGAAGGTGACCTTGTTGTTATAGATCATGTTCCTCAAGCAACAGGGGAATCACATAAACTCGACCCAAAGTACAAGGGTCCATACATCATTACCAAGGTATTGAATCTCGATAGATACATCGTTGAAGATCTTCCAGATAATCAGTTGAAGCAAAAACGTTACAGCAACGTCATCTCGAGCGATCATTTGAAGCCATGGTGCAGGCTTAGCCCTGATATAGACGTGTACCAAAGTGAACCAGATTTTCAGCCCGAAAATGCAGATTCGTCCGATGAGGACGAAATGTCAGGAGAGGCCGAGCTGTCAACGGCAACACTGCCATAAACTAAAACCTATCTCATCGAAATAACGAAAGAGGGACGGGAGTCGTCAACGTGTGCTAAGAAGAATAAGTCGCCTTCTGCGCATTGTAGTTTCTTTTATATTCTTTTAATAATTAATAAATATTTATCTTTGTAAAATTAAAAGTTATCTTGTTCATCTTGACAGTTTTTTGTTTTTTTACCAAAAATTCAAATCTAAAGCTATCAAAGTAACCTCAGGTGTTCTACAGGGGAGTCATATTGGACTTGGATAATGATATTATTTTGGAAAAAGTTACTCAAAAAAAAGACTTAGTAGTTATATTAGATCATAAGCTTTCTTTTAATTTTCACATTATTTTATAAGCCTATAAGATGCTTGGTTTTGTACGAAGGAATACAAAAGAATTTTCTGATCCTAAGGTTCTCCAATGCCTTTACTTTGCCTTTGTCAGATCTAATCTGGAGTATTGTAGTGTTGTTTGGAATCCTTATTACAACACTCATTCCTTAAGAATAAAAAGAGTACAGAAATCTTTCACTAGATACGCTTTTCACGATATCTGCTTCTAGGTAGATTGCGTACAATTCATGATTGTACCGTCTCCGGAATCGTCCTTCCTCACATATGGAGCCAACAATTCTCCTTAAGACTTTTCTCTCGAACGCAGCTGAGAGGTCGGAGTGCCTTTTGCTAAGCACCCAAGTCTCGGATCCATATGTGAGTACTGGCAGGACCATGGTCCTGTATGCAAATGCTTGAGTTAAAAAGGAGATATTTTTCAATAATGATGATAAAAGATATCTTAAGCAATCACATAAACTGTTCTTATTTTCTTGAACGTATTAATTTGTATATTCCTTGCAGAAGTCTCCGTATGTTTTTCTACCTACATGATGAATTTTCTAGAAGTAACTATTGTAGAAATGAACCCATATCCCATTGCATCAAAGTGACAAATAGTGTTTTACCCTCCCTTGATATTTTGTAACTCTGTTCAAGAGATAGTTTTAAAAAAATTGTCATGCTTGTTTTGTTACATTTATCTAATCGACACATATAGTTTATTTAAATTAATATTTATTTATTTATTTATATAATGAAATTTATTGTGCATATTTTATTATACTACTTTTATTATTATATTTATTATATAAGTTGTAATCTATAAGAGATTGTAAAACTCTGCTTGATGAAATAAACTAAACAATATAGACGAAACTGAATAAATCGCAGCCGAAGCTGGTAAAAATCGCGGATAAATCAAATGATTTCACTGCATTTTTTCTTGTTATTGTTGCAATTTTTTAGAATTACTGTGCTGGACTGATAATCTATTTCCTCTTTTTCTAAACAGTCGTTGATCGCAGCTTTTCGTATCGTTATCGTATTCTATTTAAATTATTCTTATTGAAATATTCAACCTGTTGTTGTAGATAACCATCAGTGCATGTTTAAAAACTTATATTCAACGTTTACATAAACATTAAAGTATCTTTAGATAACCGTTGTTCTTATTATATTGAAACTTATGTACGTTAAACAGTTCTTTTTTAATAAATTGTTTCTTTACAGGTTCTAAAATAGGAAAGTTTACTAAAGTTGTTATATCAGGATGTGATACAACGAAAAATGATTGTATTCTCAAAAGAAACACAACTGCTTCAATATCAATTGATTTAACATTATGTAAGGAAATAACGAAATGACTTTTGGTGGATTTTGTGTACATGGATCTTCATCTTCTACCTCTGAAAGTTTCAAATAATTAAGGCGGGAAAGGCATTTGCCAAAATAGAAATGTATGAATAGCTGTGAAGCTTGGAAAGATTGAGCACTGCTGAGTATCATCGTGTTGGCATTTTAAACTTAAAAAATCTTTAATGCACATAAACAATTTGAAAATTTTTTAGACTGACAAAAAATGGGCCCCAACCATACCCAAATAAAAAAATAAAAAGAATATTTTTATCAAACAACTATATCGCAAGTAAAAAAATAACCTAAGCTAGTTTTTGCAATCAGGTGGCGATATCATCTCACACAACGTGAGAGTTCAACTCCACAATTTGAAATGTGAAAACAAACGAAAATGTTTAAGATTGATTCCATCACTCATTCTATCACATTAAAATATTTGTGCCTAAAGTGGTGAAGCTGGAAAAATTATTTTTAACAAATAAAATTGCCAATCGTATAAAATGCATTCCCACCCTTTTATATATCTGTGAATACCATACAAAGTTATATATATTTATATAATATGATAATATAATGTGATATAATATAATACAAAATATATATAAAATAGTGTAAAGGCTCTTATGTGATTTTCTAAAATCTACATTATTTAACATGATGATGAAGATCTGTATGTATGTACATGTAAATTCATAATCCTGCATCGAATGGTATTAAGTTTAATCGAATAATTTGAATTTTCAGCTGAAGACGTTCAAACGATCACAACAGTTGTACATGGTAAGATTATGGGTGTTGAAATGCCATTTCATTTACAAAATCCGGACGCCTGTGTTGACAGTGGGCTCACATGTCCTTTGACAAAAGATACCAGCTACGGGTACAAAGCAACCTTACCGGTTTTGAAAGCATATCCGAAGGTATTCTACTTAAGCCGTCTAAAATGTTCATATTAAAATAAATTCATTCTTTAAGGTAACCGTCGAAGTAAAATGGGAATTGAAAGATCAGAACAATGACGATATCATTTGTGTTCTTATCCCAGCTAAAATTCAATAAACACCGAAACAGCACATTTATTGTTGATTGTGGAATGAGAATAGTAATATATTTAATAAAACAAAATGTAAATCGTTTCAAACTAACTTCCATTTTATGCGATGATTCTTTAGTTAGAAAAATAAAAAAAAAGAATTAGGCTATTTTAAATAAATTTTATATTTCAGTGAATTTCAACTTGCGTGCATAATGCTTGAATATTTTAAGAAAAGGTTTAGCTACATATTTAAAATGAAAATGGTCGTCTAGCTTGATTTTTATAAATTATTTCCAAAAACTCTAGCATTATTATTTATGATGAAAGCAAACTATAAAAAAAAGGGATTTTATATACAGAACAAACATTGCAATTGTGGGGCTACCGTTCTTTGAGTAAATGTAAAAATTTATTTCATCCGATTGTGGAGATATACACTCCGAAACGCGTGGTATTTCTATTTAAGATGGTTTTCGAAAACGTCAATTTTATATTTTATCGCCAAATGATCGTCATTTTTTGAAGCAGATGCATATTTTATTTGTAAATATGTATAAATTTTTATCGTTGAAATTAAAAAACGAATAGAAACAAAACTTTTCAATAGATCTCAAAATATGCGTTCATAACAACACAAGTAAAAATAGGAATTCATTTGACAAAAATTGTTTGTATTTTGCATACATTTCAGGTCACCTCAAGAGCAATTTTTCGAATTATTGCTTCGGACGAAAAAAGTTTGATACAGCTTTTTTAAGAACCGAAAGCAGATTTCAAAAATGTATCAACCAACTTTATAGATCTAGATGACATCTCATCATATACATACATATTTCATCTTTTACATCATAAAGGTTACATATCATTAAAGTATAACTTAAAAACAATAAGATATTCACTTTCGCTTGACGTAATTCTCATCGCTAGGGATACGTTTTGGTAAGGTTCTATCCAATTTTCGGTGTACAAGTATAACTCAGTTGTTAGATCTTAAACAAAATAATTTCAGATCTGCACAATATGCTATTAGATTTAAAAAACATTCTTGTACTTACATTGAAGATAATAACATCACCAACATTTGGCAGTTCTGAGAACTCTTCTTAACATTGCTGCCATTGCCAGTTTCCTCTTGGTCAAGTTCTGACCTCACAAGCTATTATGCACATCAATAACACTATCAGCCCTATCAGGAATTCCTTGGGAAATATTTTTCCCACGGAATTTTATAGCTCCCGGAAATGCATTCCTCCTATCGGGAATTCCCCACGGAATGCTTTTCCCTGGGAACAACTTTTACCAACATGAAAATAAAAAAAAAATATTCGAATATTGTTTTCGAAGAGTTTGACATTTGATTTTGCAGTAAATACAAAAGAGTTTATTTATTCTGTTCAGTGGTTTAAATTAAAAGCAAATTGAAAATGCAAAGAATATCGCTTTTATTATTAATTGACGAGATAGAACAAAGGGCACTAAATGAGCAGAGAATAATAAGGCGGAGTTTGAGGGATCATTCAAATCCTTTAGAGCTACCAGAATCGCTGTAAGTTGAAACATTCGATTGACTCATTCAATTTTGATATCGTTTTGATCTTCAGATTCCATCGTTATTATAGAGTAAACAAGCCATTGTTTAAACATTTAATTGATACCCTGTCTGATTTCTTGCCTCAATCAAAGAAACCTATCGCTATACCTCCTTTCATTAAGATAAGTGCGTGCTTGCGGTTCTTTGCAGAAGGTGGGTATCAGACAGGAGTCGGAAAAGACCACGAAGTTGGGTTGGCTCAATCTTCATTTTCAGAAGTCCTCTCAAATGTATTGGATTTCTTTGAGAACAAAATTTGCCCGTTATGGATCAAGATGCAAATGACCCAAGAAGAAAAAAGGAAAACTAGCTTAACATTTTATGAAAAACATAAAATTCCTGGAGTAATAGGATGCATAGACGGCACTCATGTGAAAATAATTGCTCCACCAACAAACAAACATTTATATTATACAGCATGAACGTCTTACTTGTAAGTAGTTTTTTTTTTTCAATTTTTGTTTCTTCGATAACTTTTTATGTCTTGCGATGATGAGCTGAGAATACGATTTGTGGATTCTACTCACCCAGGACCATGTCATGATTCACTAATTTGGAAAGTAAGTGAACTGCGATCTTGGATGGAAGAACAATATTTAAATGGTGAAAGAAATTCTTGGCTATTGGGTACTTAAATCAGTTGTATTCAACTAACTAAACTTAATTAATCAAACTTTTTAACAGGTGATTGTGGATATCCTTTGGAACCGTGGCTGTTGGTACCACATAGAACAACCGAAGAAGGTTCGTCGGAAGCCAAATTCAATGAAGCCCATACTCGATGCCGGAATATAATTGAAAGGACTAATGGGGTACTTAAAGGAAGATGGAGGTGCTTGCTTGGGGCTAGAGAACTTCACTACCTTCCAAAAAAGGCAATCCAAATAACGAATGCTTGCTGCGCTTTACACAACATGTGTATTCACTTCAAAAGCGATTTTCCCACCGATGTTGAAGCAAATACTGAATTTATAGATGAAGATTCTAGTAACACAAATGATAGAGGTGATGACTTGGTTGCAACAGATTCAGAAATCAATTGCGAAGCAAAACGAATAAGAAGAGAAATAGGAAATAGTCTTTGATTTTAACGTTTATAAGATTTATTTATTATTGTTATTCAGCTTTGGAGTTAAATACTAAAAGCAAAAAGAAAATATATGTATATATGAATTGACTCTATTAACTTAAATAAAAAGTAAAAAAAAAAATATTCATCACAATAAAAGGAAATTTCAAAATCGAATGAGTTCAGTTGAAATAGTTTTTGATTTTAACGTATATAAGATTTGTTTATGATTGTTATTTAACTTTGGAGTTAAATGCTAAAAGAAAAAAGAAAATATATATGTATATGAATTTACTCTATAAACTTAAACAAAAAATAAAAAGTAACCAAAAAAAAAGTAAATTAAAACATTCATCACAATAAAAGAAACTTTTAAAATCGAACGAGTTCAGTTGAACTTTTGCAATTTTTCCTCTTCAATTTCAATTAGCCTTTTTTTGAATTCAAGCCTTGCCTTTATTTCTTGCATCCTCATTTTTTCCATTTCTCCATTTCAATGTTGTGTCGTTTCGTTTCTTCCAAGACTCTTTTCTGCTGGTCATAAAGTCTGTCAATTGACCTGTACATTTTTTTACAGGTTGTTTCCATTGCTTCTTGGTGATGCTTCATTGCTGAGACGGCATTATCAATCTTGTTGTTGAGCTCTTTTTGAATTTCTATTTCCAAAGCGGCTTGTGATGTCATTCCTTTTTGTCTTTCTTTTGTCGGACGTGGAGTTCTTGTCTGGTTTGGAATATTCACCGTTTCTTCCTGTTCAGCATTTTTTTCCTGTTTTGCCTCCGGTTCTGGTGAATTATTAAGCATATCCAATAAATTGTTTTCATCTAACCATTGGTCGACTTCAGCTTCAACAGGACGATTGCCTGTTGATAAAGGTAAGCAATTTTCTTTTTCAACGTTTTCATTTTCGTCGATATTTAATTTCCTTTTCTTGCAGCTGGAAGGCAAACCAAAAGTCGAAGCGTTTGGAAATCCTTGCACTGATTCTCCCATTGCACAAATCCTTATGATGGTTTCTTCCAAGGAGCTGAACTTATACTCTTTGCAAGGGCCTCCGCCAGTCGCTTTTTTGTTTCTTAAATTTTCTGACACTTTATTCCCCACATATTTTCTTTTATCAAGCCAAACCTTAAATTATTTTGTTTTAATGAAAACATCGTTAAAATAATTAACCACTTACTTTTTTCGGCAACTGATTTTAATGGAGGGCCAATGCAGTTAAGATCACTTTCAACGTTTTTCCAACATTTTTTCACATCTTCCTTCGTTCTATTTGTAGTGAATCCATTGGCAATATCTCGGTTTTTTTTCCATAAAGTAAATTAAAACTTCCATTTGCTTCGAATTTGAAGAATTTGACCTAAAAAATACTCTATTTTTAGTTTTATTAATTTTTTTTTTCTAGAGAATATCTTACATTGTTGTTTGTTGTTTTGAATTCCCACGCAAAATGGGCGGGGAAATATTCCGAGGGAAAAAGCAACAAATTTCCCATAAAAAATTTGTTCACGATAGGTCTTTTTTTCTCTGGGAATTTTTCCCTAATTTCGAAAGAGGTTCCCGATACCTATTTTTCGATTATGGGAAAAATTTCATGGGAAATACAATTCCCGATAGCCCTGTATAATTGAAGTCATCCCGCGGTGCGACCGACCAGTCAAAGCGTCATTTGACCTTGCGCGGAGAGGCATGGTCGATTTTTATTTCATGAATCGATAGGTACTTATTAGAAAAGCTTAAAACCAAATTTGCACCACATGACAACTTTTTTTACCAAAGTTATTGGTGAAAATGTGTTTTGTGTCATTTTTTGGTCATTTGCGAATATATCGGCTCCACTATCTCGTACAAAAAAAAATTAAACATATAATTTATTCCTAATAACATCATCTAACTTTTGTTCAAACAAATGAAAAAAAAGTTATAGGAAGTTAAAATAATTTTTTGTTGTTAAAAAATCACTTTTTCGTGATTATTAAGAAAAAAGCTCATTTAACCATGAAATTTTTATTTTTTATTATTTAAGTTCTTGTAATTCCCTACAATTAAAAAAAAATCAACACTACGATGAACGAAAGCCTATGTTATTGAACATAGGTAAGTCAGCGTACCCACGCAATTTTATGTTTTAATTAATATCTCAGCCCCAGTATGTCGCAAAGTAAAAATAAAAAACTGTATTGCTAATAACAATATTTTCTATCAACTTGCATTTATTTTAATATGTTTAAGCAAAAACATAAAAAGTTACCGTTGGTTTCAACGTTTTTTTTTTTTTTTGTTTTTATTACCTTTTTTGATAGTTATTGACAAAAAAGCTGTATTTCACGGTAAATATTTTGCAGTTTTGGATTTTTTTTATAGTCCTGCTAATTTTCTTCAAATTAAAAAAAAATAGTCCATTACGACAAACGGGAGCCAAGATATTCATGATTTTAAAACTTAGGAAAGCTTACAGTTTAGTATCTTAACCTTGTAGCTTGTAATTTTGTATATTAGTATCCTTCAAACACCCCACACATACTTACACATATTTGTTGCTTCTTGTTGCGACACTAAAACTACAAGCTACAAGGTTAAGATACTAAACTGTAAGATTTCCCAAGTTTTAAAATCATGAATAAAATAAAAATTGCGTGGGTACGCTGACTTACCTATGTTCAATAACATAGGCTTTCGTTCATCGTAGAGTGTTGATTTTTTTTAAATTGTAGGGAATTACAAGAACTTATAATAAGATAATATTCAATGAGCTTTTTTCTTAATAATCCCGAAAAAGTGATTTTTTAACAACAAACAATTATTTTAACTTCCTATAACTTTTTTTTGTTTTTTTGTTTGAACAAAAGTTAGATGATGTTATTAGGAATAAATATATGTTTAATTTTTGTTTGTACGAGATAGTGGAGCCGAGATATTCGCAAATGACCAAAAAATGACACAAAACACATTTTCACCAATAACTTTGGTAAAAAAAGCTGTCATGTGGTGCAAATTTGGTTTTAAGCTTTTCTCATAAGTACCTATCGATTCATGAAAAAAAAATAGACCATGCGTCTGCGCGCAAAGTCAGGCCCTTTTTCATGACGCTTTGACGGGACTAGATGTCGATGAAACTTTATTTCCGGGGGCATATATGGACAATAATGTTCGTGAATGTGAATTATTGGTTTTCTCAGATTGGATTTGTTTTTTTTTTGCTGGTTTGATAACTCTTGTCTCACAATCTATGGTCAAAAGACCATATACAAAACTTCTTTGGATTTGGCATTTTCATCGAATAGAGTTCATAGATCGTCGTCACAGAAGTGAACATGTTTAATAGATTGATTTGAAATTAATATCGATTTGGAGAGTTTCAGAAATTGAAACAGGATCTGAATTGAAGAAAAATAATTGTAGGTATTTATCAAACAACCCGTAATAGCTTAAGCTCATCTGGTGATACCTTTTCTCGTTCTTTTCCAGATCTTTCTTAGATTTTTGTTCTTTCGCGAGCGTTTTCGTTTGTGGGACTTTATAGTGTCTTTACTGAGAACGTCTTAGTGTGCAAGAACTCCATTGGAGTGGATACTTTTAAATTGTTAAGTTGTGTTCGAGTCAATGGTACTAGTGACTGTATTCCTATTTTGAAGTGCTTCTATGCTACTTTCTTCGAGTTTTTTTTATTTAAATGTGTTTCTTTATAATGCTGCTGGTGTTATAGTTTTATTCTTTGGACGAAGATTGGGCGTCGAACAGGTGAGTCCTTCTTCATCGTCATACTTGCGATTTTCTCCATTGATTTCTAGATAATCATGACTTGGCTCGGTGCCAAAACAATTACATGAAAAGAATTTTGATTTGTTTTTCTTCTTTGATGTTTTTGGATTGATAGCTCTGGGAAAATAGCGATTGAATGAACTTTCAAAACATTCAAGCAGAAGGACGCAAGCTGCCCCTAGCAATTTCCCAATTTATAATATTTTTTTGAAGCGATTGAACTTGTGAGAGACTTCACTGTAACATGTTACTCACTTTTTCACCATTTACTATTCTTATTTTTTATAAACGATTTTTTATAATGAAAATTCATATTTACCGACTTGTAGCTATTCTTTGGAACAAATTCTAATGAAACGAAAACATTATCAAAAAAAAAACACTTGTTGCTCTGTAGCTCTAAAAAAATGGGCTAGAAAAACTTTGTCTGGACGGATCTTAATTTCTTGTTTCTAAACCATCTCCAAAGAGTTCCTTTTTATTAAAAAAAAAATTATAAAAATCCATCAAGCCGGATTTTAGATATAAGGTCACACTTCACACACAAAATTTTATTCTTTTTATATACCTAGCAAATCATGCCTCAATTTTTTTTTAGTTTTGGCTGACTCGTGTCCCTATATACAAACACCCTTCCCTTCGTCAATAGTTTTGAACGACTTATGAAACAATATAATGATTGTTTTTTGTACAATAGTTAATAATGATGGAAAAATAAAATGATATGTAGGTATTATTTTAAAAACTATTGGCGCAAAAATTTTATTCGAATTACTACGATGTTAAAACTATTTTAGTATAATACTAGGTTAAAAGGACGATTTTGCTAATTTTAATCAAATTTAGCATCATGCTATCTCTAACATTTTACTAAAGTTAAAATCGTCGAATACCTCATCATCATCATCATCGGCTCGACAACCGGGTTCCGGTCCTGGCCTCTTTCAACAAGTCTCTCCACCTATCCCGGTCTCTAGCCGACGCCATCCAGTTGCGCACCCCAAGGCTTCGGGCGTCCTGGTCTACGCCATCTCTCCAGCGCAAGCATGGTCTACCACGCTGTCGTCTACCATAGAATGTACCACAAAGAACTTTCCGAGCAGGTTCCTCTTCGCTCATGCGAGCTAGTTGCCCTGCCCACCGGAGTCTACCGAGCTTAATTTTTGTCACGATATCTGCTTCTAGGTAGATTGCGTACAATTCATGATTGTACCGACTTTTCTCTCGAACGCAGCTAAGAGGTCGGAGTGCCTTTTGCTAAGCACCCAAGTCTCGGATCCATATGTGAGTAATGGCAGGACCATGGTCCTGTACAGCAGCAGTTTTGAAGTTATGGTGAGATTTCTGGATTTGAAAAGCTTTGACAGACTATAGTAGGCTCTGTTGGATTTGAGAAGCCGCCCGCGTATTTCTTCTTCTATATTGTTATCGGCTGCTACTACTGACCCAAGGTATTTAAAGGATTGCACCACTTCAAATTCGTGCTCCGCAACCTTGATTGTTTGACCAACTGTTCCTCTCGCATTCGACGCCACCATGTACTTTGTTTTACCTTCACTAATGTGCAGCCCCAGATTTTGTGCCGCCTGCTCGATCTGGATGAAGGAATCGTGTACAGCTTGTTCGGTTCTTCCGATGATGTCAATGTCGTCTGCGTAAGCTAGTAACTGGCTGGACCTGTTGACGATGGTCCCTCTTGTTGCCGTGCCAGAGTCACGGATTGCTTTCTCCAACGCCAGGTTGAAGAGGAGGCAGGCCAAACCGTCCCCTTGTCGGAGTCCATTAAAGATTTTGATTGATCTGGATAGCAATCCGGCTATTTTTACTTGGCTTGTTACGTTGGTCATGGTCAACCTGCATAGTCTTGTCAATTTATTTGGGATGCCGAATTCTCTCATGGCTTTGTAAAGTTCTACCCTGGCTATGCTATCATAGGCGGCCTTAAAGTCTATAAACAGATGGTATGTTGGAATGTTAAATTCTAGACATTTTTCCATCGCCTGCCTAAGGGTAAAGATCTGATCAGTTGTTGATTTGCCTGGAATGAAACCACACTGATATTGTCCGATGACGGTTTTAGCGTATGGGGTTATCCGGTCTTGTAGGATAGAGGAGAGTATCTTATAGGCGGTACTCAACAACGTGATACCTCTATAATTGCTGCACGTTGTGACATCTCCCTTCTTATGTATGGGGCATATTATGCCTTTTCGCCAGTCTTCTGGCATTTCTTCCTGCTCCCATACGTGCACTATAATATCATGAATTGCTTGACGTAAGGCTGGCCCGCCGTGATGAAATAATTCGGCTGGTATGCCATCGGCTCCCGGGGATTTGTTCTGTTTAAGCCGGCCTATAGCCTTCTCAACCTCTTCTATGCTTGGTGGCGGCAA
The DNA here is from genome assembly GCA_963931855.1 of Philhelius festivus. Lineage (NCBI taxonomy): Eukaryota > Metazoa > Arthropoda > Insecta > Diptera > Syrphidae > Philhelius > Philhelius festivus. The sequence continues at coordinate 126,831,213 of OZ007556.1, read as the reverse complement.
CATAGGGTATTCTTCTTGAAGTAGTGGAGCCTCCACTTCTGCAGTGAACTGACCATTTAGCAATTCATTAAAGTACACTTCCCATCGCTCCAGTATGCTTTCAGGATCGGTGATCAGATTTCCCTCTCCGTCCTTGCAGTATGTGCAGCGTGGTGTGTACTGCGTCATGTTTCGGACGGATTGGTAGAACTTCCGCGCCTGGTGCGGACCTCGCTCTCGGCTATTTTCTATTTCACAGATTAGGTTCTTCTCCCAGGCTGATTTCTTTTGTCTGTGAAGCCGTTTTTCTGTTCTTCTGAGCTCTTTATATTCCTCTTCGCGTGCCCGCGTTCTATGAGATTGTTGCATTGCTCGGTACGCAACATTCTTACGTTCAGTCGCTAGCTTGCATTCATCATCAAACCAGTCGTTCCGATTTTTACGACTGCTGCCTAAGATGGAGTTGGCAGTACTAATGACAGTATTTTTAAGACGTGTCCACTTTTCATTTACGCCCAGCATACTGGCTCCAGGACTTACTCTCCCTAAGTCAGGTGTTTCTAGGGCGAGTCCTAACGCATTACCAAAGGTGTTACTGGTGTTTTCATTGCGCAGGGCAGCCGTGTTGATTCTTACCTGATCGGCGGATGCAATGCGTCTTCGCAAGGCAATCCGCCCTCGGAAAACCATACCAACAAGATAGTGATCCGAGTCGATATTGGCACCTCGGTACGTTCGTACCGTCATCAAGTTCGAGTAGTGGCGACGGTCTATCAACACGTGGTCTATTTGGTTACGAGTGACTCCATCAGGTGATACCCAGGTGGCTTTGTAGATATCTTTACGCGGGAACCTGGTACTCGCAACGACCATGTTTTTCGATGCTGCCAATTCTAAGACTCGAAGTCCATTGTCATTAGTGTTCTCATGCAAACTATGGGTGCCTGCGTAATGCCTGAATACCTATTTTATCTTTTTAGTATCGTGCTAACTTCATATGCCTCTTCTCTTGCATACTTCCAGATGTCAAAAAAGGTCCGTTTACTTAGTTTTTTGCACGAACTATTATTGTTTTAGGTGTGTTCAGAAGCAATTTAAATAATAGCCCGGTCAAAATAGACATTCAAGGTTACATTAATTCGCACAAAGCTGAAAATTGGCATGAATGTTGGGAACACTATTACCAGCAATTTGTCAAAAGTCCCCATCGATCCGACGTGTGGAAAAAAATTTATTCAAGGTCACATGATGCAAAAACCGGTTTTTTGCATTTTTCAGCTAAATGGCAAGATTTATCATAAGATAGGTGAGACAAAAATTATTCAACAAGCAATTATCTATAGAAATTGTCTTAACACTTTTTCTCCTAAGAATCACCATTTAGGAGATATAGCGATGCAAAAAGTTGAAAAAGTCGTATTCTTCATAATATGCACACGGTTCCGCGCCACCCGTGATGTAGTGCACTTGGCGCGTTCTGTTGAGTTGAAAATTTTGTATCTAATTGAAAAATACTAGAGTAAGTGCGGCAAATATGGCCTACCCTTAACATTTTTTTAAATAAAACCATACATTTAAGTCGAATTCATTTATTTTTTTCGTAAACAGTTTAACAAATTATTTGTACTTCAGTCTTTAGAAACTATAACTAAAAAAAAACACATAACAAAAAGTTAAAAACAAAAACTTAAAGGAACTTCATATTTGAGTTTAAAAAAAATTGCGGTTAATATGGCCCACCTGGTGTTAAATATGGCCCAGGGTAGGCCATATTTAACACAATGTTTTTTAGTGAAACTAAATACTTAATATTTATTGGGGGCTATGGGGAACAAAATTTCCCTCGGAATTTTCCCCATCTTTGAAAATTGGGAAAGTCAATACTTCTGCACTGTTCATTGTAAGCTGGCGACTGGCCTTTTTTAATGAGAGCCAAAGTCACTATAAAACTTAATTCCCGACATCAATAAATTCTAAGGGAAACTTTCGAAATTAGTCGAGATGACAGTTTTGAAAGTTAGTCACAATTCCCAAGCAAATTTAATTTACGATAGACCCCATTGACTTTGGAATTAAATTGGACTTTGGAATGAAATAACTTTCCTGAATTTCTTATGAATAAGCCGTTTCTGCGCGAATGCGTTTTTTTTTTTTCGGTATCTGTTTGCTTTCCAACATCATTTTCTTCTTCTTAATTTCTTTTCTCTCTTATTCTTCAGATTTATTGATTCTTCTAGAGAAGTTTTATAAGGAGATGAGGAAATGATCTCCGATTTTCCTCGTTTTCGTCCACGATTCGATGTTTTGTTTAACCTTTACAGAAATAGGAGAAATTTCATGAAATTTCTCATGCCCCCTCAATATCACATGGATTGGTAGGCGCAAGATTTTCTGCGTTGAATTGAGATTTTGTTGAATCAACTTCTTCTGCTGATAAAAAATCGTGGTCTTGAAAGATATTTTTTTAACAAATGGCCAAAACCATATCGACGAAAAAGCTTTAACTGCAATCTGTCCAGTTTGAGTCTTAAGGTATGCTCGACCGAATAGCTCAATTATGACGAAGTGTGATAAGGCTTTATAGTTTTTGATGACCAATCGTCCAGTTTCCTCGTTCAAGTATCTACTTATTTAAGGGTCCCATAAAAGTCTTGTCCAGCGGCTGTATCTTATAGCTCGAATGCGGATGAATGGATAGAACGTGAATACGATTTTTTCTTGCGAGGTCCACAAGCTCTATATTTCTTCCATGGTTTTTGACTTCATTTAGACATTTTAGTCTTAAAAATAAAAAATTTAAATAATTTAATTTCATTAAAGCAAACGTGTCAAATATGGCCTACTGGGCCATATTACCAACACATGGGGTAGGCCATATTAAACACATTGTGATTATTTCATTGATTTTAATTTTAAATACACTTCATAAACTTTTTTTCTTAAATAATATCACACAAATTAAGAAAATACATAACAGTATTTAATTTTAGAAAAAAGTTGCCAATTTAATTCAAAATTCAATATAAAAACACTTAAGGAAACTTGCCAAAAAATTACATCAAAAATACAAAAAACGGAAAACGCCGTTTATTTTCCACGACCGGCGCGCCACACTCACCACAAAAGGCTGATGCTAAACCGGTTTGAAGGCGTTCGCAATTAATTTTTTTTTATTTCGCTGTGGGTTTTGGTTTGCGAAATAGAGCAGTAGGCCATATTACCCACGTAGGCCATATTTGCCGCACTTACTCTACTGTTGGAAATGACGAAAGCGATTATGAGTATTTTTTACAAAAGATAAGTACCGAAACTTATCTAAGCACGTAATGACATTACAAATTTGACGCCGATATTGCAGTGCTTTTTTCATTTCAAACGCTTCATTCAATTCATTGCCACAGAATAAACAGCATTCCTTTTTTAAACAAAAAACAATTCCGACATTCACTGTCTCAAATGGTTTAACGAGTAAGAGTGATTTTTGAAATGCTGTGGTATCACAACGGACCAAATATTGGTCTAAGTGTGTTGGCTTTTGCGGTCAGCAGCCACCTTAACCTAACGTAACCTAAACAAAAAACTGATTCATTTACGCGTGCTCTAGTACGAGGAGGACTTATTATTGATGTACCAGCTTGTTCTTGTTCGTGACGCCTTTTAACTGCGGTAATGGTACTCTTCCGAGTGCTTTCTCCGACACTGCACATGAATTGTCACAGAAGTCTGGTCTTTTAAGGATTCCGGAAAATCATCACCTCTTTCAACACTTGCATCAATTAACGTCTTTAGGCCACGTTCATTTTCTTTCGAGTTTATATTCTTAAGCCAAATATACTTTGTTCAAATGCATGGCAATCACGTGCAAGTGTATTCGTAAATTCGGGTTAAAGTTGAATATACACACATTAAGCATGAGCCTTCAATCTTTTGTTTTTACATGGACGGTGTGGTGAGAGGACGTTGTGCTTTGTGAGTTTTTTTCGGCAAAATTGTGATTTTACGAATTTCCTTGAGATTTTTTCAATTTTATCCGAGTAGGTAATTTGTTTTATTTTGTCTGTCCATTTCATCATACAATTTTTGTTTACTGTTTTAATGTTTAAATCAGTGCTTATGTTGTACTGTGTTCCCACCTTTTCAATGTACTATACGCAAATGAACCAATAAATGCATGATCAATCATCAATCTTGCATATATACACTACTTCAATGCAGGATGCTAGATTAAAAGAAAATCAAAAGATTTTCATTTTGCTTCAATCCTACATCCAATTTATACGTGTGATTTTTTCACCAATACACTTGCGCGAGCTTGTTATGCATTTGAACAGTGTATATATGGCTTTAGAATTGTATAATATGTATGTATACGCCACGAAAACTAATATTTTTACTTGTATTACCATTCTGTAATTTATATAACGGTAATTGCCATACATAATTATGAAGAACACAACTTTTTCAACTTTTGCATCGCTGCATCTCCAAAATGGTGATTCTTAGGAGAAAAAGTGTTAAGACAATTTCTATAGATAATTGCATGATGAATAATTTTTGTCTCACCTATCTTATGATAAAACTTGCCGTTTAGCTGAAAAATGCAAAAAACCGGTTTTTGCAACATTTGACCTTGAATAAATTTTTTTCCACACGTCGGATCGATGGTGTTGCTTCCCAACATAATTTCTTTTATTTTTTACACAATCAACCACATTAAATTTTCATATTTAATCAAAATAATTTGTATACTTAATCTTTAGATAGAACTTATTAGCACATTTGATAATGGAGAATGGCGGGAAATATGCATTTGACCAGATGTCGAGATGTATATCAAATTAGCCATGAAATTGACTTTACATTCTCGACAGTTGGTCAAGTGTATTTTTTCCTTTTGTTAATAATTTGCAACACGTTAACTTATATATAATTTATTAAATTAAATAATTTTAAATACAAATAGCACGTACACGTTAAAAACACGCCGACGAAAGACAATTGTCAAATGTGCAGAAGTTATGCAGTCTGCAAAATTGTGTTTATTTTCTTCTCACCTTATCCTACATGAATTTCAATTAAATCTATAACTATTTCATTATTCATTAATATTCCATTTAAATTTTAGAAGGAGTAAACAATACAAATTGTAAACATTATATGAATGCATTTGTATATTTCAACATTATATTTGTTCCTATATAAAATATCAGATAGGTCAATAACCTTTAAATTATAATATCTGCTTAACAGCTGATATTATGTAATAATTGTTACACCGAGGCATAAAGTTTTCAAACACTTATTAAATTGTCACTCTTCGTTTTGAATTGTAATAAACTGGTTGATTGGAATTTGTAACGTGGTTAAAAGAAGGCATTTTCATTTTATTATTTTGGTACTACAACTTAGGTACAAGTTTGATAATTTAAAATTGTTCAGAAGTTGATCTGTTTTAAATAATTAATTATATTTCGTGGGAAACATCTTGCCCCGGAACATGGTCCTTCGAGCCTAAGAATTAAAGCGCGTTTGTTAAAAAAAAAAAACATTTGCGATTTAAATTGCCACAAAGTGTCTGTTTTGTCAAAAAAAACTTTTGCGACTTAAAGTGCCACATAGTGCAAATTAAATTTGTTAAAAAAAATTGCAAGTTGGTACAATAAATTGCCCAAGAAAACTCTAAGGAGCATAAGGAACAAGGAAACTGATAGAACCCTCCAGTGAACTGTTAAGTCCAGCATCCGTAAGAGTTGCATGAAGCCGTTACTCAGTGGACAGTTAAAGAGTTGGAATCCCGTACTAGCTGCATCTTCACTACGAGGATTATATACTTCTATTTTAACGGAGTTCCTGGTTCATAAAACGGTATTGAGGTAAAAAATATTTCTACAACTTAATAATATATTTTTTAACTTTAAAAAAAAAAAAACATATATAAATCTCTATAAACTTTCTGTGGCCTTAAAAATCGAACTTAACTTTTCGTTAAAAAAAAAAGATAGTGAACATTAAAATCTTTTAGTATCCACCCTACCAAACGAAACTGAAATTCTGAAATAAAACTGAAATTTTGAAATAAAACTTTTTTGAAGACCCTTTAATTCAATTTCTTTCAAATTGCCATATATTATATATATATGTACTATAAAATTAAAGCATGGCAAAATTACAAAAAATCATAGAAGGACAGAGCTTAGTATTAGCTGAAATGTCCAGTGGTTACGAAGATTATTTAAAAGAAAGCGTGTCGCGAAAATCAAGAGGGTACGTGAACGCGTGTCTTAAGGAAGTTGAAGACTCTTTTGCTCGGGCTAAGAAAGATCACGCGGTCATCGTGAGTAGTACGCAGGATGCTACAAAAGAAACATACTTTACAAACGAAATCTTTTTAAAATTAAAGCTTATTTATTTTAAATACATTGGTGTCATAAATGACGACAGAGATAAGCTTATAGCAGAAAGAGCTACAATTTCAATAGATTCTAATGCTTTTAATTGTACTAATAGTAACTTTAATACGTCAAGATCTGGTCATAACGATGTGCGTCTATCTCGTATAAAAATTGAACCCTTTTCGGGAAAGTTTGACGATTGGATTGAATTTTACAATCTTTTCGATAATTTGATTAATAAAAATGAAGATCTCTCAGACATACAAAAGTTACAATATCTCAAAACATCGTTAACGGGTGATGCTGCTCGTCTTATACAGCATCTACCCATTGAAAGCAAAAGTTATGAGTCTGCTTGGCAAATACTCACTGACAGGTTTCAAAATAAAAGGAAACTAGTGAATACCCAAATTAAAAATTTCTTAGAACAGAAAAAGTTAAATGTTGAATCCGCATCCGCCTTAAAATCGCTCCACGACAAAAGTGTCGAATGTGTTCATGCTCTTTCTAACTTGGGAATCCCTGTAGATGTGTGGGATGCCATTTTAATTTTTGTTATCTTTCAAAAGTTGCCATACCAAACCCAAAAAGATTGGGAAAACAAACTTGGTGCAACAAAAAGTCTGCCTGACTGGAAAACCTTTCTATCATTTATAGAAGGTCGATTTAATTCACTTGAAAATATTTTAGACATGCATGATGATTCAAAAAATTTTGCGCCCGCAAGTTCCTTTCGGAAAAACGTTCAATTAGCTCACCACACGCAACCAGAACCCACAAACAACAAATTTCTTTGTCGCTTTTGCAAAATGCCTCATAGCATTCGTCATTGTAAGAAGTTTCTTAAAATGGGTGTAAAGGCCCGAACTGAAATCGCGAAAAAACATTCAATTTGCTCAAATTGCTTAGGGTACGATCATCATGCTTCAACATGCAGCAGCACAAATCGATGCTACAAGTGTGGACTAAAACATCATACCTTACTACATATCGAGTCCCAAAACTTATATCAATCGAACAAATCTTCAATCGCATTCCAATCTATTACACCACAGTCAAAACAAAATACACAAACCCACTTTGTTCAAAATAATAATCAGTCTACTCAAGATCCACTTAATACAGAACCTCAACCACATTATAGTAATGCACAACCAATAAATTACAACACGCATTTCAATAAAATGCAATCTCAATCCTTATTAGCCACTGCGCTTGTAAAAACATTCAAGCCAAACGGAACGCAACTTATTTTAAGAGCTCTTATAGACCCAGGTTCTCAGGCAACATTCATCTCTGAAAATGCTGCTCAGATTCTACAACTCAAAAAACGTAGAACTCATGCGATGGTCAAGGGTCTGGGGAACACAGAAACTGGTACATCAAAATATGAAGTCAGTTTAACACTTTTCTCTGTAAACAATTCTGAATTTTGTCTCGATGTTAGGGCACTTGTATTCAATAACTTAACAACAAGGTTGCCTACTCAGAAGTTTGATGTCAATGACTTCATGCATGTAGCAAATCTTTTATTAGCCGATCCATCATACAATATTCCAGGGCAAATCGATCTCTTGATAGGTGCCGATGTGTATTCGACAATCATCTTGGATGGCATAGTAAAAGGGAATACAGGAACCCCAGTAGCCCAATTGACCGAATTGGGCTGGATTCTGACCGGAAACATCCATTCAAGGCGAAATCCAATCACCATACAGAGCCATCATACACAACTGGATTTTCAACTGAACAAGTTTTGGGAAATCGAGGAAAATCTTGAAAACAGGAAACTTACACAGGAGGAGGAAATTTGCGAACAACACTTCAAAAATACATCCAAGAGAAGATCCGATGGAAGATACGAGGTGCGTCTTCCGTTTAAAAATAACAAAAAACCGTTGTTAGGAAATTCCAAACGTGCTGCAATGGCAAGATTTTTACAGATTGAAAAACGTATGAAGTTAAATAGTAATTTCAAAAAACTTTATTTAGAATGTATAAATGAGTACCTTGCATTAGGTCATATGACGGAAGTTAGAATGGAAGATGAACAAATGCTAAGTAATTCTTACTATCTTCCACATCATGCTGTAATGAAAGAATCCAGCACCACAACTAAGCTGCGGGTAGTTTTTGATGGATCGTGCAAGACATCAAATGGTCTTTCACTAAATGAGTGTCTTATGGTAGGCCCTCGGCTACAACCAGATATAATCGATTTAGTTGCTAAATGGAGAAGATTTAAAATTGCATTGGTTGCAGATATAGGCAAAATGTATCGCCAAATTTGGATGGCTCAAGAAGACACACCATTTCAAATGATTTTATGGAGATCATCAACAAATGAACCTATAAAAACATATTGTTTGAATACAGTGACATTTGGAACTGCTTCAGCCCCCTTCTTAGCTGTGCGCACCTTGCAAAGGCTGGCGGAAGATATTGAGCAGAGTCATCCTCATGTAGCAAAGGCAATTATGGATGGTTTCTTTGTCGACGATCTTATATATGGATCAGACAACGAAGAAGAAGCAATAAGGTTGCAAAAAGATATTGTGTCAACCTTACAAGCAGCAGGGTTTCCCCTAAGGAAATGGGCCAGCAACTCGCAAAAGGTCATGGAAGGAATCCCTGAAATTGATAGAGAAATAAATTTTCCTCTCGACTTTGAATCAATAGATTCTATCAAAACATTGGGTATTCAATGGCATCCTAGTAAAGACCACTTCAGTTTTAAAATTAACTTGCCTGAATCTACCAACTTTACAAAGCGATCCATTCTTGCTGACATCGCGCGTCTTTTCGACCCATTGGGATGGATATCTCCTTGTGTTGTTAAGGCTAAAATACTTCTGCAACAACTTTGGACAAGGAACTTATCTTGGGATGCACCAATACCACAAGATATTGCAAGTTCTTGGACAGATCTTCGCCATGGTTTGACACAATTGTCAGAAATAAAAATACCTCGTTGGATAAATTATGAAATCTCGTCCAAGGTGGAGCTGCATGGCTTTAGCGACGCCTCAGAAAAAGCTTACGCAGCAGTTATTTATCTACGTATTATTGAAAACGGCAATGAGTACATTCACTTGATAGCATCCAAGACCAGAGTTGCTCCAGTAAAATGTATTTCATTACCACGACTGGAATTATGTTCGGCTCTACTTCTGGCTAAACTTATTGCAAGAATTGTAAGGGCCATGCAACTTGAACCCATCAAAACATATGCATGGACTGACTCCATGATTACCTTAGCATGGATAAAAGGAAGTCCATCTATACGCACCACCTTCGTTGCTAATCGGGTTAGTGAAATTCAATCCCTAACAAATATTGATTCATGGCATCACGTAGGTACAAAGGATAATCCTGCAGATTTGGGATCACGAGGATCATCACCTGACCAACTCATTAATAATGACATGTGGTGGAGTGGACCAAATTTTCTTAAAGAATTCAATCCACAGGAGTATTCATCAGAGGCAACTATCGAGACACAACAAGAAACAAAAAAGAAAAACAGAAACGATACGATCTCATTCTACAATAACAACTTAATAATATTATCAAATTTTTCACATATTGCAGCTTATTGCATTGCATTAGAAAACGATTTTTTGAAAAGGGTATCTGACTTAAGAAGATTAATTCGTAGTATCGCAATATGGCAACGATATATAAAAAACATAAAACTAAAAATTAAATCAGAATCGAGTGAAGGATTAGATAACTATCCACTTACAATCGAAGAACTAAATGTATCTCGAATGAAAATAATTAAATTAGTGCAGAGCGAGCTGTTTCCAGAAGAAATAAAGGCTTTAAAAGAATCGAGGTCTCTACCGAAAGGAAGTGTAATTTTGAACTTAACTCCTTTCCTTGACACAAACGGTATTTTACGTGTAGGTGGCCGCCTTCAAAATTCTTTTCTTCCTTACAGTCAGCGGCATCCAATTATCCTAAGAGATCAACATCATTTCTCTAGGTTGGTGGCATGTGATGTTCATCAACATACTCTACATGGAGGACAGCAACTCATGATGGCAGAAATACGGAATTATTATTGGATCACCAACCTCAAACGATTAGTAAAATCTACTATCCATAAATGCGTTAGATGTCATAGGCACAATGCTCTAATGCAAACGCAGCTAATGGGAAATCTACCTACGGAACGTGTCATAGTCACAAGACCTTTCACAAACACCGGTGTCGACTACGCTGGACCTGTTGAGGTTAAAATGTGGAAGGGCAGGTGCAACAGGTTCACAAAGGGCTATATTGCAGTTTTTATTTGCTTATCGACAAAGGCTATCCATCTCGAGCTCGTCAGTGATCTAAGCGCAGCAACTTTTATTGCAGCTTACAGACGATTTGTAGCCAGGCGAGGAATATGCAGCAACCTATTTAGCGATTGTGGAACAAATTTCAAGGGTGCGAACAACGACCTTAAAAGAGACAGCAAATTCATAACCTCCGAATGGTCATCTTCTGTTTCAAAAACTCTCTCCACATTCTATACAACTTGGCATTTTAATCCTCCATTGTCTCCCCACTTTGGTGGATTGTGGGAGGCAGGTGTGAAATCTCTCAAACACCATCTAAAAAGAACAATGGGTACTGCGAAACTGACCTTTGAAGAATACACAACTCTTTTAACTCAGATTGAAGCTTGCCTCAACTCACGGCCTCTTTGCCCGATGACATCTGATCCAAACGATCTCAATGTGTTGACGCCAGGGCATTTTCTTATAGGTGGTCCACTCAACTTATTGCCTGACAGGAACTATTCAGATAAGAAATTAACCAATCTGGATAAATACAAGTACATTCAAAAAATTACACAAGATTTTTGGAAGCAATGGAGTACAAGTTATCTTCACTTGCTCCAACAACGACCAAGGTGGCTTCAACAGAAACCTAACATAAAGATTGGAGACATTGTCATAGTGAAGGATGACAACTTGCCACCTTCGTTATGGTCACTCGCTCGTGTGCTCGAACTGCACCCCGGAAATGACGGTCTAACTCGCGTAGCGACGATTAAAACAGAAGGGTCTACTTTCAAACGACCTATAACAAAACTTTCTCCTTTACCAGTATCTAATCCGTCGAATTCGAATATATTGGAAAATGAACAATAATAACTTGAGTAGGTTCGAAAGAAAAACTATATCAATGAACTATAAAAACTGAACTAATCTAAATGAACTCATAAACTTGAATTAATAAATTAATTTTAATTTAATTATATAATTATAACGCCCATTTCATAACGCCCATATCACTATGCCCAAACCATAATACATAATAATGTCCATATCAAAAAAAATATGTCCATCTCATCACAAGTCTGTAATTCATTATATATAATGTATAAACCCTTGTCATTTCAACCCCAAGCTTCAAACCGAGATCTTAACACCAACCAATTACATGAAATCGAGCAAAACAGATAACTATATTAATTTATAATTATCCTTGTTTTATAATGTAAACTAACCTTGTTTTGTTTTATATAATTTTCATGATCAAAAAACTGCGATGATGAACAATTGTACTGAGGCGAATCCAAGGCACTCACAAGCAAATAAGATGAGAATAATCCCGATGATGAATGATGATAAATAATCCCTGCTGAGGAAACAAAATTCAATGACATCAAACAACAACAACAACAATACGTCACCAGCCAGCATCCTACCCACACACTTGGAGGCGGGAGCATGTTGCTTCCCAACATAATTTCTTTTATTTTTTACACAATCAACCACATTAAATTTTCATATTTAATCAAAATAATTTGTATACTTAATCTTTAGATAGAACTTATTAGCACATTTGATAATGGAGAATGGCGGGAAATATGCATTTGACCAGATGTCGAGATGTATATCAAATTAGCCATGAAATTGACTTTACATTCTCGACAGTTGGTCAAGTGTATTTTTTCCTTTTGTTAATAATTTGCAACACGTTAACTTATATATAATTTATTAAATTAAATAATTTTAAATACAAATAGCACGTACACGTTAAAAACACGCCGACGAAAGACAATTGTCAAATGTGCAGAAGTTATGCAGTCTGCAAAATTGTGTTTATTTTCTTCTCACCTTATCCTACATGAATTTCAATTAAATCTATAACTATTTCATTATTCATTAATATTCCATTTAAATTTTAGAAGGAGTAAACAATACAAATTGTATATCTGTTACACTTTGCAGAACATAGAAAACAATACACATAAACATTATATGAATGCATTTGTATATTTCAACATTATATTTGTTCCTATATAAAATATCAGATAGGTCAATAACCTTTAAATTATAATATCTGCTTAACAGCTGATATTATGTAATAATTGTTACACCGAGGCATAAAGTTTTCAAACACTTATTAAATTGTCACTCTTCGTTTTGAATTGTAATAAACTGGTTGATTGGAATTTGTAACGTGGTTAAAAGAAGGCATTTTCATTTTATTATTTTGGTACTACAACTTAGGTACAAGTTTGATAATTTAAAATTGTTCAGAAGTTGATCTGTTTTAAATAATTAATTATATTTCGTGGGAAACATCTTGCCCCGGAACAGATGGGGACTTTCGACAAATTGTTTGTCATAGTGTTCCCAACAATTATGCCAATTTTCAGCTTTGTGCGAATTAATGTAACCTTACCCCTATTTTTGAAGCTAATTTGACCGGGCTATAAACTGCTTATGAGAGAAAAACGAGAATGCTTTGACGTTTTTGAAGAGATGGGAAAAAGCAAAACCTCTGAAAATTACAAAACGGACCGAAAAAGAATCGTCATTCCATATTGAAACGAATGAAAACCTATTTAAGGTCTCGCATTAGCAAAGGGGTCTCGCATTAGGGGTGGCCGTGGCGCTATGGATGTGTGCTCGCCTGTCAACCTCATGATCACAGGTTCGATCCCTGCCGTCGTCTATGTCGTTTTAATTCCATTAAAAACCTTCTAAAATTGTCATCAATGGGTTGCTGGTTTACTCATTACATGTTGTTCAGGCATAACACTAACAACATGTGATTGAGTTAAACTAGTATGCCCAACAAGGATGAACACGAATAAAATAATGTGAATTATAAGCGGCATAGAAATAAGACACGGCATTCTCCGCTTTAGTTCAGCCGCCATCCCTGGAGATAAAATATCTGAGACAACAACCTTCATTCTCAGAACATCGTGCCACACATCTTTCCTATCCTTCTTTCTCTTCCTTAACTTCACGCCCGCGCTGTGTTGAAACATTTAAAGGGTAATCATAATCCCTTGAGCGCGGGTAGATTATAAAAAAAAAAAAAAAAAAAAAAAGAACGCCTTAATAGTTTAGCTTTATTAAATACTAGCCGACCCGTACTCGCGTTGCTTCGCAAATTGTAACTACGAATATTTTCTTAGTATTAATATTAGCATATGAAAACATTTCTCAATGAGACTGAGCATATTTGCTACAATAATATTAATTTTAGTTTATATGTATAACATACCGTATCGAATTAGATTCTCTTTCACACTTGAAAAAAAAGAGCTTTTTCATGTTTGTGCATATTATAAATATAACAATATAGAAAATAATAAAATTTATTTCAAATAAACGGGTTGACTACTTTCTGAGATCATTCAACACAAACTTTAAAATCTTTCGCTTTTATAGAATAGTTCATGTGCACGGCACTGTAGTCAATTGGATGTCCTTTTTCGTCACCCAAAATGCTACTGAGTGTATTCAAGTAACTTAAAAAATAAAATGCACGACTGGCTCTTATGTAAAAGTACTTTGGAATTTAAAATACCCCCATTTTATAAATATAAAACATGGATTTAATGAGATAAAAATGTCCAAATGTATGGAATTGCCGTCTGATTAATCTTTTTAATATTTAAGTAATTTTTTATATGACAAATTCCCTTAAAATTTTTCGAGAACAAAATTTGGGATGCCAAATTTTAAGTATTAGGTAATATAGATTTTAGAAATAGTTTTTTCTTTCCAATATCTTTATATACAATATTATTTTAAACTTAAGGGGGCTCCTGTTGAAAATTTTTGGTTAAAATCGTTAGAGCTGTTGATGAGAAAGTCAAGAAATCAAAAAACGGTTCTATGACAGGTACCGTTAATAACATTTTGCCAGAAAAATTTTTTTGACCAAAATGTAGTCTATGTCCAATGTCCATAATATCACACCTAATTTTTTTTATCAAAATCGTTAGAACCGTTTCGAGATAAATAAGATTATGCATTACGGGTGTATGGGGGAAACCGTTAGTTTTGGAGCTAAAAAAAATTTCAAGTTCTCCTCTAGGGATTCAGCGAAGACCCTTAACTACCGAGATTGAAGAACATAGGTCTAGTGGGTAAGGCTGTAGAGAGAGGTACAGACATACAGACGCACTGAAACATGGTTTTTGTGTACTAAATCGTCCTTAAAATTTTTATAAACAAAAATGATATGCAAGTTATTAGTATTCAATAAAATACATTTTATAACGCAATTTAAAAATTTATTTGTGTATCCGTTTTCTAGATATTGAATTTTCAAAAAAAAATATATTATTTTTTTAAAAATCAAAAAACTATTTTTTCGAAAAAAATTTTAGATTATATTTTTTCGAGTGTATAGAAGCTCACGCATAAAAATTAGTTAGTTAGTTAGTTTTAGAGCTAAAAAAAAATTTCAATTTCTCCTCTAGGGAATCACCGAAGACCCTTAAGTACCGAGTTTGAAGAAAATAGCTCCAGTGGCTTAAGCTCTAGATCGAGGTACAGACATACGGACATACAGGCATACAGACAAACAGACGGAATCGTCGGACCCACTTTATTCGTTTTCGCTATCATCGTAATGTCAACTTTGATCAAAATCTCGAGTTCCAGATGCAGAACTTGCCCTATAGTTAGTCTTAGTACCTATTACTAATAGGTACTCTATAACCTATATCGCAAGTAAAAAGAGCCAACCCCACATTGCTCAGCGATGTGACGATAGAATTAGAGAAACAAAAAAATGTGTGTGTGTCGGTTAGTTAGATAAACTATACAAATACAATACAGAAAAATTGAATATGTAGGATGTAGGTAGGTAGGTAGGTAAGAGAAAAAACGTAACTATTGAATTAGCCCGGTCAAATTAGCTTCAAAAATAAGGGTAAGGTTACATTAATTCGCACAAAGCTGAAAATTGGCATGAATGTTAAGAACACTATTACAAACAATTTGTCAAAAGTCCCCATCGATCCGACGTGTGCAAAAAAAATTATTCAAGGTCAAATGTTGCAAAAATCGGTTTTTTGCATTTTTCAGCTGAACGGCAAGTTTTATCATAAGATAGGTGAGACAAAAGTTATTCATCATGCAATTATCTAAAGAAATTGTCTTAACACTTTTTCTCCTAAGAATCACCATTTTGGAGATATAGCGAATCAAAAAGTTGAAAAAGTTGTATTCTTCATAATATGCACACGGTTCCGCGCCACCCGTGAAGTAGTACACTTGGCGCGTTTTTTTAAAGGTGGCTTTGCCGGTAGGCCTATTCAACGATCTATTGTGGTCCTATTGAGTTGAAAATTTTGTATCTAATTGAAAAATACTACTATTGGAAATGACGAAAGCGATTATGAGTATTTTTTACAAAAGATAAGTACCAAAACTTATCTAAGCACCTAATTACATTACAAATTTGACGCCGATATTGCAGTGCTTTTTTTCATTTCAAACGCTTTTCTCAATTCATTGCCACAGAATAAACAGCACTCTTTTAAACAAAAAACAATTCTGACATTCACTGTCTCAAATGCTTCATTGTTAATGGTTTAACGAGTAAGATTGATTTTTGAAATCCTGTAGTATAACAACGGACCAAATATTGGTCTAAGTGTTTTGGCTTTTCCGGTCAGCAGCCACCTTAACCTAAGGTAACGTAACCTAAACAAAAAACTGATTCATTTACGCGTGCTCTAGTACGAGGAGGACTTATTATTGATGTACCAGCTTGTTCTTGTTCGTGACGTCTTTTAACTACGGTAATGGTACTCTTCCGAGTGTACTTTTTCCGCCAAATGTTTACTACAAATAAAGAAAAATTGATACATTTCTCTTACAAACAAGAAACTGCACAAATTCTGTTTGCAATAACTACTTGTTCTTACTACGAAGGAACGCTTGGGACTAATACTATTTTGTTTGGGCCCTTAGAAACGGAGCAGGTATACGAGCGTCGCAGACAGATGCTGCTCAAGGCCGTACGGTCACATAAAATGAGGGACTGGGTTTTCTTTCGAGTTTATATTCTTAAGCCAAATATACATTGTGCAAGTGTATTCGAAAATTCGGATTAAAGTTGCATATACACACACCAAGCATGAGTCTTCAATCTTTTATTTTAACATGTACGATGTGGTGAGAGGACGTTGCGCTTTGTGAGTTTTTTTCGGCGAAATTGTGAATATAAGAACGTCTTTGAGATTTTTTCAATTTTATCCGAGTAGGTAATTTGTTTTATTTTGTCTGTCCATTTCATCATACATTTTTTGTTTACTATTTTAATATTTCAATCAGTGCTTATGTTGTACTGTGGTCTCATCTCTTCAACGAACTATACGCAAATGAACCAATAAATGCATGGTCAATCATCAATCTTGCATATACACTACTTCAATGCAGGACGCTAGATTGAAAGAAACTCAAAAGATTTTCATTTTGCTTTAATCCTAAATCCAATCTATACGTGTGATTTTTTCACCAATACACTTGCGCGTGCTTGTCATGCATTTGAACAGTGTATATCTGGCTTTAGAATTGTATAATATGTATCTATACGCCACGAAAACTAATATTTTTACTTGTATTACCGTTGTGTAATGTATATAACGGTAATTGACATACATATTATGAAGAACACAAATTTTTCAACATAGCTGTATCTCCAAAATGGTGATTCTTAGGAGAAAAACTGTTAAGACGATTTCTATAGATAATTGCATGATGAATAATTTTTGTCTCACCTATCTTATCATAAAACTTGCCGTTCGGCTGAAAAATGCAAAAAAAAACATTTTTGCAACATTTGACCTTGAATAATTTTTTTTCAACTTTTTGATTCGCTATATCTCCAAAATGGTGATTCTTAGGAGAAAAAGTGTTAAGACGATTTCTATAGATAATTGCATGATGAATAATTTTTGTCTCACCTATCTTATGATAAAACTTGCCGTTCAGCTGAAAAATGCAAAAAACCGAAATTTGCTACATTTGACCTTGAATAATTTTTTTTGCACACGTCGGATCGATGGGGACTTTTGACAAATTGTTTGTAATAGTGTTCTCAACATTCATGCCAATTTTCAGCTTTGTGCGAATTAATGTAACCTTGAATATCTATTTTGACCGGGCTAAATGGAACAGATATTAAGAGAGAAAGAGCATGGGAAGAAAAGAAAATTAAAAATTTTGGAATGATAATGAAATGAAACAAAGCAGCGACCTTTCGTTTGTGATGAAATCTAATTCCTGGATAAAATAAATTCAAAAAGTTTATAATTTTATAATTTGTTTTTATTTATTTCTCAGGTTGTATGTGTAACTAAGAAGTGATTTTGGGCTTAAAATTTGCGCAACAATATTGACTTAATGAAGCAATGCTAATCTTTGTCGATTATTGTATAGGTTTTAAGATATGAGTGGTTGTATAAGTCAACTAATGAAAAGAAATGGACAAAAAATGTAAAATTCATAATATTTAAGTTTGACAAATTATTAATGAAAAAAAATAATAGCCATAAACACTCTTATAACAATATAAAAAATAATAAAATTTATTTCAAATGAATCGGTTGACTACTTTCTGAGATCGTGCGTATCAAACTTTAAAATGGTTTCGCTTTTATATAATAGTATAGATAAGAAGCTGAACTGACAAAAAATTTAGATAACGAATCTATTGTTAATGAATTTTGTAATCAATATACACACAGAAAAAAAAAATTGAAAACATCAAATACTATTCATTTCGACTTTTTTTTATTATTATTTTTTATTACTTTATTTTTATTGTTCTAAAGGGCGCCAAAATTTATCAGCCAGGGGCGGCAAATCCTTAAATACGCCTCTGGGTAGGTTACTACATATACGTATATTGCCAATGTTTCAATTTATATCTCACCTCAAAAAATAGTTACTTTTGATGATATCGATAGATTCACAAGGTGGAATGTAAATTCATAGTCGGTAAAAAATTGTATTGCAGGCAGATGGCTTGGTCGAATTTGGGATTGACTAGTATATCGAGATCGGGTTCATCTTAATAAAACTGGAACAAATTCTTTTTTGGACGAAATTTCATTTGTTTGGATTGACAAAGGGGATTTAAAATTTATAAAAATAACACAAAACAAGAACAATTTAAGTCACAGTTTAATTTATTAGAAGGAATTTCGTTTCAGTTGTTGGTTTTTTTGGCAAAAGACGGCAAGCACAATAAGTTATTCTTAGTTTATTCAATGACTTTTGAACACACGATAGTTTTTTTATTCTTTATTACTTTTTGGACACTTAATTTTGCAATTTTAGTTATTTATTAACACGATAATGGCAAACAAAATAAACAAGTATCTAAATAAACAAAATTATTTTACGTTCTGTCACTTTTGATATTTTAGATGTTATATAGTTATACTGTTATACGGTACCCTGATCGCCTTCATAATATAACAATGTTTAATTGGAGTCAACTTTTTTTGATGAATGCGCTATCCAGTGTATTATAGAGATCAATAATGGAAATATGTAAACTCATTTGAAGTTTCATAACACGCTCTCTGACTTATCAATATTTTTGTCGTCGAACCCATTTTTTTACCGCAAAGTTACATCACCCATATGATGTTATCGAACATATGACTTAAGCAAAATGCATTATCGAAAATAATGCTTTTGCATACAAAATTTCTTTCTTTTCGAACAGTTGATTTTTGCAGTTTTCGTTTGCATACTTGAAGCAACTGACGTTTTCGAAAACGGCCTTGATTTATAGGTACCTATAATCTAAAAAAAGTCTGATCGTCTGATTAATTTTTCTTTTTTGTTAATTATGTAAGGGAATTATTTGTTAATTAAAAGGAAGTTTCTGAGCCCACAGTACTTTTAAGTACTTGACATTGGCGCCTGCCTGACGACCTTACATATCCTAAGCGGAACAACGAAGTTGCGTGAGCGGGTATGGCTCCCGAAAAGGGAATTAAAATCCTGGGAACTCACGAAGCAGGGCACCCACAGTACTGTTAAGCTAAAAAACTGTTGACAGAGACACATGCCTGGCGACTTTACATACCCTAAGCGGAGCAACGAAGTTGCGTGAGCGGGTATGGCCCCCGAAAAGGGAATTAAAATCCTGAGAACCCGCGAAGCGGCCCACGGACAGTACTGTTAAGCTAAAAAACTGTTGATATAGGCGCCTGCCTGGTGACTTTACATACCCTAAGAAGTATTAAATATCGAAATTTGGCCAGTACTGTTAGTCAAGAAAACACTAAAAAAAACAAAAAGTGAGGTTAATGGCCAATTTCATAAACAAACACTAAATAACTTTTATCAAAAATCCTCTTAAATTTTATCAGACACTTAAATCCTACTGTGGGAAATTTCATTAATAAAACAAATTTTCTGCTAAGTGACGTTTACTAACTATGATTAAGCTAAACCACCGACGTAGGTAGTTTAGCGAAGGAATAAGAAATAAAATTGTCAAACTTGTTTTGTTTTATCAAAAAATTAAACCAAAGTGCGAAGTGCGTGTCTTCACGATTTGTCAATTTATTTTGCTTTGAAAGCCAAACAGTTTTAAATAAAATTCACGACTGGGTCGCACGAACTTGCTCCTATGTAATAGACTAGGAATTTTAAGAACGAATGTTATTAGAGAAAACTGTTCATAAGGATAAAATTAATTTTTTAAATTCTTTTAGTGGTAAGAGACAAAAATAGATACTATGCAAATATAAATTTATGCAAGAACAAAAATTATAAGTCGTTGTAGTGGTTTCTTAAAAAAAAAGCTTTTATATACAAACTTTTTAAAAGGTTTTCAAGAAAAAATGTTGGTATGCCAATTTAAAGTTTTTATTATTGTTCGAACAAAAAATAAATTTACCAAAAAAAATATTGACCCGTTTCAGAGATATCAAATTTTCAAAAAAAAAGAAAAAATAGATTTTTTTTTTCAAAAATTCAAAAAATATTTATTTTTAAGTTTTTAAACGCAAAGTGTTTTAGACTTTTTAGAAGCTTCTCTTAAAAAAATTTCATTAAGATCCGTTATGTGGATAATGATAAATTCAAAATTCGAAAAAATGGCTCTATGGTAGGTACAAGCTGTAATATCTTAATTTAAAAATTTTTTTTATTAAATTAAAGATCATAAATATTAATTGAAAGAAAACAAAATTTATCAAAATTCTAGGTGCCGTTTTCAAGAAAAATACGATTTTTGAAAACCATTTTTTTAATTTTTTAGCATTTATATGGTAGGTACCTTTATTTTTAGGTAAAATAAATTTTTTTCTCTCACATCTTGTAGACTGTATTGAGAAACTTTTATTTATCAATTGTAAAAAAAATCTAGCATGGGGTTTTCGAAATATTAAGATTTGAAAAAGAAATTTGAAGTTTTTTTTAAAATTTTGAAAATTTGAGTACATAATTCTATTTATGTTTTTTGGGAGCTTTAGCCAAAAAAACCTGATCAAAATCGGTTGTACCGTTTTTGAGAAAATCAAAAACCAAAAAAATGACTATGGGGGGTACCCTCAATAACCATTTTTCGGAAATTTTTTTTAACCCATACCTTGCTTTAACTAAATGAAATTTTCTTGCATTTTTATTTTTTAAATCTGTTGAAAAGTTTTTAAGAAAAAAAAAAATATTTTTAAAATTTCGAAAAAAATTCGTATGGCAGGTACCGTTATTTTTGGTCTTAAAAAAAAAAGAAAAAAACGTGTGGGGGGAAAAATTAAAAGTCATATCTACCAAGCTTAAAGAAAATCGGCCGCTCCGTTTAGGCTTAAGTCGAACAGACAGACAAACGGACAGAATTGCAAGACCCACTTTTTTAGTCTTCGCTATCATCGTAATGTCAACTTTGATCAAAATCTCGAGTTCAATTTTTTTTACGAATGCATAACTTGCCTTATAGTACCTATAAGTCGCAATTAAAAAATGACAAATACGAAAGGATTTAAGGTCATAAGTGGATTTCGACAAGTCATAGGAGCATTTCACAGCACTCATATTATGTTTAAAGAAACAAGCAGGAGAAAGCGGTCAATAACATGAAGTAAATTAAGACAGCTTAATAAAAATTATATAAATATAAATCCAAACACGTTTTTAATTTTGCTTCCTTATCTTTTTACCCTCCGTAGATAGGCAGCTTGTGACGTCAATTTAAAAATAAGGGAGATAGTCAATTGTCCTGTCGTGAAAGCACGCAAGATTCCCGTATATATAAAAGACCGACAAGCCTTCTGCACTCTTCTGAAAGTGTTCACTTGGGAAAAAATGACAGTTCTGTTTCTAAAAAGAAGAGAAATTTGCTTCTGGATTTGAATTCAGAATCAAAACCAAAAGCACCCACACATTCATACATATATCTAAACGCCAAACTCCACAGCTGTGATTTTTTGTATCCTAATTGTGCGAAAAGTATCTTTCAACAAACATAATTCTTGATTTTCATTATTCTCCATATTTGATGTTTCACATAATGCAATCACAAAAAACTTCAGAAGCAAAAAAAGTATTCAGTTGGGATTCCGGATCGGAGAGAGATTCCGGGTTGCCAAATAAAAACGACATAAAACACAAGCAAATGACAATCAATTTAGGCAGACACAGAATATAAAAAGGAGATGGCTTATTTGTTGTAGTAGATTTTCTTAACGGATTTTTGATAAACGTCACTCAACTATTCTTCGAACATTTCTTTTTTATTAATCTAAATATTAAAGCCATGGCTGACCTCCAATTCCACGGTTTAGCAAAACCATGGAATATAGGTGGAATAAGCGTTTTTTATTAATACGGCTGTTACGAGTTTCACCAATCTATAAAAGGGAAATTTTAGGGAATTTTTTTGTTAAAATCGAGTTCTCTTTGCATTCCTGAAAAAAGAAATTGATTTTTTTTCTTAAAAGCGAAATGTATGAGATAAAATGAGAAAGCATTATGTGTTGAAACAAATGTCAAGAAATGCAAAAAAAAATCTTTTGAAAGATTCTGTGGCATAAAATGCTTAAGTAATAACCACTTTATGTATTGCACTGACGGGTTTATATCGGTTCTAAATGACGACCAAACAAATTCAATAACTGATCCACAGAGGCTTTTGGAAAATCGGAACATCATTTTGAAGTCATAGTCGGAAAATGGATTCCTGTGAACCCAAGAATACTCTTGATCGACGAATAACTATGTGTTGCACTTTATCGTTGGATGAAGATTTATTTTATATTTCATTCTAAATAAAAAACAGATCATTTAAATATTAGTATTTGTATTTTATAAAAAAAAAACGGGCATAAAACTCAAAAATAAAATATTTTTTTTACGATTTAACGGTGTTTCCTCACTTTAATATTTCAAATCTATTTTATTGAGACCACTAGCTATCTGTAAAAAAAAAACTCCCCCCCCCCCCCCCATATTTTCTTTTTAATTCAATATTCAACTTGAAATATTTCCGCTGGAAACACTTTATTTTGTTAAATAATCTAACGTCGAAATGCAATCTTTAATTTGTAATAAGCAATATACATTGACTTATTATAGGTATGTAATTTCTATATAAAAGCTCCAATAAATATGGTTCGACTTATCAATAGCGACATTACTGCTACTGCTGCAAAGTGATAAAAACCATCTCTTAACCCTTGGCCTGAAATACGATTTTTTGCCGTAGAAGCTATGAACATCTTTTTTTTTAAATTTAATTACAGTAGAATCTCGAAAAGATGAACAGATATAAAACAGGCCCCGTTCATCTTCTCGAATTGCTCATCTTTCCAAGCTTGGAGAGTTAGTTTAGGTTAGGTTAGGTTGTTGGTCTGACAATTGATGTAACTATCGTCACACTTAGATCAATGTAGATCCATTGTATTACCCGTGAGTGTAATCACTCTTTTCTGATAAAAACCTATGTGTTCTGTTAATCAGTCAAGCCATTTTGAGGCATTGACGAAGTTCAATATGTGAATTCTTGAAATATTAGAAAGATTTTCTAAATTATCAAAGAAGTAACTACCAAGCCATTTCCTTCTTTGGTGACATAGTGAAGGGCAATGACAGAGAAAGTCTGATGTGTCTTCATTTACCTCTTCATCACCACATCCTCTACATAGGAGTTAGTTTAAGAAAAGCATATAGCTGTACATAAACTCATTGCATCTAACAAAATATCAATTCATATTATTTTTAAGAAACGTTTCAATCAAGAATTTGTGGTTGATAAGAAAATTGATGTGTATCTTTTTGTTGATATCCGTAATACCATGTCTATCAAAAAATCATTCACAGTAATGATAAAATCTAATAAAATTCACAGTCGATAAAAAATGTTGATAGTTGATAGTCATATAACCTACTAATTCAATTTCTTGATATGTATCAAGTATCTAGTTGATAGCTATAATAGGGCTGTTTGTTTCCTTGAAAATAGTGTGCAATTTTTTGGCTTGGTTTTCATGATTATCCCTGACACGGGAACATATAGGCTTCGTAGCTTCAGGAACCATCTATACAACGCCGCTTCCATTTTTGGCATTTCTGATTTATGTATTGTTTTGCGTTTTTCCATTCAAGAAAGATACACACTCTCTAAGTGATTGCCTTTTCTTTTTTTTCATTCCAACAATCTTGGATATACCGATTCCATATTGTGTTGCAATGCTTCGATAAGATATTTTTTTGTAGGTCATCTAACACAGCGCACTTTTGTTTGAGGCTTAAAAACTTAACTCCACAAAATTCACTTTTAACTGAAGAATTTACACAAACTGTGAGTATACCACGCCCAAAAGAACCGTTACAAAAATTTAATACAGTTACTAAAAAATGTAACGATGAAATAAAGGAAAAAAATCGTATAAGAAATAAAGCGTCCATCTTTTCGAGTACCCAGATTTTAACCCGTTCATCTTTTGGAACACTGCAATGGTGAGAAAAAAAGCGTTCATCTTTACAAATTGTTCATGTTTTAGAACCGTTCATGTTCTCGAGATTCTACTGTAATTAAAAAACACCTTACTAACTTCACTTGTGTCGGTACAAGTTTGTTCACATTTTACATTAAACAAAATAATAAAAATTAAAAAAGACACGACACTAACCTTGAATGCATTTTAAAGCAGTTGCATTCAAGGTTACTGTCGTGTTTGTTATAATTTTTATTATTTTGTTTAATTTAAAATGTAAACAAACTTGTACCGACTCAAGTGAAGTTAGTAAGGTGTTTTTTAATTATTAATTTTATTAATTAATTATTAATTACATTTAAATTTATAGAACTTCACGCAATAGCTGATCATAAATGATTTTTACTAAAGTTGCTACTGACATTACATTTGAATTTTATCTGAAAGCTAAATAGTCAATCTTTTCGAAAGTGCAAGAATTTTTTAAAATAAGTGTATGAATCATTTTTTTAAAGCATTAATCTTTATTATTTTTTTAGATTTTCAATTCAAGGCCGTTTGGTTCATCAATTTGAAATTTAGTTTTCTATAAGACTTTGTAGGAATAGGTATAAGGTATTATACATTTTTGAAAAGCTTATTTTAGAGATATTAAAACATTTTTACTTTTTTTTAAATTTCGATTTATTTCACAAGTAATTAATTAAAATGTAAAATAAAATAAAAAACAATAGTTTTCAAGTTCACTGAGAATTTTAGTAGTTATCGATGCTTCGCGATGCTTTGCTTTTGATTTTAATTTGTAGGTTAGGTTTTTATAAACAAACATTTATAAAAATCAGCTGCGATAACGTGCGATTTTGGAAGTTGTTGGGTTTTTCATATTTTATATTTTCATATTTAAATCTATCTCTTGATTATAATTCATATTTAAAACTATTTCTTGAATTACAATAACTTTCCTATACAAAATAAAAACTATTTGAATCGCCCGCCGAAGTACCCAGGTTCGGCATATTTTTTAAATATCGTAATATTTTAAGCTATAATAAATAGTGTATAACGTTACTTAAAAGCTTTGTGAAGTATATAAAAGAAAAAATATATTCATTCGTCATCGGACAGTCAAAGAAGTGTGTTTCTTTTTACTTTTTCTACTCGACTCTACTCACGATTAGAAAACGCTCCAATCTAACATTTTTGGTGCCCAACGTGGGGCATTACCCATAAATTTAATTAAATTAAAATTTTTATAGAACTAACGTGAAAAATAAAAAGTGATAAAGACACTAAAAACTATGATTAAAAAACTATCGGCATCGGTTCGGTAACATATTGAAAAAAAAAAAAAGAAAAAAGCTATCGGCATCGGTTCGGTATCGGATTATCATTGCGAGTGATCAAATAAAAAAACATTAAAAGATTCTGAAATTGTGGAAAAATTGACAGAAAAACTAAAAAAGACAACCGGTTTTGCCAACACTTGGCGGGTTAAAGCCTTGGACAAATCTGGAATACCCACATCAGCTAATTCAAGGACAGATAAGTAAAAAACTCGTAAAGGTATGTGCCATCAAATTGGACGAATGTGCGTTAAAAGCTTTTATTAAAACACAAATAAATTGCATCAATCTTCATTTAATTGAACTATATTTTAATAAAAAAAGATTCAGAAAAAACGCACCTTCGCTACAATAAATTTATTTGATATCATCAATTCATAAATATATTTTTATAAATTACCAAATTATACATATAAAATGCATAAAAATCATTTTCATCGCTGATCGTTCAATCTTGGCGCCTATTTCATAATCCACAAAAAGTGGAACATTTCTTCGAAAAAATATAGTCGCTCTTTCGCACTAATTACCTTAATACAAACATATAGCGCATGTTCGATAAAGACGGCATGTTAACCATTGCGCATTCACTTCGTGTCAGCTATTAGAGCAAGAAGTACCAATTCTCTTTAGCTTACTTTATTTCGACATAAATCAAGAGAAATATTCAGTAACAGATTCCACATAAATTAGAATTAACATCATCATTGGAGTTCTCTTATCAATTGACCATCATTATCATTCGTATTGGTTTTCAATATCACTCGCATATGATCGTCGCTCGTTCGTTCTCTTAAATCAAGCTGAGCTCACACAACATTTTTGACGTTGCTTTGGTTAGAGTACTTTATATCGTATATTTATGCCGATTAGCTTTCGCTACGTAGATCTTCTCGGTTTCGTCATCATCATTTTGGACACAATATGCTTATATATTGCATCGTATTTAAATCGATCATCGATCCACAATAAACCTAGTTTGGTTGTGGTTCGCTAGGTTCATAGGAACTGAGGTACATACACACACATTGTTCTATAATTTGTTGTCGTTGGTGTCGTTGCTGCTGCTGCCGTTTCTACTGTTGCTGTTTATTCGAAACAAAGGGCTTCATAAGAATTAAAAACATCGGTTTATTCTTCAAATTGTTGCTGTTAATATCTGGATTTACCTCATCGTACCTGCACACTTCATTGTTATTTTATCGCAAAATTGTATGCATTGCCTTACTGGAAAGGCGTTTTGATATTTGGATAGGATAATTTATTTTTAATTTAATTTCATCAATCATGGCTGAAGAAGCAGCGTCTTTAGAGGAGTTCAAGCAACAGCGAGCTTCAACCAAAGGAAACATAACTAGAATCAAAAATTTAATAGAGAAATCTAATAGTTTTACACCCACTGAACTGGAATGTAGATTAGGCATACTTGAATCTTATTTCAAACAGGGTATTGCATATCAAACACAAATAGAAAGGTTACAACCAACAGATACCGGTCGTGCAGACATAGAGGAACTCTATGTAACAACCAAATCTAAAATTATTTCGATGATGGGTGAAAGGAGAAGACCAAGTACAATAGAACAATCCTTTATCGTGCAGGCCGCTACACCAAGCTCTCGTTTACAACCTTTGCCACCACCCACTTTTGATGGAAAGCACTACTCCCAATACAAAAACTTCATTCACCAATTTAGTTCATAATGATCAGAATCTTACAACAATAGAAAAATTCAATCATCTCTTGTCGTGTTCGACTGAACACGCCTTGGACACGGTGAAAAGGTTTCTAATATCGGAAGAAAATTACCCAAAAGCAATTCAAAGCTTAAAAGATCGTTATGACAACAATTGTTTGATAGTTTTGGAAAATATCTCTTTAATTTTTGAAATGTCAAAGGTATCTAAACCTTCAGCCTTACCCTTAAGATATTTAATCGATAATATATCTGCACAATATAGTTCACTAACCTCAATAGGCACACATAACGAAATTTGTGATGCAATAATAATTTACATCGTGATGTCAAAAGTCGATTCTGAAACGCAATCCAAATGGGACGAGCAATTAGATTTTAGCAAGCTTCCAAAATGGGACGAGTATGCCAAAATGCTGAGCAAGCGTTGCCAGTATCTTGAAGCCAGAGAAAGCAAGCAATCTCGATCCGAAACTGTTCAAAAACAACAAGAAAAGCCTCGTTCACAATATTCTAGCCATCGTCCTTAGACTTCGTTAAGTATCACTAAAAAGTCGTGTGCATTTTGCAAGGATACTGAACACGCAATATATAACTGCGCTAGTTTCTTAAAACTCTCAGTGAAAGATAGATTTTCAAACATAAACAAATTAGGACTATGCATCAACTGCTTGGCCAAGGGCCATTCCATGTCAAAATGTCCTTCAACATATAGATGCAAGACTTGTAAAATGGCATATCACAACTTGTTACACCGAACAACACAGACATCCAACTCAAATAGCCCAGAAGGATCGCAGGCAGATCCTCCCAAATCCAATTCAGAAACATCATCATCAACATCAGCGAATTTCGCCTGATAAGGTTATATTAGCTACAGCATTGATTCTCGTGAAGGACTCAATAGGTGCCTTTCAATTAGGTCGTATTCTTCTTGATTCAGGATCGCAAGTGAATCTTATCAACGAAAAGTTTGCAAGGTCTCTTAATCTTCGAAAAGAGAAAAATCCTGTTGACTTAATTGGTGTAGGTGTCTCAAAAACTAAAATTGACAAGAAAACTCAAACCACAATCCGCTCTCGTTTTAACAATTTCGAAGTATCTCTTGAATTTCTGATCGCTCAATCTATAACTGGATACCACCCTGATAGTAAACTTCAAATAGTTCAATGGAATGTTCCAAAAAATATTGAGTTAGCGGATGAGAACTTTAACAAGCCTTCGCAAATAGATATGCTTCTTGGAGCTGCAGCCTTCTTCGATTTATTATTGATAGGCCAAATCAAGCTTGGCCAAGGGCTACCAACACTTCAAAAGACTTTCCTTGGATGGATAGTCTCCGGCAAATATAAGGTTGCTGCTAACACTCCTATTAAAAGTTGTTTAATGAATATTGAGGAAGATCCTTTACATAAGTATGTAGAAAAATTTTGGGATTTAGAGGAGGTTGTTGGTCGAAAATCGAAATGGACCGTAGAACAAATACAATGTGAAGCAATTTTCAACGAAACTGTTGAGGAGTTGGATTCTGGGCGACTTATGGTTAAATTACCCTTTAAAATGGATCCAAAATGCTTGGGTTCATCTTATGATATTGCACTCAGGAGGTTCGTGTCATTAGAGCGGAGATTAAATAAAAATCTTGAGTTAAAAGAACAATACTCTCAGTTTTTGAGGGATTATGAACGATTAGAACACATGTCTGAAGTAACCACTCCTATCAATCACGATAAACCACATTATTATCTTCCGCATCAATGTGTCATCAAACCGAATAGAGTTTCTACGAGTACAAAACTTAGGGTAGTATTCGATGCATCTTGCCGTACATCATCTCAAATTTCGTTAAATGAAACACTTATGGTCGGCCCAACTATTCAGGATGATGTTTTTACACTTCTACTTGGTTTTCGTCTTCATAAATATGCACTAACTGCCGATATAGTCAAAATGTATAGGCAGATTTTGGTTCATCCATTGCATAGAAATTTCCAACTCATTCTTTGGAGGGAAGACAGTAAAATGCCTATTAAGAGTTTTAGGTTGAACACTGTAACGTATGGCACCTCTTCAGCACCATTTTTGGCAGTGAGGTGTCTTCTGTGCTTAGCTGAAAAGTACTCAGAATCTCATAAGCTTGGGTCAAAGATCTTAAAGAAAAATATGTATATAGACCACATACTGGCTGGATCAGATGATCTGACAACCCTTAAGCAAATTCAAGATGAAATCATTTTCATTTTAAATTCATTTGGTTTCGAACTTGCCAAGTGGCACAGCAATGACGATTTGATACACCAATCATCAGACAAAGAATTGAAACTCTCAGAAGCAGGCTTAACCAGCACTCTGGGCATAACTTGGGACCCTCAGCAAGATACATTTAAATTTTCTTATAATCCTTCAAAAACCTTCTCAAAATTCACAAAAAGAACGATTCTTTCGCTCTCATCGTCTTTATTCGATCCAATTGGTCTCCTTAGTCCAATCATAATAAAAGCTAAAATCATACTGCAAAAGCTGTGGTTGGAGAAGCTTGACTGGGACGCGTCTATCCCACAAAGCACCGAAACAGAATGGAAGCAACTTCTACTAGATCTAAATTCCTTGCAGGATGTCTCGATTCCTAGATATGTCTTAGCAGAAGCTAAAAAGGAGGTACAGATACACGGATTTTCCGATGCATCCTTAAATGCATATGGTTGCTGTATATATATTAGAACTACAGATGCGTTTGGACTCGTCACTCTGAAATTATTCACAGCAAAATCCAGAGTTGATCCACTAAGGAAAAAACAACTGCCCAAGTTAGAGCTGTGTGGTGCACATCTCTTGGCCAAATTGGGGGCAAGAATCAAAGAATTGTTCGAAGGTCAGATTCTAAAGTAACTCTTCACTGGATAGGTACACATTCTTCTCAACTTAATGTATTCGTTGGTAATAGGGTATCAGAGATACAAGAGCTTACAGAGGAAGCCACTTGGAGACACGTTCCTACCGAATTCAATCCTGCAGACGTGGTATCCAGAGGTTGCACGGTGAATGATCTGAATGAGTCAATCTGGTTTTCTGGCCCACAATTTTTATATAAATCACTCGAAGAATGGCCACCAGTACTTTGTAAAGAGTCACCAACAGAAGAAATGACTAGAGAGATGCGTAAAACTGTATTACTATCGAAGAAAAAAGAGCCCAATCATCTTCTCGACAAGATAAACGAGTTTAGCTCATATACCTACTGAGACCATTCGGGTCTTTGCAATTGGTTTAAGGGCATTAAAAACAAAATGGAAAGGTTCTGAATGCTCTGATGAAAATTTACTTTTACCGCTATCCATGGAGGAGTTAGAGGTTGCGCTGACACGTATCGCAAGAATTATCCAGCAGGAATTCTTCTCAGAAGAAATAATTGCAATAAAAAATAAGGAACCCCTGAAAGGTTCAATAAAATGGCTTAATCCTTTTCTAGAAGAGATTAATGGAGTCGAAATTTTAAAAGTAGGAGGAAGATTAAAAAATGCATCGATCCCTGAAATCCAGAAACATCCTATACTTCTACCAAAAGATTGCGTATTCGTCAAAAACATATTCATGCATTTGCACTTCAGTAACTACCACGCTGGACCGAAGACACTAGTCGCACTAGTTCGGAGACAGTTTTGGATACTCAACGCCAGAGAGTTAGCTCGCAGAACATGTAGGAAGTGGTGTATTCATTGCGTCAGATATCGTCCCGTACTCCTGAAGCAGATCATGGGAGACTTGCCGGCAGAAAGGGTTACATCATCTCGGCCATTTCAAAATTGTGGAGTGGACTTTTGTGGCCCCATCTACACGTATCTCAAAATTCGCGGCAAAACACCGTACAAATCATATGTAGCAGTATTCGTTTGCTTTGCATCAAAGGCTGTGCATTTAGAAGCCGTTTCTGATTTGACATCAGATGCATTCATAGCTGCTTTGAAAAGATTCATCGGTCGTAGAGGACTCCCCCAAAAAATCTTCTGCGATAATGCAACCAATTTTGTAGGAGAGAGATCTAAATTAAACGAACTGCGAGATTTCCTATTTATGAAAAATACTCAAAATGACTTGTCTAAATTTTGTACTAATCAAAATGTTTCTTTTAATTTTATTCCCCCCAGGGCTCCTCATTTCGGCGGCATTTGGGAAGCGGCAGTCATGGTCGCAAAAGGGCACCTATATCGAAGCCTGAAGACCGCAAAATTGACGTTCGAGGAGCTCTCCACTGCACTGGTCGAAGTGGAAGCTATAATGAATTCTCGGCCCCTAACGCCACTATCATCGGATCCTAATGACTTAGAGGCACTCACACCGGGTCACCTTTTGATTGGCTCATCATTGAAGGCAATCCCAGAGCCTGCTATTCTCGTTGATGACATCAGCTATCTGCAGAGGTGGCGTCGCATTCAAGCTGTAAAATCGCATTTTTGGGAACGATGGACTACCGAGTACCTTCTTGAGCTTCAAGCTCGGACCAAGTGGTCTGAAAAAGCACCAAACATTCATATAGGTGCAGTGGTCATCATCCATGAAGACAACGTTCCACCTCAGAAATGGCTACTAGGAAGAGTAGTCAAAGTTATCCAAGGCGAAGATGGTGTTGTTCGAGTTGCTGACGTTAAAACCACTAAAGGAATCATACGACGCACATAGGTCAATTTTTCACATTTATGCGGCCAAAAACATTCATCCACTTATATTCTTTCTATTGGGTTTTATATGACGAAAAAAAATATAATTTTAATAAAAAAAAACTATTTTGAGGTAAATTTAGAAATATTTTGAGTTTTTTTTAATTTATAATAATAACATTTAGATATTTATAATTATTTATTTAAAAAAAATTAATTTTTTTTTAACTTCATTTTTTTACCTTTTTAACAATTTTTCAGCTTACAAAAAATAATAAAAATAATAATTATTTAAACTTAATTCATGATAATTCAATAACAAATTCGTCTAGTGGTTCAATGCCTGAATCGGGTTCGGTGTTAGAATCTGCTGGCACAAGCATATTTCTTGCTTCAGAGCAAAATGATTTTAAAATGGTTCGCTTTTTTGGCCTAAGGCTGCTTATGAGTGGATCGGAACTAAGTAATATATACATACATACATTCAAATTGCACTGTTCTCTTGAAAATGTCCTTGCAAAATTTTCGCGATATAAGCGAAAATGTTTATTGTGGGCCTCTGCAGCTTTCTCTGGTAATTGGCCTATTGGCAAGCAACAACGACTTTTCGATTATGATTGCACCGTGTATCAATATCTTGTGCATTGTCGGAGTCATTGGGTGCCAATTATAAAGATTGATGTATAGCTGACCTGTATCTTTGACAAATTGGTCATATTTTTGTGAATCAATTTTGTGTCCACTTGAAATGGTTTCCAATATGACCTTTAATCTACAGCTACGAGCAACTAATTAGAAACGAAAACTCAATGAATGAAAATGCACCTGTAAAATCTAATGGTTTTTTTTTTAATTATTTAAATGTTAGTTTCTTAGCTGTTGACTTCTAGAGTGGTAGGTTTTGTGATATTGGTGCTTATACGAAAGAAATTTTAAAGGAATTTCGAAGGTTCCGTTTAGCCACGACTCATTATTTTTCAAAAACGCCTCTTCTTTTCTATAGCATTTTGCCCATTTTTCCTTCAAAGTCGATTTAATCAAGGAAAATCTATGTTTCAAACTTTTTTATCATCCACAGTACTGCCATAGTTTGACAGTAAGCGATTTTCTAAATAATTAATTTTAGCTTCAAAATCTGGTATATTTTGTTCTTTCTTAAACTCATAGAGGTACCTCCGACTAACAATTTTCACTCCTGATGTGCTCGGAGTTCCAACAGCAAGAAAACACAATGATTGTTTCACTATTCAGAATTTTAATTTTTTTTTTTTGACCGAAAAATCTGTGCTGTTAAAAATGTCAATATTTTTGTCCTCTGCAGTCTTCCGCAGCCAATTTTTATTACATTTGTAGATAAAAAGGTTATACTTCACAATTCAAAAAGAATTATCATCCGATCTAACGCGGAAATATAACAAATTCAATTTTGAAAAGTAAAATATGGTAAAAATATAGCCAAAAAAATACCCAAAGTTTAATAGCACTAAATTTTTAGAATCATGCATTTCAGCGGAGCAAATTCTAATTAAAATAAGAAATCATACATGAGTTATCGAAATCCATCACTATATTATTAATAACAGACACAGAAATAGAAATATTGACCTTACAACTTTATTCGTCCTGTAAACTATATGCTAAGAAAAACGTGTACTGCGGTTAGAGATCAATTTACAATTACACGTATTTGCAAACGGTGTGCTTTTGTGAGGTAAAAAGAGTAAAATTAAAAACTGGGACTATTCTCCTAACGATCGACAAACTGTTTTTTTTGTTTACCGTAAGTTTACAAAATCGACTTTTGGCCGCATAAGCTAAATATTGACCTATGTGCGACGTCCGATTCGAAAGCTGGCGCTACTACCGGTTTGAAAGGAATCTTTCAAAGAGGCCGGAATGTTGGGTTTTTCATATTTTATATTTTCATATTTAAATCTATCTCTTGATTATAATTCATATTTAAAACTATTTCTTGAATTACAATAACTTTCCTATAAAAAATAAAAACTATTTGAATCGCCCGCCGAAGTACCAAGGTTCGGCATATTTTTTAAATATCGTAATATTTTAATCTTAATAAATAGTGTATAACGTTACTTAAAAGCTTTGTGAAGTATATAAAAGAAAAAATATATTCATTCGTCATCGGACAGTCAAAGAAGTGTATTTCTTTTTACTTTTTCTACTCGACCCTACTCACGATTGGAAAACGCTCCAGAAGTTATCTGTAAAATAATGATTAAAGCCAGAAAACTAAAAATCGCTACATGAACCATTTTAAAAAATATTAAAAAAACAATGGCAAGACTTACAATTTCATATTATATCTTTTTTAAAAGCTAGAAATCAATTCCTTAATTTACTTTTCAAATCGAATTATTTTATTACACAGTTTCTGAGAAATTAATTTTCAAACTCAAAATCTTTAAAAACCAAACTAATATTTTTTTCTTCGAAGTGATTTTTTTTTAAAAGTTTACATTATTTAGTACTATTTTTGTTTTAAAAATTCAAGGCTTTTATAAATTTGGAATTAAAAACTGAAAACCAGATGTTCGAAGGACTTATACTTTTGAAGATATAAGCAAATATCAAAACCAACTTCATTATTTTTGACTTTTATGGCCAATTTCATAAACAAACACTAATGGCCAATTTCACGAAGGACTTTTAAACATTTAACAGGCTTATAAGCCTTAAAATGAGATATTTTGGTTTCACCAAGCGCTTTTAAATTAAACAAGCTTTTAAACACCCTTATAAACTAAATGCCCATTTTTGGCTCAATAAATTTTAAAAGTGTCATTGAAATGTCATCAGATGTAGATCACAACAATTGGATATAGGTAGCAGCTGAAATTATTGTTTTGCAACATTTTAGTTTTTAATTTTTGAAAATACAAAGTGGATAGGCTTATAAATATTTAAAATATGTTTTTTATTTCGAATAAAATATTGAAAATTCTTCATCCAATTATAAAGTGCCACACATAAGTTATACGCCGAGCAAGAGTATTCCGGGTTCACAGGAATAGGAATCCATTCTCCGACTGACTTCGAAATAGGTTACGACTTTCCAAAGCATTTGTGAATCGTGAATCTGTTTGTTGAATTTGTTTGGTCGTCATTTGGAACCGAAACAAATGCATCAGTGCAAAAAAAAATAAATTAAGTGCTTATTACGATTTTATCCCACAGGATCTTTCCAAATATTTTTGTTTGCATTTTTTTTTTTGCATTTCTTGGCATTTGTTTCAACACATAACGCTTTCTCATTTGTTCTCATACATTGCGCTTGTTAGAAAGAAAGAACCAAATTCTTTTTTCCAGGGATGTGAAGAGAACTCAATTTTAACAAAAATTTCCCTAAAATTTCCCTTTTATAGATTGGTGAAACTAAAAATATTTAAGAGTCTGATAAAATTTAAAAGGATTTTTGATAAAAGTGCTTTTAGTGTTTGTTTATGAAATTGGCCATAAAAGCACTTTTATGAAAAATCCTCTCAAATCTTATCAGACTCTAAAATCTTTCGAGTTTCAAATGGAAAAACAAATATATTTGGAAAGATTCTGTCGTGGCATAAAATGCTTAAATATAAGTAATAACCACTTTATTTATTGCACCGACGGGTTTGTATCGGTTCCAAATGACGACCAAACAAATTCAGCAACTGACCCACAGTTGCTTTTGGAAAATCGGAACCTCATTTTGTAGTCATAGTCGGAGAATGGATTCCTGTGAACCCAGGAATACTTTTGCTCGACGAATAACTATGTGTTGCACTTTTTTGTTGGATGAAGATTTTTTTTATATTTTATTCTAAATAAAAAACAGATCATTTTAATATTAGTATTTGTATCTTAAAAAAATGAAAACTAATATATTACAAAACAATAATTTCAGCTGTTATATCCAATTATTGTTGTTATCTACATCTGATGACATTTCAATGACACTTTTAAAATTTATTGAGCCAAAAATGGGCATTTACTTTATAAGGGTATTTAAAAGCTTGTTTAATTTAAAAGCTCTTGGTGAAACCAAAACATCCCATTTTAAAGTTTAGAAGTCTGTTAAATGTTTAAAAGTCCTTCGTGAAATCGGGCATTAGAATACAGCTTAAATCGAGATGAACTTTACAACGTTTATATGGAGAATTGAATCGGAATTGAATCAGGATTTAGCTCCGTGTATACCTGGATCGGATTGAAATAGGATTTCTCGATCCGATCCCACTAACGAGCTTGTATATAAATTCTTATGACGAGGAACGCCACGTAATTTACCAAGCGGCAGAGATAACAACTAAACCCGTAGATTTTCTTCTCTTAGCAAATTAATTCCACATTTTCTCTTATGCTATTCTTTTCTCGGCAGAGAGAGACATGCTATAGCTATTCAGAGCTATAGCTATTCAGAGCACACATGCTTGCACCAGCCAGTCAGCGCAGGCGCACACAAGCATGCATACATTATATTTATATGCAGAAAACCTACTGAGAAGGACTTTGCGAATGAAATTTTGTGTATAAGTTTTTTTTACAACGTTGTTTTGTTTTTTGGATACCTCTATGAGAAATGAGAATATGCATTAGGTATATGAATGAGCGAATAAGGTAGCAATATATTGCCAGAGAGGGGTTTGCGATTGATGGCGGTCCATTGTATTTAGTTTTTGCATATATGTACAGTGGTGGACACAAATTTAGCACACTGAGATGGGTACTACCATATTTTTAATTTTCTCTCTTGTTTTGTTCCAAGCAACTGTACATTTTGAACTAATATATATGACAACAAATCAGAGAAAACAAAACTATATATTTTCATATGCAATCCAATTACATAGTGAAAAAATCGTTGATAGTTTGTCATTTGCATTGT
Organism: Philhelius festivus; assembly: GCA_963931855.1. Lineage (NCBI taxonomy): Eukaryota > Metazoa > Arthropoda > Insecta > Diptera > Syrphidae > Philhelius > Philhelius festivus. Next base: position 126,794,042 of record OZ007556.1, on the reverse strand, counting down.
TTTTGGTTGGACATCAATTTAGAACGCGTCAAAATTTTGGTTATTTTTTTTTTAATTTGTAGGATTTTAAGAGAACAAAATTATTTTCGAGGTAATTTTATATCTTCTTAATGTTATATATTCAAATAAAATTTAAAAAAAAACATTAAATAGTCATGGCATAAGGGCAATGGTGTTCTGAGGACAAAAGGAGTATTACCATTAAGATGAAGTCAAAGGGTCGCACAGTAACGGAGATTTCTGAGCTTCTAGAATGTTCCAGGAAGATGGTCTACAATGCTCTTAGACATTTTGAAAATTATGAAGTGACAAAACATGTAAAACAAGCCTCTCGCACACGAAAGACAACAAAGAGGAAAGATAAAGTCATTTACATATTATCAACAAAGGATCCATTTAAGACCTCTAGTGTCATTCGAAATGAATTAATGGAGAATTATAATGTCAATGTATCCTGAAGAACCGTGAGTGAGACGCCTGAATGAAAAAAAATTGAGAGGGTGCATTGCGCAAAGAAAATCATTGGTTTCGAAAAAAAATCTGAAGGCTAGATTAGAGTTTGCCAAATTACATCTAGGCAAACTACTAAATTTCTGGAAAAATGTACTTTGAAGCGATGAATCAAAGTTCTGTCGATTCGGATCAGATGGAAAAAAATATGTGTGGCGTCCACAAAATAAGGAACATAATCCAAAATACACCATTAAGACGGTGAAGCACGGGGGTGGAAACGTGATGGCCTGGGCTGCCTTTTCTTGGCACGGTATTGGTCCAATAGGGAAGATAGACTCCAAAATGGACCAGCACCTGTACAAAGATATTATCTTGAACCAAATGATACCATATGCCGAAGGTAATTTGCCGGTTTTATTTCGCTTCATGCACGACAATGACCCTAAGCACACTTCAAAACTAGTGAAAAGTGCCTTAGGGGTCATTAAAGTGAATGTTTTAAAGTGGCCTGCTCAATCACCCGATCTGAACCCGATCGAAAATTTGTGGAATAACGTTGAGCAACACATTGAAAAACAAAAAAAGAAAAATTTAACAGATTTGTGGCAAGAGATACTGAATGCTTGGTATTCAATACCTAAGCAACGCTGTGAGGCCTTATACGAGAGCTTGCCAAGAAGACTCAATTCAGTATTAAAGAACAAAGGATTTCCAACAAAATATAAAAGAAAATATAGTTTTAGTAACGGTAAATAACATAACTAAGCAATTTTAATGAAATGTGCTAAATTCATGTCCAGACAAAAAAGTATGTTTTCTGTTATTTTTTTCATTTTTTTCTTTGATATATAAAAAATATAAGATTGTATTTTGGAAAAATATACTTATATCCGTAAATAATGTAAATAACATAAAAATGAAAATATTGAAATAGAAACAAATTTTGTAAATATAGTTTAATTTTTTCTTTTATTAATGTGCTAAATTCTTGCGTCCACCACTGTACATACATGTACTTATATAGGGAAACCCATATGCATTCGTAAAAACAATCGAACTCGAGATTTTGATCAAAGTTGATATTACGATGATAGCGAAGACTAAAAAAGTGGGTTTCGCAATTCTGTCTGTCTGTTCGACTACAGCCTAAACTGCTCGCCCGATTTTCTTTAAACTTAGTGGATATCACTTTGAATATTTTCCCCCCACACTTTTTTTTTTTAAACCAAAAATAACGGTACCTGCCATACGAATTAGTTTCGAAATTTTATAAATATTTTTTCTCAAAAACTGTTCGACAAACTTACAAAATAAAAATGCATACAAATTTACCACCCATGGAGCCATTTTTTTGTTTTTGATTTTCTCAAAAACGGTACCACCGATTTTGATCATTTTTTTATGTTTAAGCTCTCCACCAATATTAACAGATTGGTGTATTCAAATTTGATGTTTTTTTTTTGTGATTTTTAAGAAAAGTTTAATTTTTTTCTTTCAAAACTCAATATTTAGAAAACCCCATGTTATTTTTTTTAAACTTGATAAAGTCTCTTGCATATCATAAGGGCCTTTGTGGCTTTCCCGACAGATATTTAGACATGCTTGTTCCAGAGGAGTTTGCTATCTAGTGTAACTTCTAAATATTTGACCTTCCTCTGGGTGTCGATTACTTCTCCCGCCAACCGAATTTGTTTCATGCGAGGTAGAAGTCTTTTACTGGTAAATGGTACTATCGTTGTTTTGGTAGGGTTGATGTTAAGTCCCACATATATACACTATTTCCTAGTTATAGACAGCCCTCTCTGGAATTATCACAAAGAGTTTCTTCGTACTTCCCCAGTGCCGTTATAATGATGTCATCAGCAAAGCCAATACATCGAATCCCTTGAGAGGTTAGACTTTCTAGTAATTCATGAACTACAAGACTCCACAGCAAGGGTGATAATACCCCTCCCTGCGGACAGCTTCTTGTTGTGATGACTTTCTGGACGTTTAGTCCTGCGTATGCTTCCGCCGTTCTTGTACTAAGCATTTTACTTATCCATCTGACTATAGTGATAGGAACTCTCTTCCTTTCTAGAGCCGCATGAACTGCTTCGTGAGAGGTGTTGTCGAAGGCCCCCTCAATATCAAGGAAGGCGCATAATGCCGTTTCTTTAATATCTAAAGCTCTCTGTATTGTATTAGTTAGTTCGTAGAGAGCGGTTTCTGTGGATCTACCCACTCTGTAAGCATGCTGACGGTGATTAAGAGGCATGTTTACTAATACTTCCGATCTAATGAAGTTATCAATTACCTTTTCCAAAGTTTTCAGTAAGAATGATGTTAAGCTTATTGGCCTGAATGACTTAGGATGTGTGGTATCTTTTTTCCCCACTTTGGGGATGAAAATTACCTTTGCTCTTCTCCATAGACTTGGTATGTACCCAAGTGCAATACTACTTCAAAGCAATCTAATAAGATAGAGCATCAGTTCCTCTTTACCTTTCTGCAAAAGTGCAGGAAAGATGCCATCTACGCCCGGTGATTTGAAAGGTTGAAGGTATTTAACGCCCATACAATCCTATTGCCTAACAGATAGTCGAAGCTATCTTCCAGTCTTCCTGGTTAGGCCTTAGAGGTATTCTCTCTATCATATTTCCTACCATTGGTAAGCTGCCTGGAAAATGAGTATTTAGCAGTAGGGTTGACCTTTGCTCCTCGTTTTCAGTGAAGCTACCATCGGCGTAACGAAGTGCCAAAGAGGTTAATGTATTATCTTTGGCTAGACCCTTGTGTAATCTTGCTGCTGCAGGTAATGCTAACTTGACAGTCAAGTGAGCACCACCACCCCTCAAAATAGGGTTAAATGAAAAAGGACAGTGTTAATAATTGTCGTGAATTTGTCGTAAATATGTTGTAGAATCAAAAATTTTGTAGCACTATTTTTTTTTTTAAAAATAACCCCTGGTAATTCTAACTTGACAGTCAAGTTAGCACTACCATCCTTCAAAATAAGTTAAAATGAACGCGAGAAATAAAATGGACAGTGCTAATAATTTTCGTAAATTTGTCGTTAATATGCTGTAAGACCAAAAATTTTGTAGCAACACGCCTGCGGCTACGAACGTAAAATTTTTAAAAAGTGACCCCTGGTAATGCTAACTTGATAGTCAAGTTAGCACTACCACCCCTCAAAATAGGGTGAAATAAGCTCGAAAAAGAAAAAGGACAGCGTAAATAATTGTCGTAAATTTGTCGTAAATATCCCAACTAACAATTTTGCTTCCTATTTCTGAAATTAAGAATCATTCGTTGCTATAGTGCTCATATAACCATTCTTGCTGGAAGTCAAATAGCTATAGGAGTAAACTTTGATATAATTCATCGCCTAGACATTCTTTGGAGCACTTTCTATCACCTCTATAGACGTAAAGACTCAATTTTCCTTTAATCATACTATGGAGATACTATAAAACCACAGGACAGTTTATGCTCCTATAGTAATCCCAACAAACTGCTATAAAAGTCTTTATTTATTATTCGTTATCTTTATAGAATCATTATTGGACAGTTAAAGTCAAGACTCTATAATCATGATCAATTTTTCTGTTGGACTCTTATAGTGCAATATAGTTCCTATAGTACTATTATAAAACTGTGCAATAGGCATACGTACACCACGTGCTTTTGCACATATAAGGATAATTTAATTACAACAACAAAATGCAGAAACCCCACACTGAGTAAATCCTTAAAAATGAAAAGTAGGATTGGGTCGAACAAACTTGCCTAAATGTAAAAAATGGCAATTTCAAAATATTAAAGTTTATGGTCGAAACTGTTTTTTAAAATTTTTTTTTAGAAAAACATTTGATAAGCAAAATTTGAATTTTTCTTATTGTATCCGTTCAACAAAATTAAATCTGAAAAAAAGATATCAAATTTTCAAAAAAGTTTTATTTTTTTTAAACCAAGAAAATATTTTAATTTTTTTCTTGGATAGAAGTTTTTTTTTAAACTTTTATCAAGCCTCTTTAAGCAAATATTATTAAAATCCGGCAAGCCGATAGTGAGAAATTTAAAATTACAAAAAATAGTTGAATGCGGTAGGCACAGTCAGTAATATCCGTATCCGTTCAACAAAATTAAATCTGAAAAAAAGATATCAAATTTTCAAAAAAGTTTTATTTTTTTTAAACCAAGAAAATATTTTAATTTTTTTCTTGGATAGAAGTTTTTTTTTAAACTTTTATCAAGCCTCTTTAAGCAAATATTATTAAAATCCGGCAAGCCGATAGTGAGAAATTTAAAATTACAAAAAATAGTTGAATGCGGTAGGCACAGTCAGTAATATTTAATAATTTCAAAATTTTTTATTGAATTATAGATCGTTAAAATTAATCGAAAGGAACAAAAATTATCAAAATTCTAGGTGAAATTTTCGATAAAAATACAATTTGGAAAACCATGTCTTTACATTTTCAAAAAAAAAAATTGTCATATATCTTGTAGATTGTATTTTAAAATTTTAAATTTTAAGCTTTCCAAAAATTAAGCATCGTCTTATTTTTACGAATAGATAACTTGCCATTATGTCTATATCGCAAGTAAAAAGTCAATAGTGCAATTTATTTAAAAAAATATATTAAGTTTCATTCAAATTTCATATAAAATTTGAATCATGTTGTTTCTTAAGAAAAAAACTATTTTTTACGAATTATTTTAGCGACAGTGATTTGTATTGTGAATTGATTGACGAGACTTTTACTGCAACTGCAGTACACGACACATTTTTAACACCTAGATTTTCGATGAAGAAGCTGAGAATAATCAATTTATCAATAAATTAATATGCTATGTATACCAGAACTCTAGCTTTTTTCACAGCTTATGCGAATAACGAAGCGATAAATATCGCTTCCTTCTAATATTTAAGTGTTAAAAGCACCTATAAAGGAAGCTTATGTGACTTTATAGGATTAAATTCATGATAAAAGTGATCCCAATTCAACGCTAGGTTTTACATATTCTAGTTTGGCCGTGCGGTTAGCGAGCAAGAGATTTGGTGCGAGAGGACCCGAGTTCGATTCCCACATTCTGCCTACACATGTAAGTAATTTTTAAATTAATTTTAAAAATAAAAGTAAAAATGAAATCATAAAAAATAATCAACTTTAAGATCTTTACAGAAATCATGCGGAAAAAGTCGAAAAACATGCAAGAAAAGCATCAAAATAAAAATGAAATCAAATAAGCACAAAAATAAATATTTTTTTTTATTTTCCACATACTCCTATAAGTATTTTATTCTTGTGACATTAAATCTTCTTTTCATTTCCACTATCGATGCAATTGCTGCAATAAAGCATATATTACCTCTATAACATAACGATAAGTATGTTCTTCGGAGTAACACAATTTACTCCATAAAGGTGGAATAGGAGTAAAAAAAAGTCGCCCTTTTAACTCTTTGGAGTTTTATACAACCCTTGAATGTGTGCAAGAAATAGTAATAAGAAGCTTCTCTAGATGAATATAGAAGTAAAATTGTTAGTTGGGATATCGTAAAAGAAAAAAATGTTCGCATCATTTTTTCTCAAAAAAATACCATGAAAATGCAAAAGTCCATAAAACAGCATTTTTTCATAAGACCTAGCACTACCATACCAAAACTATCTCTTAAAACTAATTTTTTACTCTGAAATTTGTTCAAAAAATATGTCGTAAGATGTCTTTGAATAAGTTCCGTCATAAAATAATTTGTCGCGCCCTTCTTGCCCAAAAAAATGCCCTAAATATGACAAGTCTTTAAAATAGCATTTTTTCATAAAACCTAGCACTACCATACCAAAACTATGTCTTATAACTAATATTTTACTCTGCAATTTGCTGCTGCTTTGCAGTTGCAGAGCGCGACAATTTTTTTCGTTTCACGACAAATTTACGACAAATTCACGACAATATTGGATTAATTGTTATTACATTTTTTTAAATTTTGAAGTGGTAGTGCTAACTTGACGGACATTAGAAAATCCATCCCATGATACATCACGCAACACGGAAGACTAAAACGTCCAAAAGACCTACAACAACAAGTGCCAGTTACACTCCACCAAATCTAACCACAACTGAAGTTTCAAAATGGGTGTATTTCCCGATTTTCGAATAATATTTTTAAAAATCTTAATGTATATGCCCCAGAATTTAGAGCTCCCACAACCTCCCTAAGTGCACTTTCAACCTCTGCTTTCAATGCTTCCGCCCCATCTAAAGAAACAAAACGAGTCTGTATTAAACTCACTTAAGCCCCATCACCACCTCTGTTTCGATCTCCTCACCTTAAATGGACTGTATCGGACCACTGATCACATTACATTTGTAATCCCTCCTCCGCAAAAGAGTGTCTTTTTGTCGATCATTTAACTGATTCAAGCCTCTGTTAAATGAGTGGCGTTCTAAATAATATGGACCGACAACTTGACCTTATTTTCTTAACGGACCCAGATAACTCATCAGTCACTCTCTCTGCCCCCAAATTCTTACAGCTATTGATAATTATCATCCTTCCTCATTACTAACGTTCTACCATAACTCGTACCTAGAAGTTATACCCACTTCACATCCTATTTTGTATGATTTTCATAAAGCCCAATTCTCCCAAATTAACGATTATATTAACCGAGTTCCATTTAATTTTTAAAATATGTGTGTTGAAGAAGCCACTAACATTTGTTATAATGAATCAGACCAAAAACATAAATGTTAAAAAAAGAGCCAAGTTCTTCTATACAAAAACCTTTGTGTAACAAGTCAGCCGTGAAAAGTAGTGAGATCTAAAAGTACGCCAAGTTCTTACTTCATGAAGTTTTAATACCGAATATTTAAAGTAGAATAATATTAAAACAGCTACAATGTAATAGAGAAATTTTATTATTTGATGATTATTGACTAAAATTTGATGGGTTCACTTGTCAAGTTTTTAAAACCTTTCGAATTTGGGCATAAAAAAAACTTGCCAAGTAAGCCCATCAAATTTTAGTCAATAATCATCAAATAATAAAATTTCTCTATTACATTGTAGCTGTTTTAATATTATTATACTTTAAATATTCGGTATTAAAACTTCATGAAGTAAGAACTTGGCGTACTTTTAGATCTCACTACTTTTCACGGCTGACTTGCTACACAAAGGTTTTTGTATAGAAGAACTTGGCTCTTTTTTTAACATTTATGTTTTTGGTCTGATCTCACTCCTTTTTGCAAAGATTTTAATATTTTGCCATGTCAAAATCTCGAAAGATACGGAAAGATAGAAGGATGTACTCAACTTAGTTTAAAGCTTCCTATTTCTTTTGGTATATTTTCTTTTTGTTATTGGTTGTTTTGATTTGCGCTTCAATTATTTCTTCTTGTCCTGGCAAGATACCTAACACTAACACACCTACCTTAATTACGGCAATCAGAAGTGCTACATATGAATTAAACATTTTCTCAGAAAGTGGGCGGATACCACGCCCCCTGAATGGAAAACCTCAATTTTTATTTTTGGTCCTTTATATGTATTTTGACCCCTTCCGTTGTACCAAATTTCATCGTTTTACAGCAGTCGGAAGTGCTCCATTCAACCAACACCAATTCGGAGAAAGTGGGCGGATACCACGCCCCCTGAATGGAAAACCTCTATTTTTATTCTTGGTCCTTTATATGCAATTTGAGCCCTACGGTTCCACCAATTTTCATTGCTCTACTGCAATCGGAAGTGCGCCATATATAATTTACATCAGTTCTGAGGAAGTGGGCGGATACCACGCCCATGAATGGAAAACCTCAAACTTTATATTTTTTTCTTTGTATGCAATTTAGGCCCTACCGTTTTACCAAATTTCATCGTTTTACAGCAATCGGAAGTGCTCCATTCAACCAACACCAATTCGGAGAAAGTGGGCGGTTACCACACCCCTTGAATTGAAAACCTCAATTTTTATTTTTGTTCCTTAATATGCAATATAAGCCCTACCGTTCCACCAAATTTCATTGCTCTACTGCAATCGGAAGTGTGCCATATATAATTTACATCAGTTCTGAGGAAGTGGGCGGATACCACGCCCATGAATGGAAAACCTCAAACTTTATATTTTTTTCTTTGTATGCAATTTAGGCCCTACCGTTTTACCAAATTTCATCGTTTTACAGCAATCGGAAGTGCTCCAATCAACCAACACCAATTCGGAGAAAGTAGGCGGATACCACGCCCCCCTAAAGGAAAACCTTGGTGTTTATTTTTGGTTCCTTATATGCATTATAAGCCCTACCGGTTCACCAAATTTCATCGTTTTACAGCAGTAGGAAGTGCCTCAATCAACCAACACCAATTCGGAGACAATTCGGAGAAAGTGGGCGGATACCACGCCCCCTGAATGGAAAATTTCAAATTTTCGATTTTTTCCTCTGCTTGCATGACAAGACCTACCGTTGTGCAAAATTACAAGATTCTACGATGTCGGGAAGTGCTGCATAATTTTGATGATCTGTCAGTCAGTCAGTCAGTCAGTTACGGTTTTTGTGATTTTTGAGGCCTTATATCTCAGGAACCGCTTGTGCTATAAAATTGAAATTTGGTGAGGCGCCTGTGCCTGACTAGCTTAGCAAATATTCGGAATTTAAAGTTTCTGACTTTAGTGGTACTGAAGATAGGGAGGGGTCAAAAATCGCCTGAGTTTGTTCCTGTAAAAAAGGGTGTAGTGCCAGAACTTGGCTGGGCACTACCGTGCCCTTTGATTACACTATTCAATTTCGTTATTTGTCCCTTCGTACCCACGTAGTTTCTCCTTCATCCCCGCTCTGGTATAATCGTAGACTACGTTCGCTGCGTAACCAAAGGAACAAGCTTTGGGAAATTTTCCTACGCTCTCAATGGCCAACTCACTACTCAAATTACCTTGGTGCTTATCTTCAATTCAACGAACTGTACAGTTTTCTCTACCAACAATATTTACATAAAACCCAATCTAACCTCATCAACAATCCCAAATCCTTCTTTCAGTTCGTTAATTACGAACGAAAGTCAGAAGTGTATTCATCCCCTTTGTCCTTCAATAATGAAATCCCCAATGATAATCTAACTACAGCTAATTACTTTGCATTATTTTTTAAGGATTCATTCTCCAAGGATTCTTTTAAACCAGAGTGGACCTATTTTGAGTATTTACTGAATTCTTCGCTGGGTTCATTCTTACCTGATTGCATTGCTCCAACGACCATTGAAAACAAATTTTCTCAACTTAATGATGAGTTCACTCCGGGCCCTGATGGTCTTCTTGCATTGTCTTAAAAAATGTTCTTCCTCTCTTTCAAATCCTCTATCAAAAATTTTTCATTTATCCTTATCTCTGTTGGAGTTTCAAACGCACTCATCGAATACATCACGTCTTGTCTATCTGACAGTATATATCTTTCTACATCTGATTTACATCTCGGCCTCTTCCTGTAATATTTAAAATATATGTAGGTGTACTTAACGCTTCTCGTTTTAACGGATATTCTGTCTGTATTGTTATGGACACCTCCAGCTGAAAACAAACAACATGTATCAATTAGACAATTTGGTATTGAATTCAACTTACTGTTTGGTAATATATTCCTTGATGTTGCTAAAAAAAAAATAGAAAAATAGTAAATGAATGAAAAGTGTATCATAAACGTAAAACTGGGTACCTACATTTTCGTACATTTTGGGGTTGGCCGTGGCACGATGGTTGTGTGCTCGCCTGTCAACCTCAGCATCACAGGTTCGATCCCTGCCGTCGTCTATGTCGTTTTAATTCCATTAAAACCTAAAAATTGTCATCCATGGGTTGCTGGTTTACTCATTACATGTTGTTCAGGCATAACACTAACAACATGTAATTGAGTTAAACTAGTATGCCCAACAAGGATGAACATGAATAAAAAAAAAATAATGTGAATTATAAACGACATAGTAATAAGACACGGCATTTCTCCGCTTTAGCAAAGCCGCCATCCCTGGAGATAAAAATATCTGAGACAACCACCAACAGTCTCAGAACATCGTGCCACACATCTTTCCTATCCTTCTTTCTCTTCATTAACTTCACGTCCGCGCTGTGTTGAAACATTTAAAGGGTAATCAATAATCATAATCCCTTGAGCGCGGGTAGATTATAAAAAAAAAATATTGTTGTTGAGGTGAATGTTGATGTGTTGAGTCCAACCGCTTTCTGATGGAAGTTGCTAATTGAATATATGCATAAAAGATTATATTATTAAATAATTTGTTTAATAAGATCAAATTTACTTACCTATTTATTAGTGTTTATCGTCTGTCCATTGCCATCGGTTTTTTTTATAAATAAATAATAAAAGTTTTAAGAGTGCAATTTCTGCATGATAGTCCGGTATTATACAGCGAATGTTGAGTCTTGCATGAATGAAGTGCGAAAGAGAAAGAAAGAAAGAAAAAATGAAACAGAAATAAATCTTTCTCGACATGCACGGGTAGAATATTCCTTGCATGTTTTTGACGTTTCTCTTTCTCCTTCTCCGTTGTTTTAGGAATTTGCTTCACTTCGTTTTTCTTCTTTGTTAAGCAAACATATCTAATATGGCTATTGTTAATGAAAATTAAATAAAATGGACTGAAGTTTTAACATGCGAGTTGATTTTCAATTATGAAATGAATCTAATAAATTGTTGAAATCATTCCCTGATTCCATTTTTGTATTTTAATTTTTTTTTTAAATTACTAAACCGAACAACGAAACACCGAACGAACAACGAAAATTGAAATGAAACATAGCTGTCAAATAATGCACAGCACTGAAAAATCAGAAAAGTCTTCGTGTAATAATGTGCGCATCACCGAATGACAGTGGAAGACAAAATAACCGAGAACTGCGCATTAAATACATGCGCTGTGTAATACCGCACAAAGTTTCTCGCTCGAATAAAAAAAAATAAAGTTGATTTTCTGACCAATTTGTGGATTTAGTACTGCAAAGTGGAAATGTAGTTTTCCTTCGGCTTTTTTGGTCGCTGTAATTCTCGCAATGAAACAATCAAGTTACATTAGCTTTCCCAACGTTTCGGCAGGGGTTGCTGCCTTCTTCAGGGGTACTTTATTTACACAAAAAATACAAATAACATTAATGGTTGATAAGTAAAGTAATAACACAATTATGAATACTCACTTAGACAAAATTTTTGGTTCCTTATATGCATTATAAGCCCTACCGGTTCACCAAATTTCATCGTTTTACAGCAGTAGGAAGTGCCTCAATCAACCAACACCAATTCGGAGACAATTCGGAGAAAGTGGGCGGATACCACGCCCCCTGAATGGAAAATTTCAAATTTTCGATTTTTTCCTCTGCTTGCATGACAAGACCTACCGTTGTGCAAAATTACAAGATTCTACGATGTCGGGAAGTGCTGCATAATTTTGATGATCTGTCAGTCAGTCAGTCAGTCAGTTACGGTTTTTGTGATTTTTGAGGCCTTATATCTCAGGAACCGCTTGTGCTATAAAATTGAAATTTGGTGAGGCGCCTGTGCCTGACTAGCTTAGCAAATATTCGGAATTTAAAGTTTCTGACTTTAGTGGTACTGAAGATAGGGAGGGGTCAAAAATCGCCTGAGTTTGTTCCTGTAAAAAAGGGTGTAGTGCCAGAACTTGGCTGGGCACTACCGTGCCCTTTGATTACACTATTCAATTTCGTTATTTGTCCCTTCGTACCCACGTAGTTTCTCCTTCATCCCCGCTCTGGTATAATCGTAGACTACGTTCGCTGCGTAACCAAAGGAACAAGCTTTGGGAAATTTTCCTACGCTCTCAATGGCCAACTCACTACTCAAATTACCTTGGTGCTTATCTTCAATTCAACGAACTGTACAGTTTTCTCTACCAACAATATTTACATAAAACCCAATCTAACCTCATCAACAATCCCAAATCCTTCTTTCAGTTCGTTAATTACGAACGAAAGTCAGAAGTGTATTCATCCCCTTTGTCCTTCAATAATGAAATCCCCAATGATAATCTAACTACAGCTAATTACTTTGCATTATTTTTTAAGGATTCATTCTCCAAGGATTCTTTTAAACCAGAGTGGACCTATTTTGAGTATTTACTGAATTCTTCGCTGGGTTCATTCTTACCTGATTGCATTGCTCCAACGACCATTGAAAACAAATTTTCTCAACTTAATGATGAGTTCACTCCGGGCCCTGATGGTCTTCTTGCATTGTCTTAAAAAATGTTCTTCCTCTCTTTCAAATCCTCTATCAAAAATTTTTCATTTATCCTTATCTCTGTTGGAGTTTCAAACGCACTCATCGAATACATCACGTCTTGTCTATCTGACAGTATATATCTTTCTACATCTGATTTACATCTCGGCCTCTTCCTGTAATATTTAAAATATATGTAGGTGTACTTAACGCTTCTCGTTTTAACGGATATTCTGTCTGTATTGTTATGGACACCTCCAGCTGAAAACAAACAACATGTATCAATTAGACAATTTGGTATTGAATTCAACTTACTGTTTGGTAATATATTCCTTGATGTTGCTAAAAAAAAAATAGAAAAATAGTAAATGAATGAAAAGTGTATCATAAACGTAAAACTGGGTACCTACATTTTCGTACATTTTGGGGTTGGCCGTGGCACGATGGTTGTGTGCTCGCCTGTCAACCTCAGCATCACAGGTTCGATCCCTGCCGTCGTCTATGTCGTTTTAATTCCATTAAAACCTAAAAATTGTCATCCATGGGTTGCTGGTTTACTCATTACATGTTGTTCAGGCATAACACTAACAACATGTAATTGAGTTAAACTAGTATGCCCAACAAGGATGAACATGAATAAAAAAAAAATAATGTGAATTATAAACGACATAGTAATAAGACACGGCATTTCTCCGCTTTAGCAAAGCCGCCATCCCTGGAGATAAAAATATCTGAGACAACCACCAACAGTCTCAGAACATCGTGCCACACATCTTTCCTATCCTTCTTTCTCTTCATTAACTTCACGTCCGCGCTGTGTTGAAACATTTAAAGGGTAATCAATAATCATAATCCCTTGAGCGCGGGTAGATTATAAAAAAAAAATATTGTTGTTGAGGTGAATGTTGATGTGTTGAGTCCAACCGCTTTCTGATGGAAGTTGCTAATTGAATATATGCATAAAAGATTATATTATTAAATAATTTGTTTAATAAGATCAAATTTACTTACCTATTTATTAGTGTTTATCGTCTGTCCATTGCCATCGGTTTTTTTTATAAATAAATAATAAAAGTTTTAAGAGTGCAATTTCTGCATGATAGTCCGGTATTATACAGCGAATGTTGAGTCTTGCATGAATGAAGTGCGAAAGAGAAAGAAAGAAAGAAAAAATGAAACAGAAATAAATCTTTCTCGACATGCACGGGTAGAATATTCCTTGCATGTTTTTGACGTTTCTCTTTCTCCTTCTCCGTTGTTTTAGGAATTTGCTTCACTTCGTTTTTCTTCTTTGTTAAGCAAACATATCTAATATGGCTATTGTTAATGAAAATTAAATAAAATGGACTGAAGTTTTAACATGCGAGTTGATTTTCAATTATGAAATGAATCTAATAAATTGTTGAAATCATTCCCTGATTCCATTTTTGTATTTTAATTTTTTTTTTAAATTACTAAACCGAACAACGAAACACCGAACGAACAACGAAAATTGAAATGAAACATAGCTGTCAAATAATGCACAGCACTGAAAAATCAGAAAAGTCTTCGTGTAATAATGTGCGCATCACCGAATGACAGTGGAAGACAAAATAACCGAGAACTGCGCATTAAATACATGCGCTGTGTAATACCGCACAAAGTTTCTCGCTCGAATAAAAAAAAATAAAGTTGATTTTCTGACCAATTTGTGGATTTAGTACTGCAAAGTGGAAATGTAGTTTTCCTTCGGCTTTTTTGGTCGCTGTAATTCTCGCAATGAAACAATCAAGTTACATTAGCTTTCCCAACGTTTCGGCAGGGGTTGCTGCCTTCTTCAGGGGTACTTTATTTACACAAAAAATACAAATAACATTAATGGTTGATAAGTAAAGTAATAACACAATTATGAATACTCACTTAGACAAAATTTTTGGTTCCTTATATGCATTATAAGCCCTACCGGTTCACCAAATTTCATCGTTTTACAGCAGTAGGAAGTGCCTCAATCAACCAACACCAATTCGGAGACAATTCGGAGAAAGTGGGCGGATACCACGCCCCCTGAATGGAAAATTTCAAATTTTCGATTTTTTCCTCTGCTTGCATGACAAGACCTACCGTTGTGCAAAATTACAAGATTCTACGATGTCGGGAAGTGCTGCATAATTTTGATGATCTGTCAGTCAGTCAGTCAGTCAGTTACGGTTTTTGTGATTTTTGAGGCCTTATATCTCAGGAACCGCTTGTGCTATAAAATTGAAATTTGGTGAGGCGCCTGTGCCTGACTAGCTTAGCAAATATTCGGAATTTAAAGTTTCTGACTTTAGTGGTACTGAAGATAGGGAGGGGTCAAAAATCGCCTGAGTTTGTTCCTGTAAAAAAGGGTGTAGTGCCAGAACTTGGCTGGGCACTACCGTGCCCTTTGATTACACTATTCAATTTCGTTATTTGTCCCTTCGTACCCACGTAGTTTCTCCTTCATCCCCGCTCTGGTATAATCGTAGACTACGTTCGCTGCGTAACCAAAGGAACAAGCTTTGGGAAATTTTCCTACGCTCTCAATGGCCAACTCACTACTCAAATTACCTTGGTGCTTATCTTCAATTCAACGAACTGTACAGTTTTCTCTACCAACAATATTTACATAAAACCCAATCTAACCTCATCAACAATCCCAAATCCTTCTTTCAGTTCGTTAATTACGAACGAAAGTCAGAAGTGTATTCATCCCCTTTGTCCTTCAATAATGAAATCCCCAATGATAATCTAACTACAGCTAATTACTTTGCATTATTTTTTAAGGATTCATTCTCCAAGGATTCTTTTAAACCAGAGTGGACCTATTTTGAGTATTTACTGAATTCTTCGCTGGGTTCATTCTTACCTGATTGCATTGCTCCAACGACCATTGAAAACAAATTTTCTCAACTTAATGATGAGTTCACTCCGGGCCCTGATGGTCTTCTTGCATTGTCTTAAAAAATGTTCTTCCTCTCTTTCAAATCCTCTATCAAAAATTTTTCATTTATCCTTATCTCTGTTGGAGTTTCAAACGCACTCATCGAATACATCACGTCTTGTCTATCTGACAGTATATATCTTTCTACATCTGATTTACATCTCGGCCTCTTCCTGTAATATTTAAAATATATGTAGGTGTACTTAACGCTTCTCGTTTTAACGGATATTCTGTCTGTATTGTTATGGACACCTCCAGCTGAAAACAAACAACATGTATCAATTAGACAATTTGGTATTGAATTCAACTTACTGTTTGGTAATATATTCCTTGATGTTGCTAAAAAAAAAATAGAAAAATAGTAAATGAATGAAAAGTGTATCATAAACGTAAAACTGGGTACCTACATTTTCGTACATTTTGGGGTTGGCCGTGGCACGATGGTTGTGTGCTCGCCTGTCAACCTCAGCATCACAGGTTCGATCCCTGCCGTCGTCTATGTCGTTTTAATTCCATTAAAACCTAAAAATTGTCATCCATGGGTTGCTGGTTTACTCATTACATGTTGTTCAGGCATAACACTAACAACATGTAATTGAGTTAAACTAGTATGCCCAACAAGGATGAACATGAATAAAAAAAAAATAATGTGAATTATAAACGACATAGTAATAAGACACGGCATTTCTCCGCTTTAGCAAAGCCGCCATCCCTGGAGATAAAAATATCTGAGACAACCACCAACAGTCTCAGAACATCGTGCCACACATCTTTCCTATCCTTCTTTCTCTTCATTAACTTCACGTCCGCGCTGTGTTGAAACATTTAAAGGGTAATCAATAATCATAATCCCTTGAGCGCGGGTAGATTATAAAAAAAAAATATTGTTGTTGAGGTGAATGTTGATGTGTTGAGTCCAACCGCTTTCTGATGGAAGTTGCTAATTGAATATATGCATAAAAGATTATATTATTAGTGTTTATCGTCTGTCCATTGCCATCGGTTTTTTTTATAAATAAATAATAAAAGTTTTAAGAGTGCAATTTCTGCATGATAGTCCGGTATTATACAGCGAATGTTGAGTCTTGCATGAATGAAGTGCGAAAGAGAAAGAAAGAAAGAAAAAATGAAACAGAAATAAATCTTTCTCGACATGCACGGGTAGAATATTCCTTGCATGTTTTTGACGTTTCTCTTTCTCCTTCTCCGTTGTTTTAGGAATTTGCTTCACTTCGTTTTTCTTCTTTGTTAAGCAAACATATCTAATATGGCTATTGTTAATGAAAATTAAATAAAATGGACTGAAGTTTTAACATGCGAGTTGATTTTCAATTATGAAATGAATCTAATAAATTGTTGAAATCATTCCCTGCTTCCATTTTTGTATTTTAATTTTTTTTTTAAATTACTAAACCGAACAACGAAACACCGAACGAACAACGAAAATTGAAATGAAACATAGCTGTCAAATAATGCACAGCACTGAAAAATCAGAAAAGTCTTCGTGTAATAATGTGCGCATCACCGAATGACAGTGGAAGACAAAATAACCGAGAACTGCGCATTAAATACATGCGCTGTGTAATACCGCACAAAGTTTCTCGCTCGAATAAAAAAAAATAAAGTTGATTTTCTGACCAATTTGTGGATTTAGTACTGCAAAGTGGAAATGTAGTTTTCCTTCGGCTTTTTTGGTCGCTGTAATTCTCGCAATGAAACAATCAAGTTACATTAGCTTTCCCAACGTTTCGGCAGGGGTTGCTGCCTTCTTCAGGGGTACTTTATTTACACAAAAAATACAAATAACATTAATGGTTGATAAGTAAAGTAATAACACAATTATGAATACTCACTTAGACAAAATAAGAAAAATAGTCAAAACATTTATATTACAATAAAAAGTTAAATAAGTACTTCAAAGAATGAAGTTGAGTCTGTATGACTTGAACAAAGCACAAATTACATTTAGGAAGAAAGAAGAGAGCAATACACAGCAGAGATGTTTTGTGTGTCTTGTTTTCGATTCATGTTGTTTTTGTTGTTGAGAATTTGTAATAATGTTTCTAACGTGTATCTTTTTGAAACATGTTTCTCCGTCTGTAGGATTTCAACGCCTTCAAAGTTTGGAGAATGGCCGTTTTCAATACTGTGACTGGCCAAAGCTGTCTTTTCGGAATTTTTAAGTTTAATGTCAGATTTGTGATTTGATATGCGTTGTCGAAGGAATTGTTTTGTGGTTCCAATGTAACACAGGTTACAAGGTTCGTTTGTTTTTCCATTACAATTAATTTTGTAAATTACATCTGTTCGTTTGTCCTTATCAGGTTTCGTTTTGAGTTTTGTAAAACAATGGTCGAGTGTTTTGTTTGATTTAAAGGCAAGGCGAACATCTGTCAGATTTTTTTGAAATGGATTTTTTGAAGTTGTCACTTAAAGTTGGGACGTAAACTATACTTTTGTGGTATGTGTTTGTCGGTTCTTCAGCATTATTTTTCGGTGGAATTTGCATTTTTTGTTTTGAAAGAAGACTACGAATTATGATGAAGGGATAACCGTTATCACTTAGTATTTTGGTGACTTTCTTCTCGTTGATGGCGTGGAATCGTACATCGCTTATCTTGAAAATTTTATTTACGAGGTTGGACGCGGTATTGATAATGATGTGTCTTGCTTGATTTGATCGAAAATTAATTAATCTACCAGACGCTGTTGGTTTTTGGTACCAATCGAACAGCAAACCGTTTTCTTCACGATGGATTTTTACATCCAAAAACGGTATTGTTTTGTTGTGTTCGTTTTCAACAGTGAATTGAATTTTTGGATGAAATCCGTTGAGGGTCTTTAGTACTTTTTCTATGTTTCTTCTGTCCATGATCGCAAATATGTCATCGACATATTTTGACATGAAAACAGGCTTCTCTTCCATGTTAGTTAAACATTCATCCAAGACATAGTCCAAAACTAGATCTGCAATCGTTGGAGATAAGGGGTTTCCCATAGGCATCCCAAAAAATTGTTTATAAATAACATCTTGATATTGAAGATAGTTGTTTTCTTTGAGACAAAAGTCAAGAATCTCCAAAAATTTGTGTTGGGCCATATTTGTATTTTTGCTTATTAAACACCATTTCTTTTTAACAATGCTGATGGCTAATTGAATGGGAATGTTTGTAAATAATGACACTGCATCAAACGAGACTAATACATCATTTTGGCTTGGTTTTACATTTTTTGCTTTTTCAACAAATTCAAAGGAATTTTTGACAGAGTGGCTTGATTGTGTTGTCACGCACTGTAAATTACTGTTATTACTTTACTTATCAACCATTAATGTTATTTGTATTTTTTGTGTAAATAAAGTACCCCTGAAGAAGGCAGCAACCCCTGCCGAAACGTTGGGAAAGCTAATCTAACTTGATTGTTTCATTGCGAAAATTACAGCGACCAAAAAAGCCGAAGGAAAACTACATTTCCACTTTGCAGTACTAAAAAAAAAAGAAACCTGTTTTAAACAAATTTGTACTACGAGTAACTAAACGGACATCAGCTGTGGTTGTCAGTCGTACCTGATACGTACATACCTTTCAAAAAAAAAGAAGTAAATGGCTGGGCGCGCATATTCAATATTTAGTAGTGTGAACGTCCTGGTTGGCCCGGTAGAAATGAAACAAATGTCTTCAAATTTGATCGGTGATTTGGGCGATCTTGATTGGCTAGTAGAAATCGTATGTTTCAATCTTCTGATTAAACATTGGAACAAAAAGGATAATGGCCAATCAGAATAAATATTACAGTTTACAGGCCACCGACTCAAGAGGAGCAGAAGATAGATATCCTGCTACCGTCTAACAAAAGTAAAATTTTATGAAACAAATAGGTAACAAGATAACCAAATAAAATTAACTGTAAAGAAAAGTTTGTCCATTTATAAGATAAAAAAAAACTAAAAACATAAAATAATTAATTGTGGAAAGGGTGAGTTATATATTTTTCAGATATGTATATATATAAGAAAAAAGTTGCCAGAGACACGAGGGAACATGGATAAATTTCCATATGTTTTCCTATGTAATCTATGTATTTTTCAATTTCAATTTACAAAATTCACACACATTGAAAGAAATTCTCATTTTTCAATAATTAGCACACCTGCGGATGTTGGAAACTTTCAAGAAAAGGGCTCACGCTTTGAACACCCGATTCAGGAGAGAAGCGATATCCTCACCAGAATCCCCAGATTTCTATGCGATCTTCACACCGTTCAGTCGTTCTTTTTTTTTGGTCTTGGAAAACTTGGTTAAATTAAAATCCGTTTTGTTTATTCTAGAGTGAGTTTGAAAAAAAAAGAATTTATATGTGGAAATATATTACATATGTATATCTATAGGTGCTTTTATGCGCTGTATTATATCTTTGTTATAACCTATTAAACAAATATTTTATTTTGTTACTTACTAGGGTTTTAATACTAGGCGATCTACGACAATACTTACCCCAAAAAGGTCGTGATCGCCCACTCATTTTTTATTATTATTTGTGAGTTTGAAAAAAGTGTCGCAATAACAGATCTCAAGATAGCTTCAAGATATCAAAATGCAAGAAAGCTTCAAGAACCAAGAATAATTCAAGCTCCGAGACAGTTTCAAGACCCAAGAAAGCTTCAAGACTCAAGAATAATTCAAGATTTAGTGAAGAGACAGTTTTTCTTTGTGGGTGGAATTTATTATTCTAAATTTTTCTAAATAATAAAAAGACATAGTTCAGTGAAAGTTTAAGTTTTTAAAAATAGTAAAAAGTTATTTTTTTTTTTTGGTAAAGGCGCAATATATCTTCAATTTTGCTTCGTAGAATTTTGTTAGTATACATTTTTTTTTGAGTTAAATATTTCAAGAAACAAGATTTTGTTCATTGTAACGACTATAGGAATGAATAAGGTCTCCTATGGTATAGTGGTCCCATTTTTTTTTGGTACTTGTGTTTTAGTTAAGCCAAAAAGTCATTGAACCCTAAGAAAAACCCAAATTGAGCTCAATATATGTAGGTTATGTTGTCGGTTGGATTATGTTATTGTTTTTTTTTTAATCATCTCAAGTGAGAAAGGTGGGAACATAGTTATTGGCCGCGTTCACTTCGTAGACCGATAGGGTATCTAAGATACTTTAGTATCCGATACGTTGGCGAACGACCAAAACCGGATAGGTAACATTTACTGTCAAAGTCAAAAAAAGACGTGAATCGTCCAGGGTTGGATTGGAGTGTCCGAGAGTGCAGACGTGTTTCTGCGTCTGCACTCTCCAAAAAATAAAATTAACATAATTCTTGTAAAAACGTGTTACGGTTTAAATTAATTTTTTTTCCGTTTTTAATGTCTTTTTTGACTAAATTTTATTCGCTTTTACTAAAAGCGAACTTTCTAAACATCCTAAATTAAACTCAACGCCGGATGGTGCTGTGATTACAACGAAAAAACTGGATCACTTTTTTAACACAAAGTGCCCATCAGTTCTCACCAGCGAGATAAGAAAAAGTAGAACCTCAAAATGAGGCATTAACCTAACAAGTGGATTAAGCAACAGTGTAAAACACTACACAAAAATCGACGATGCCGATACATGGCTCACTACCAGCAGGAAGCGAACCTGCACATTAATAAAAATCCGCAACTGCAGTTCTGCGGGCAACAGTCCGCCGAACAACAATCGATGACGCCATGTGGCTAATTCCCAGCAGGAAGCGAACCTGCACATAAATAAAAATCCGCAACTGCAGTTCTGCGGGCAACAGTCCGCCGAACAACAATCGATGACGCCGACATATGGCTAATTCCTAGCAGGAAGCGAACCTGCACATTAAAAAAAAAAAAAAAAAAAATCCGCAACTGCAATTCTACGGGCTACAGTCCGCCGAACAACAACTAAATCTCACTTGGGTCTGGAACTGAGGATCCCACGGCGATAGCCAACAACTGGGGCTTACAAAACCACCACCAAACGCAACAAGTTACGGATTTGATTCCAGTGTTAAACAACTCCTAATAATCGTATATTTATATTATATATGTATAAGTATAGAGCCATCGCTCTCAACTTATTATCTCTGTCATGTGATATTAGTGTAACCGTATAATCTTCTCACTCATTCTAAATGTACAAATATAAGCAGTATAGAGCTATCGCTCATATCTGACTATCTTTTTTACTCTATCACTCCTCTAGTGAACTAATTGCATATTCAAACATAAAGAGCGTTCTCGCTCTCATTTTCAAAAAAAAAAAAGACAAGAAACATCAACATCATATGTTAAAAAAAAGATATTGTGGACTGCGCGTTTTTAGTTTTTAGTTCTGTTTGATAGCTCAGAAAAATAATAAAAAAGAATTGTTTAATTTTAAAGAATTTATTTTTTGCTCTTTCTCAGTGGACTGTATGTAAAAGACTGCGCTCTGCTCGCACAATAGACAAACATAAAAACGATACAAGAGTGCACGAATATGCTGTAAGGCGAATGACTGAAAAGAAGTGAATGCTCAAGTTCTCATGGGCCTTTTATAGCTCCTTCTGCTGTGTTGTACATGATGACTTCTTCTCGGTCCACAAATGTTGTTGTTGTTGTTCCTTCGTGTGGCTGCTGCTCTAGCTAGCCCGTGGGTATTCTTCTTCGTTGCATTGCTCTCGGTCGCAAGTACCGCTCATCGCGACACTATGAAAAGGGGTGTGGCCTGCGCACTTGCATGTCGATGGGTTTTGTTGTCGACTCGATCGTCAGCACCGACGATGATGGCAATAAAAAGGGTACATAAGGTTGTTGTTGTGCTCGTGCGCAAGAACATCTGCTGGTCGAAAAATGATTTCGCTGGCGCCGTTGTTCTGTTTGTTCGGTTAATGTGCTGTTAGGTCCTTTGCACATCTGCACTGGTAACTACCGCTAGTTAGTTGATACAAATTTCCTGCTTCGTTGGTGTTAGGGTGGCTCATACATATCTCAATCTCTAACATTCCTCCCCCCCAATTGAAGGCTCGTCTTCAATTGCCTCTGTAGGATCCTCTAGAGGGAGGACGCACAATTTGTGGATCGCTCTTACCAAGCTCGTATGCTCTAACCGCACTTCCGCACTCCGCACAAGCCCGTCTCTGCCCATATGAACAGCCGTGACGCGTCCCAATGGCCAGATTGTGGGTGGCACATTCTCTTGTTTCACAAGCACCAAGTCACCTGGCTTGACATTTCTGCTCTTCTTGTGCCATTTGTGGCGTTGCTGCAAGGTGTGGATGTATTCGCGGCTCCATCGTTTCCAAAAATGCTGCTGCATCTGATTCACGATTCCCCACAGCTTCAGTCGTCCTTGAGGCACGTCACTCACGTCTGCGCTGAGAGGTAGCACCATTTGTTCTCCAACAAGGAAGTGTCCGGGTGTAAGCGCATGCAGATCATTAGCATCATCTGAGAGCGCGTATAGAGGCCTGGAGTTAAGGCACGCCTCAATAAGCACCAAAGTTGTAGCGAGAGTCTCATATGTAAAAATCTGCCTTCCCATATGATCCTCCGCAGATGGTACTTTGTAGATTTTACTCCGGCTTCCCATATGCCTCCCATGTGTGGCGCTCCTGGAACGATGAACTTCCATTCCGTGCCCAAGGAAGCAATTTGTTGAATTGGTAGTCTCTCTTTCCACTGCTCTCCGTTTCTCTTCAGCTCAGCGTCCGCTCCAACAAAGGTTGTCGCGTTGTCACTCCAAAGCACTGAGCATGCACCGCGCCGCCCAGTAAAACGTTGAAATGCTGCCAAGAATGCACCGCTCGTCAGGTTGCTCACAGGCTCCAAATGTATGGCCTTAGTAACCATGCACACAAACACGGCTATGTAGCCCTTCTCGATGATTTTCGATCGCCCTGATCTGGCCTTGATTTGCACCGGCCCAGCATAGTCCACTTCGCTATGCTTAAATGCTCTTGTGGGCTGGACTCGATCCTTAGGAAGGTTGCCCATTAGCTGCTCTGATGTTGCCTTGCTCTGTCGGAAGCACATTATGCACCGTGATATATGCGTTTTCACCGCACGCCTTAAAGATGGAATCCAAAATTTGTGTCTGATGTACTGCATGCACAGCTGCACACCTCCATGAAGTGTCCTCAGATGCGCTTCTCTGATCAACAGATCACTTAGCTTGCTCTTGGCTGGTACTATAATGGGGTGAACCATTTCGTAGGGCATAGCTGAATTTTGAAGCCGACCTCCTACTCTCATAACTCCTTCGGAATCCAAGAATGGATTGAGCGAGATTATGCTGCTCGTACCTTCCAATGAAGACTTCTCCAAGAGTTGCTGAATCTCCTTGTGGTATGCGCAATGCTGCTCCATCCTTGCCCAGTACGCCAACGCTCCGTCTCGCTCTTCTAGTGACGTCGATGGAACGGATGTCACTGGTAAGATCTCCTCATGCTTGTTCCGCCGTTTGGCGTTTCGAATAAATCGCAATATAAAGGCGGTAATTCTTAAAGTGCTCTGGAGCGTTGACCTGCGTTCAAGAAGGCTGGTATCACCGACGATCAGCACTGCAGGCTTTGCTATTCTGGCACTAGCAACGACTGGCACCTTAAGCTCCTCCAACGCTTCTTGTGGTTGCCGGCTTGACGCTGCTTCTGCACTTGGCCACTCCTCTTGATTCTGGACAAGCCATGGCGGTCCTTGCCACCAGAGTTTGGAGTGAACCAGCTGCTCTGCTGTGATGCCTCTGGACCCTAGGTCAGCAGGGTTATCACCGGATCGCACATGTCTCCAAGGATGACCTCCGCTCAGCTCTTGAATGGTGCTCACTCTATTAGCCACGAATGTCTTCAGCTCGCATGGCATCTTACCGATCCAACATAAGGCAATCGTGGAATCAGACCAGTAATTTTTCGTGAAATCCTGTGATGCACACGCCTTGCTCACCTGCTTCATCAGCTTGCACAGAAGCTCAGCTGCACATAGCTCTAGCCTTGGAACAGAGATCGTTTTGATTGGAGCTACCCTGGTCTTCGATGCGATAATTCTGCAAGTTGTCTTGCCAACAAGCGAAGTTGCACGCATGTACACTACTGCGGCGTAAGCTCTGGTGGATGCATCTGCGAAGCCGTGGAGTTCCAATTTATGTTGCTCGGTGCTGCCGAGCCATCTCGGAATTTTTATTGCCTCTAAGTGCGGCAACTGCTCGTTGTATTTTTGCCACACCGGCAAGATGGATGTGGGGATTTGCTCGTCCCATGCAATTCCGGAGCGCCATAGGTCTTGTATGAGGATTTTCGCACTAATTATCACTGACGCAAGGTAGCCATTCGGGTCGTACAACCTTGCGATTGCACTAACAACTGCTCTCTTGGTGGAAGAAACACTGCCACTGCTCTCTCTCACTTTGAACGAAATCTCATCTCTTGCACAGTTCCATACAAGGCCCAACATCGAAGCGTTATTATCTTCCGGAAACATTAGCTCTCTCTCGCTCGACCAGGCGCTACTAAGCTTCGATAGCACTCGCTGGCTCGATGACATGAATTTGCTTAGCTTGAATCCGCCAGCTCTCAGTGAAGAAACTATTTGTTTACACTTCCTCGTCGCCTCCTCTTCGGTGTCTGCACTGGTCAACATGTCGTGCATGTAGAAGTTGCTCGTAATAGCTTTGTAAGCTAATGGATATGGTTCCTGATGATCCATTGCGCACTGATGCATTGCTCGCACTGCATTGAAACCACTAGACGCCATGCCGTACGTGACCACTGTCAGGCAATATTCTCTCATTGGTTCGTCCGGGCTCTCCCTCCAGAAAATCCTTTGGAGGTTCCATTGCTCTGGATTTACCTTCACTTGACGGAACATTTTCTCGACGTCCGCCGAAACTGCAATCTAGAAGCACCGAAATCGTGTTATGATTGCCGACAGGTCGTCTTGAAGCTTAGCACCAGAAAATTGCACATCGTTGAGAGACATTCCACTCGCGCTCTTACAGGATGCGTCGAAGACGACCCGAAACTTCTTAATGACGCAATGGTGTGGAATGTGGTATACTCGCTCGCTCTCACTTGGTCCGAATACCTGCTTCATGTGCCCGAGTTCCTCATAATCGCGCATGAAGTCAATGTATTTTCCTCTCAGCTCTGGCTCTGCACATAATCGCTTTTCGGTTTGTAGGAATCTCTTCATAGCCACCGCTCTTGTGGAGCCCAATTCTCGCGCGCTGGGATTTATTGGGATTGTTACCACGTAACGTCCAGATGCAGTTCGGTAATGGGTACTCTTAAAGTTTTCTTCAACCCATTCGTCATTTGCAGACAGCGCAGATTTTCAGCTCGGCTCTTCTATTTCCCAGAATTTCCTCAGCAGTTGGTTAAGTTCTAGATCCGAAGATTCCACCACCGTGCTCATTGCCTTGCCTGCACGCTCATGATTCGTTTGAAGCTGACCAAAAACGATCCAGCCAAGGTACGAATCTTGCGCCGTCAATCCGGAACTGAATCTCTTGATGCCATCTCTTATTATTTCCGCCCATACCTGTGCTCCCAACAGCATCTCTATCCTAGCTGGCTCACTGAATTTCGGATCGGCCAACTTAAGCTTGCTCGCTTCATTTGCTTGCGCTTGCGATAAGCGTCTTCCGGGTAGACAGGACGTTTTTCTGACGGCAAACATTTCGCACTCCAAATTAAAGCTCAGATCGATTGTAGACCGAACGGTCACATTGACTATTCCGGTCGGACGCAAGGCGATGCTCGATCCAATGCCTCGCACAGCAAAAACGCAACGGCGTTTGATAAGGCCCAATTTCTGCACGCACTGCTCTGTGACCAAGTTTATTTGACTTCCGCTATCTAGAAGCGCCCTTGCCTCAACGGATTGTCCTGCTCTGCTCTGCACTTTTACGCATGCTGTGGCTAGCAGTGCGCATTGCACATCATCACTGCCGATTTGCTCTTGCTCAAGCCGCTCAACGTTAATGTCCGCCGGTGCGGGGACATTCTCAACTACCTTCTGCTCTGAAGGCATCACCTCAGTTGATTGCTACTGCGGTGATTCAGTCGGTGTCTTCTTGCTCTCTGGATTCGCGCTTGAATCCGCCACCGCCGCTAGCCCGACAGCTGGTGCCCGCTAGTCTGGACACAGAACGCTGTTGTGCTTCTTGTTGCACTTCCTGCAAGCTCCACCGGGGCAGGATTGCGCAAAATGTCCCGGACGTAGACAATTTGCACACAGCTTCCAAATCCGCACCTTCTCATTCCTGATTTGGGTTGAAAGTGCCAGAAAATCCCCACAGCGATAGAGAGGATGTGGCTCTTTGCACAGTGGGCACCTTGGTGCCGTTGTTGCTCTCGGCATGCCCGCTCCAGCTGCTTTATTTTGGATGCTCTTCTGTGCGTTGTCGTCTGGCTTCTCCTTTCCGCATGCGCTCTGTTCGGTGTCGAAGAAGGCTGAATCCAGAGCACTCGCTCTGCGCTCAAGGAATTCGAAGAACTCTTTCAGAGTTGCGATTTGTCGCACATCAACTCTGGCCATTTGCCACGCATGGTTTGTCTCGTAATCGAGCCTATTCCGCAGCATATTAACTATTATAGGGTCCCATGACGACGTGGCTACCCCAAGGGAGCGCAATGAGCTGAGGTGCACGTTTGCCTCATTCACCAGGTCGCGCAATCCGCGCGCTCTTGAGGATTCCTTCCCTAGCTTCGGGATCGCATGAAGTGCGTTTAAATGAGCGTCGACCAAATTCTGTTTATTGTCGTATACGTCATTCAGCTTCGCCCAGGCTGCCTCGTAATTTGCTTCAGTCACCTGCCACCTGCTGATCAGCCTAGCTGGTGGCCCATCCAAAGCCAACTTCAATTCTCGTAATTTGGCCACGTTCGCCATGGACGCACAATTATGCACTTCGCTAACGAATTGGTCACGGAACTCCCTCCACTTGGTATAATCACCCTTGAAGGTGATAAGCTTCGTGCGCGGCTCTTGACGTAGTTGGATTACGCTCGGTGTGTCTCGCCCTCCTGCTCCAGTTGATGCACTTTGCGCTTCAAGCTCTCCGATGCGCTCGTTTAATTCGGCAACAGCGCTGTGATAAGCATCCTCAGCTGCGGCCAAGTATGCATCTTGAGCTGCCAGCGCTTCAGGTGAAGTTGCTCCGTTCACCACACGCATGTGCTCCTCCAGCAGCTTCTCGTATGCTGTATGCGCTGCCGTCAATTTCGCCCGTAGTAACGCCAGACTCGCCTCTGGAAATCCAAGAGAGTCAATAAACGTTGAGACTCTCATGAGGGACGAGAGAAAAACGTCCCTGCGTGTGACGTCACCCATAGCTCCAAACGGATTGAACTGCAGAATTAAATTTGCACTCTACCGTAAGACCGCACAAAACCGCAACAATCCAGGTCAACCTTTCGAAGATCGCAACAATTTTATACGGAATCGAGGCACAGAAGAAAAAACAATTGTTAATGCACGGCTCTAATGTTTTAATAATGTCTTAGTAATGGCACGATTTAAAGCTCTTTTTTTTTTTTTATAGCACTGCACTGGTTATTAAATTTCAATAGTTTTATATAATTTTCCAATGGCACTGGCAAAATTATTCGGCTCGATAGGATCAGATGTTTGATAGCTCAGAAAAATAATAAAAAAGAAATGTTTAATTTTAAAGAATTTATTTTTTGCTCTTTCTCAGTGGACTGTATGTAAAAGACTTCGCTCTGCTCGCACAATAGACAAACATAAAAACGATACAAGAGTGCACGAATATGCTGTAAGGCGAATGACTGAAAAGAAGTGAATGCTCAAGTTCTCATGGGCCTTTTATAGCTCCTTCTGCTGTGTTGTGCATGATGACTTCTTCTCGGTCCACAAATGTTGTTGTTGTTGTTCCTTCGTGTGGCTGCTGCTCTAGCTAGCCCGTGGGTATTCTTCTTCGTTGCATTGCTCTCGGTCGCAAGTACCGCTCATCGCGACACTATGAAAAGGGGTGTGGCCTGCGCACTTGCATGTCGATGGGTTTTGTTGTCGACTCGATCGTCAGCACCGACGATGATGGCAATAAAAGAGGGTACATGAGGTTGTTGTTGTGCTCGTGCGCAAGAACATCTGCTGGTCGAAAAATGATTTCGCTGGCGCCGTTGTTCTGTTTGTTCGGTTAATGTGCTGTTAGGTCCTTTGCACATCTGCACTGGTAACTACCGCTAGGTAGTTGATACAAATTTCCTGCTCCGTTGGTGTTAGGGTGGCTCATATATATCTCAATCTCTAACAGTTCTTTAGTTTTTAAGTTAGTATTAGTTTATTAAATTGTAAATATGTATATAGTCAACGAAACTTCGGTTTCACGCAAATGTATAACGCTCTTGAGCACGAGCAGAACAAAACTATATTAGCCGTGTTTTATTGGTTAGTGAATATACTACATCGCAAAATTTAACATGGAAAACAACAACAAACGATTAGTGAATAAAAATAAGCTAGTAATTGAAATGGATAATTTAGTGAAGATGGAGTTTCGGATGTTGAAATGTAGGAGGTGTTTAGGTGGTGTCCGAAAAAATATATGTGGCATACTTGAGGGTGTGTTCGTTGGTATTTATTTGTTATACTTTGCCTTTGATAATCCAAAGTGTGATCGCTCCGAAATTTATAGAACAAATATTTTTTCAAATGCAAAACTTTAATTCATACCATAATTCCGGCTTTACACTACTGCCAATTTTGTCATAAAATATTGAATATTGAAATATTGAATTCGATTGATATGTTTTATCAGTTCACTGGCATTTGTTCAAAAACTGCGGCATTATGCTGAATTTATATAACAACTGAAAAAATTAAAGCTAAACTCTCAGAACACCTATTTTATTTATTTTTTATTTTATTTTTTTTGTATCGTTATAACTTCATATGACTCTTTAACATTAAAAAACGTCAAAATAGGTCTGTTTACTTAGTTCTTTGCACGAACTACTATTGTTTTAAGGTTGCTCAGAATCAATTTATTAAAAGAAATTGCCTTAGGCTAGGCTGTTTTGCAACTGTTTGGTTTAAGAAACTAAAAAGTTTGTGTTTTGACACAAACTAAACGATTGCCTAAAATAATTTCGCTATTTTGTGTAACATATAATTATATGCACCTGCGCGGACATTCAACCAAATAGTTCATCTGTTTTCTATAAGTATAAAAACAGTGTTGTGCAACTAAAAATTGAATGTGCGCTCCCAGCCTTAAGACGATATTAGTTAAAAAATGTTCAAAATTAGAAAACTACTTTAAAGTTAGGAAATATATAAGAAGTATAATACTACTACCTTAATAAGAGGCTGTTTAAAATTTTGCGCCAATGTCATTTTATTGAGTACTATGTTTTTTTTCTCCAATACTCAGTATATATATGCGATATATTTTCGCACTTTTGTAAGTTTTAAATCAAATTTAAGGCTAGGCGCGCACATTCAATTTTTAGTTTCGCAACTGTTTGGTTCCTAAAATGAAACATATGGGCTTTGTATATATATCTTATAGTATTATCAATTGACGTGATTTTATGTTAGAGTCCCTAGCCTGTGGTGTCGCTGAAATCAGCAAAATTTGTCAGTGGAGAGTAGGATAAGAAAGATAGAAACAAATAGTAAGAAAGAGAAATTTTATTATTTTCATTTTTCAACGAAAGATAGAGTAAGGGAGTAGGGAGATTTCCGAGTGGTGGAAATGAAAAACAATTTCTTTTTTGACCTTTTTCTGTTGGCCTGTTCTGTTTTCTTGTTTGTATGTTTTTGTGAGTATGTATTGAGGTAGATATATTTTTCGCTTGAACTTGTTTGTCTGAACACATTTTCTTGTTTGCATGGTTTTTGTAGGTATTGAAAAAAAGAGATATGCCTATCATTTGATTTGAAATTTTCAATTCTGGTGAAAAATCAAATAGGTAATTACTATCTGAAGCGAGAACTCTCAACCAATGCTACAAAGATACAATGTGTTCTAGAAAACATAATAATTGCAATGACAAACTTTATAAAAAGTAGGTATATTGGCGATAAATTTTATGGAAATTAGTAGATACCTAATTAAACTGTTTTAATTTTAAATAAGTAGGTACCTATCTGCCATACATTTTTTTTCCAAATTTTAGAAAAAATTTTTTTTTCTCTAGAATGTTTTTGTTTTACTTTCGTATTTACGGCGGATTGATGAAAAAAATTTCGAGGATGAAAAAAATGTTAATTTATACTAGTTTCAGGGCTTCAAATGTTCATGTAAACGCACTTATTCACGTATAATTGTTGATAACTTTTTTACAAGCAATCGAATTAAGTTTTTATATTATATTCTAATTTTTTATTTTATGTTTTTTCATAATCTACACAAAAAAGAAAAAACAAACAAATTAAAAAGAATCATACGAAAATGTTGATTTTTCATGTTTTTACAATTCAAAATAATAACAATTTCTCTCAAAACTTACCTTTTTCACATATCATTTGTACCTATTTTATCAAGTAATTATCAAAGTAATAGTTTTTTTTTTTGTAGATTAACAAAAATAAAATGCACGACAAGGTCGCACGAACTTGCTCCTATGTAATAGACTAGGAATTTTAAAAACGAATGTTATTAGAGAAAACTATTCATAAGCATAAAATTTATTTTTTAAATGACTAAAACAACTCTTTTAGCAGTTGGAGCTAAAAACAGGATGCCATATGTTTTAAGCAAAGATTAGTTTATGTAAGAACAAAATTATAATTCCTTGTAGTGGTTTCTTAAAAATAAGCTTTTATGGTCGTTTTAAAAAAATTACATTTTTAGCGTTATAGCTTCTATTTTTTTTTTGCATTTCAATTTAAAGACTTGAAATTTGGCATGAAACTGTATTTATATGTCAGCATTATAAGAAAAAATTTGCAGATCGATTGATGGTAACGAATAGCCATGGTAATTAATAATGTGTAATCTCCGTGGCCTTTTTGGGATGTGATTTTCATGCTTAATCAGTTTTATTAATATTTTTAATGATGAAAATGATTTTTTATTTAATTTTGGGCCTTGTCGTTTGAAAGGCTTTCTCTCAAACTTCAATTTTATGATATGCCAAAAAAAAAAATTGTTTTGTTGTCCGAATTCTTAGTTGAACGAGTGTGACAAGATTTGGAAAAAAAAAACCTAATTAAACATTTTCGCTTTTTCACACAACTAAACAATTTTTAATAATTTTTTACGATGCATTATCTTATAGTACGTCAAAAAACCTTTAATTTCATGTTTTATTATAATTTAATTATTGCAGTTAATTCCTTTAAAATTTGCATACAAAATAATTTTTTCATCCGAGTAAAAATTCAGTGTAATCTCCCGGGCCTTGTTATCTTTGTACCGTATAAATATTTTTTAGTCTAACCACCTCCAAAAGAAAGGTATTTACTCATACTTGAACCTAATATAATTTGGATGACATTGAATTACATTTACTATATTAAAATTAAGAAATAGTCGATTTTGTAATCTCCGTGGCCTGTAATCTCCGTGGCCATTTTCGTATTTGTTTTTTAATAAATGTTCTTTTAGTTTATAATGGCTCATATCATTATTAATTTTTTTTATATTCTAGATAAATATACTGAATTTCATCATTCCTTACAATATTGGTACCGTAAAAGTTCCAAGAAAGTTATGTGCCGTTATTTAAAATTATTTTTTTTTTTTGTCTTTCATGCTTTTAAACAAAATCATTTCGTAAACAAACAACTTTTTTATTAATTATCTTATTAAATTTAGTTGCTTTCTACAAAATTTCAACTATTTATTGTTACTATTTATTTTGTGGATTATTGTTATTTTATGCAAGAAAAGAACATTTTTAGTACATTCGAAATTTTCAATTTAAATTTTTATCAAAAAATACTCGTAAAATGGAAAATATTTGAAATTATTTTTGCGCAATTCGGAGAACTCCTTTTCTACTTGTTTACTATAGATTTAGAAACTAAAACCCAAGAAAAACTGAAAAAAAAAATTTTTTCAAACGATCAAAAAAAATGTCAATTTTTAAAAAATGACCCTTATACTCGTATACAAAAACATTTTTAAGAAACAATTTTGGAATCCCAATTAAATGTGTTTATTAATGTACGAATAAAAACTAAATTTCCAAAAAAAAAAATACTGATTCGTTTTTGAAATATTGAATTTTCCAAAAAAAAAATGATTTTTTTTAATTCAAAAATATATGTATATTTTTTAAAGCTTTGAAATGCAATGTTTTTTTTTTTTACTTTTTAGAAGCTTGTCTATACAAAATTTCATTGAAATCCGTTATGCCGATAACGAAAAATTCAAAATTCAAAAAAATCGTTCGACGGTATGTACATTCAGTAATAGGTATCTTGATTTCAAATTATTTTTTTTATTAAATTATAGATCGTAAGAATTAATTGAAAGAAAACAATTTTCTCGGAACCTTTTTAGAGGAAAATGCGGTTTTCGAAAACCATTTTTTGACATTTGTATGGAGGGTACCGTTATTTTTAGGTAAAATAAATTTTTTTCTCATATCTTGATTATACCTATTAAGAAAAGAAGAAATTTTTATTTCAACTGGCACTGCAACTGATTCAAAAAAGCGGGAAAATTATTTGCAAGAAAATAGTAAACAAAAATACAGTGCAACCCTAATATAAGGTACCTAAATATAACGACTTACTCGATTTAACAAATTCTTCGTAATCCCCTTAAATTGTCCATAAGAGTTAATGTAAAATATACCTTTACATTGCGAACATTTTTTGCGAACAACCTCTTTATAACGAATTTTCAACTGTCAAGAAAAAGGATAAACACCTTTAACTAAAGAATTTTCTCAACCCAAACCTTTATATAAAGTTCCCACCAATGTATGACCCTTAATCTCATAGTATGTGATTCATGTCGCTACAGGTTTCGACCCGCTTTTGTTCGTAAAACAATCATTGTTTTTTGATGGAAAGTAATGCAAATACTGCTGCTCGTCACTTTTACCTCTTATACCTCTTTATAACTAATTTTAAACCAATCTAACCTCAACATAACAAACCTCAGTTCAACGAATTACTTGATATAACGAATATTTACTTGTTCCCTTCCGATTTGTTATATCGAGGTTGAACTGTATACATGTATTCACAAATCCATAAAAAACCTTTAAAACTTGCAGAGGAAAAATCAGACAGAAAGTCATGGTTGCCAAATTGATTATTTTCAATGAATTATGTTTCGAATCGTTTATTCCATATAATTTTGAGATTTTGATAAATTTTTTCATTTTCTCAAAACGTGTTCCTTTACTTGCGCAAAACTACTAATTTCAATGTATTTAACCAAACAATAACCAGTGTTGTTCCATGTAGACAAAAAATGTAGACTACACGATTGTCTACGTGTAGACAATTCAACGTATACAATTCATGATTGTCTACATGCCAATGTCAACAATGTAGACAACGTAGACATTTAATTTTTCTTATTATGTTTCGTCTAATAAATCAGAGCTCGAGCCAAAATCATTGTCATCAATCAAAACAATCATAGAGACATCGTCGGATTCAGATGTCGCAGGTGATTGGGATTGCTTACAGGCATTCCTTTCGTAAATGAATGTGAAGGCATTATTATTAGGATATGAATATGTTTTTTTTAACAAATTTTTATTTACCTGTGGCTGCGAAGACGGCTTTCTGCAGTATTTGTAGAATATGCTAAATATTTGTTATTGTATTAAAGGAAAACCTAATTGATCGAAACCTTTATTTTTTCGTCGACCAATATTTGAATAAAAACTCAAATCAACACCTGAAATTTTCTTAAATGAAGTAAACAATGTGACAGAGAAATCAAGAATGACAGATGACAGATTGGCTGGCATGCTTTGTCTTCATTGTGTACATTGTCTACATTGTCGACATCATAGTCGACATTGTCTACATTGTTTACATTGTCTACATTGTCGACATAATTGTCTACGCATTAATGTAGACAATCAAAGTCGACACGTAGAGGAACAACACTGACAATAACGCTACCCACCATACAAATGCTAAAAATGGTTTTCGAAAATCGTATTATTCTCGAAAACGTTTATTCATACAATAATAGAAGCTTTAAGTTGGCCTACTAATTTTTTTTCTTATTTCATATTTGCATAGCAATCTTTTTTTATCGCTTACTACTTAAAGAATTAAAAGGAAAATAATTTTATGCTTATGAACAGTTTTCTCTAATAAAATTCGTTTTTAAAATTCATATTCTATTACATAGGAGCAAGTTCGTGCGACCCAGTCGTGCATTTTATTTATTTAAAAAAATATATAACCCATGCAACAGACTCGGTTATTGCATCTGCCTTAATTTCTATTAGTTGCGTAAATCGAGTTGTTATCCTAATAATTTACTGTACACATATTCATATAAATTTAATTTTATTTACAAGTATTTAAGGTACTTAGTAAAATAAGGTTAACCAAACCTTAAAAATCTTTCTTTAATTCTATCAGTCATCATTACATTCTATATTTATATTTATTTGTTTGTGGCAACCATGGTCACAGATTTATATTTTTTCATACAAATATATTTCCCTATCCTCACAAAACGTCACATACACATCCATGAATATAATTTTCTCGTTCTGTTACTATTCCTATTTTTTCTTTTTGCGCACATTCTCAATACAATTTATTTTTTCTCATTCTTCCATTATCTCTACACCCATATTTTGAAGTCTCCAAAATTTAGCAGAGACACATTTTAGCAAATGCGGTCCGTAGCCTGAAGATGCCGCCACAATCTTTCTACTTCTCGATATTACTATAAGATATATATACAATGATATGGGCTTATATGGGACACCGCACACTTAGAGCAACTCGATTCTCGAAACTAAAAAGTTTGTGTTTTGACACAAACTAAACGATTGCCTTCGCAACAGTTGAGCTGTTTTCTATAAGCGCAAGAGAGAAAAGAGTGTGAGCGTGAGTAAAGAGTTGCCAGTGCGCGGTTCTCTTTCAACTGGTGATTAAACTATTTGATTTCGATCACAGTTGCCAGTGCGCGACTAGCCTAACAGTGAGAAGAACTCTAAATCAACTCGATTTGCATTTTCATGAATATTTCAACTCAATCTGCATTTTCATGAATATTTCAACTCCAGCTTAAAAATGAGATACAGATCTTCGAACACATCCGAGTCCGAGTAAGTTAATTCTTAATTCCACAAGTAGGAGGAACAAGGAAGAGTGAGTTAAAGAGTGAATAAAGCGTTTTTTTTTAGTACTTGTACTACTGCGCTAGATATAGATTACCAATAAAACGCGCCTATTATTATATAAAAATTGACATGCCACGAGGCTTAACCTCAAATATAAGCCGTGTTTTATTGGTTAGTGAATATACTACATCGCAAAATTTAACATGGAAAACAACAACAAACGATTAGTGAATAAAAATAAGCTAGTAATTGAAATGGATAATTTAGTGAAGATGGAGTTTCGGATGTTGAAATGTAGGAGGTGTTTAGGTGGTGACCGAAAAAATATATGTGGCATACTTGAGGGTGCGTTCGTTGGTATTTATTTTGTTATACTTTGCCTTTACTAATCCAAAGTGTTATATATTTATAGAACAAATATTTTTTCAAATGCAAAACTTTAATTCATACCATAATTCCGGCTTTACACTGCCAATTTTGTCATAAAATATTGAATATTGAAATATTGAATTCGATTGATATGTTTTATCAGTTCACTGGCATTTGTTCAAAATGTCGTATAACTGCGGCATTATGCTGAATTTATATAACAACTGAAAAAATTAAAGCTAAACTCTCAGAACACCTATTTTATTTATTTTTTATTTTATTTTTTTAGTATCGTTATAACTTCATATGACTCTTTAACATTTGTAACCGGGGCAAAAGGATGAGGACCTGTGGATAGGATAGGAATAGGATTAGGATTCAGAGGAAGTGATTTGCTCGTAGGGAACGGAAATGACCGGGAACAGGAAGGAATAGGAAACGGAAGGGTCCGAATGTTCAACAAAAAGGGGCTGTGGCATGCTGGCGTGGCACGGCTTAGCTCGCCGGATGTAGGGGGGGATCTTGCCCCCTTTGTTGAACCTCGCCTCGCTACAAAAAAAAACAATCATGCCTCTCTTTACATCCCTATATATATATATAATGGTATCTACTACTCGGAGGATCGGTTGATGTTCTTACCGGTATTGGCCAACCCTCTCCACACCTGGAATCTGTAGGCCTAAATTGTTTCAGATTCCCCTTATACGCTTACCACTGCTGCTTGCGCCACACCTCACCGTTCATGCTCGTGCTGGTCCTCCGCACCCCCTGAAACAAAAACTCTTACCACCTCATAATAAAAACTCCTTTTGTTTATCTAGATAACAAAATTCATTTTTTAATTTTCCCAAAATTTACATTTATTCGGTAGAACAGTAGTGAAGCAATTCTCTAGATATTGGCATGTATTCATAAGTAAAATCTGACCTTCTTGAACAAAATTAACGAAATATTTAAACAAAATGAAGAGCGAATTTAAATGGACTAAAGTAAGTATGTCTTTTGAGTAAACTTTGAATTAAAAATAACAAAAAAAAATTAACAAAATCAAGAAACAATCAAAATAAAGAAATTCAAAGACGGTAAAACAGAAAAAAAATCTCTTTCGTCAGTGGACCTTTCTGTCGCACCTAGGGCAGCTACTGCGATGGTTAAGAAACCTAACGCGTATCCCAAATCCCCCACACAAAAAGCCGATGATACAACAGGAGTCGAGCCCAGCCTCACCCGTCAAAAAAAACCCGGACAGACCACTGTCTTTCACCCGAGACCTGCCTACAGAGCGCTCTTTAGGTGGTTGCACGCTTCAGTGCTAGTAAGCGACGCGATACTATCGGAAGAAACCAGCTTCGACCTATCGACTGATCGTGGTAACGAATCTCTCTTCCCTTCTTTTACCCTCTTTCAAGTCCTTTCACAATTATTATAGTATTTGAAGCAAAATTAAAATAAATGAAATGAAATATGTTTTAAATAAAAAAATTATTAACTGCCACAGAATCCAAATTAAGTAAGCCCTAGAAGTAGGCAGTACTTCCTGGATCGTTACGGACCGGTTTGCGGTTTTTTTTTCAGTTGGTTTGCGGTTCGTGCATTCGGTTTATATCATCCAACGGTGGGTGGCTTCGCTACGGTAACAAAATGGTGGTTGGTGTCTTAGGAGCTTTTAAGTGTTATACCCGTAGGGTGCTGTTTTTCGTCTATTTGGTTCACGGAATTGAATATTTTTTTTCTAATACGGCAGTAAGTGTTTTACTTCTTTTTTTTGTTTTAAGAACCGTATTTTACGTATCAGCCACCATAAAAATATGCGGCGGTCCCTTCTTGACGACCGCCAGCCTCCAGCACCAAACCTTTAACCGTTTAGGTTCGATTAATTCGCCACAAAATTTCTTTTTTTTTTGTTACACAATTACCTGGGATCGAGAAAATCTATGCATCGATTTCCTATTCCACCGATGAACGTCCTATTTGTTTTCCTTTCTTCTCTACAAAATTTGACATGTACCTTAATTATTTTTTCTTTAATGGAATTTTAATTAAAATTTTACCGCGTTTGCTTTTTACTATCGTTTTGAATTTGAATTTAAATTTTACCGCGTTTGATTTTTTTGTTTGCCTTCTGTGTTTCGTCGAACTAAAGTGCGCGAACTTTCCTCTGGAACTAACCTGGCTGGTAAAACCCTATTTTCTCCTGCTTGTACTTCTCATTCTTTACCAAAAAAAAAACCACTATCCCTCCGTTCGATGAGGTAAATGAGATCCGTTGGGGTTTTAGCGACACCACTTTGGAGGAGCCCGCCCTTCCTGAAACCTCCCCCTCAGGTATAAAAAGACCTCTCATATGACCAGGGTGTATTCACTACCCAAGTGGTTATCCCATATCAGCACCCTTTTATCATATCCGATTCAAAGTTTTCTGAACGCTTTCTCCCATTCTGACATTTGACACTTTAAAGCAGAATTCTGAACAGTATGCATTTCCCCTTCCCAGCTGACTGGCAAATGAAATGACATGAAAACATGAAAGCAATTGTTGGAAATTCCTAACATTCAGGTAATGTTTTGGTTTTTTCTTTATTTTATTACATTTATTATTTATCCTATTTCTCTTTTTTTTCTTTTAGATGGACAATCACGAGGAACTCCTACGCGGGGAGCAAACAAAGCGGATACCGGTGGTACCGATGGGCTTGAACATTCATGGTCCACACGGAGAGACGAAATCCATCTGAGGTAAGCAAAAAAACTTGTTTTAAAATTTGCTTTAATTATCAGATTTCTTTCGTGCAACTAGATCTTATTTATGCTTCCGAAATCCTGGCATGACAAGGAGGATTATTTACCGACTACACACCACGACACTCGGCCGCCGTCATCACCCAGTCGACCTCAAGAACAGGCCCTTAGATCGTCGGATTTCCGATCGGCTTTTGGGTAATGGGTAAGAATATTTTGTATCATAAAACAAGTTTGTCCCAATAAAAATATAAGCTTTATTTGTACGCAAGAATGTGTTTTCTGCTGTTTTCATGCCATGAATCGTGATTTTCGGGTTTTTTATTTGGTTTGCGTTTCTCTGGCGCTACGACCGACGGTTCAGTTTTACATATTCGGTGTCAGGCTCCACTCGATACAGCGCAGCGGTGGTTCTCTTCGAGGACAGTACGACTTCGGTTGAGTTTACTTGTTTTCCTTTCGCTTCCCTTGCTCCCACCGAGTGTGGCTCATAGCTCATTAAAGCGAAATACACCATCCTTGATCAGAACTGGTGCCTTTCAGAACAAACACATCCCTCATACGCGAAGGTTGCCCCGCTGTACGCGGTTTTTACAGTGGCCATATTTGAACCGACTACTGGCTGCATCGAATGGAATCGAATCCATGTGAAACCGGATAGGTTTCATATTGTAAGTATACACTTGCAATACATGTCGGAGGGAGCCATAACAAACCTCCGGATTTTTTTTGGTTTTGATAGCCATACAAAGACGGTGACAGGCTACCTTGACATAAAACAAACGTTGGGGAAGAACCCACGACCCTGAGAGTAAGAGTCTCATGCTCTACCGACTGAGCTAGCCGGGCTATTATACCTTATTTAGCTACGGTAGTCGTTCTCACTTTTTTTTTCTTTTCGGTATGCCTTTTCACAAGCTTTTATATTATGCTTTTCGTACATTCGGTAAAAACTTAACAACAAATCTTTGTCTATCACAGATGGGATTTGAAAAGACACTTTTCTTAGCTCAAATGACTACAGAAAATCAATTTTTCTAAAGGAAATTGACTGAGTCATTTTGATTTCAGTGAGTGTATCATGTGGCATTATGAATTCTTTCCTTTATTATTTGACAGGACTGTAATTCACTGGAACTTACACACATTGGACAACAAAAATATCACAGAGTTAGGTTTTTTTTATTGCACGTTTGAGTATTGCACATAATATAATTTTAGCTCCTAGCAAGGCACTTTTAAGAGCCTGTTCTGTCCCCTCTACCTATTTCAACGGATGTCTGAAAAGGAAGAAATTTACGTAAGAACCAAGTTCTTTCGGAAAAATTTTGCTTTGTTAAAGAAAGTTAATCGGAATAGAACGTAACTCGGAATAGGGTGTTTGAACAGAAAAGCTAACATGAAAATTACCTTTTTTTGAACATGCCAATATATATAAAATAAATAAATCTCTAAAATTTTAAACAATATGTAACCATTATTATAAAATTTTCAAATAAATTAGGTAAAATTGATAAAATAAGATCCCTACACTAAAAAAATATATAGTACATAAATAGACTGAATGAAATAAAGTAAAGATAAATAGATTCATATACATACACTGAATGAAATGAAACAAAGGATTAGGTACCATATTATAACACAAATAAACTAAACTTGAATAGACTATGTAAATAAATAAATTAATTGACTCTAATAAATACTCTGTAAATAAATAAATAAATCTAATATATGAATCTGAAAATAAATAAATAAATTGACTCTAACATATACTCTGAAAATAAATAAATAAATCTAATATACAGGGTGATTGGCATAAGGTGTGACAAAAAGCTAGGGTGTGTAGGTTGGACTTAGACAAGAAAAAAATCGTATAGGAGGGGGGGGTCTATTTCCCCCCGTTTAGGCGGGAGGGGCAATTTAAGAAAAAAATCACTTAAAACAGAAAAAAAATTATTAGAAAATAACGGTGATACCTACAGAGTAATGCTATGGCATTTTGAAAAGCCAGAAATACATTCTTTAATTTTGTTTTTAAATAAAGTTGTTCGAGTGAATAGTTTTTCAAAAATTAATTTTCAAAATCAAAATTTTGAAAAAAAAACTAAAATTTTTTTTTTAAACAATTTTTTTTCAAAATTTTACGTAATTAAGTATTATTTTTTTATTCAATATTCAATGCTCTTATTAATTTTTGATCAAACACAAAAAACCGGATGTCAAAATGTTTTGTAGTTTTTGAGAAAATCAAAAATAAAAAAAACTACTTTTGTTCTAAGAAAAGCCTTTTATTTTAGTTTTTACGTTTTTGGATTCTTATGTAGGTGAATTTTCGATTGAAAGGATTAACTTTCTTTTTACTATTCTTTTAATTATCGTCTTATAAGCATACAATAATGTGACAAAGTACTGGATTAACCATATTTCACACATTTTTTCATTGAGAACACCTGCGTGAGAGCATTGGTTTAAAATTGACCTGCCACTTTTTTATTATGGTGGGGTCGGCTTGGCTTAGGTGCATTTACGAAAGAAAGGATTAACTTTAAATAAACAGTAATTATGTATTTTATCTAAATATGCATGTATTTATTATTTAAATTGATTTCAAGATTCAGGAACATTTTTGTTCTTATTTCGCAATTGCATTTTTCTGTCACTAGTTAGGGCGTGTAACGCTGCATTATTTAAAAAACATTCGCAGATCAATATTAATCCAATGCTCTCACGCAGGTGTTCTCAATGAAAAAATGTGTTATTGTATGCTTATAAGACTGATAATAAAAAAATTTTACAAAAAAAGTTAATCCTTTCATTCGTAAATGCACCTAAGCCAAGCCGACCCCACCATAATAAAAAAGTGGCAGGTCAATTTTAAACCAATGCTCTCACGCAGGTGTTCTCAATGAAAAAATGTGTGAAATATGGTTAATCCAGTACTTTGTCACATTATTGTATGCTTATAAGACGATAATTAAAAGAATAGTAAAAAGAAAGTTAATCCTTTCAATCGAAAATTCACCTACATAAGAATCCAAAAACGTAAAAACTAAAATAAAAGGCTTTTCTTAGAACAAAAGTAGTTTTTTTTATTTTTGATTTTCTCAAAAACTACAAAACATTTTGACATCCGGTTTTTTGTGTTTGATCAAAAATTAATAAGAGCATTGAATATTGAATAAAAAAATAATACTTAATTACGTAAAATTTTGAAAAAAAATTGTTTAAAAAAAAAATTTCATTTTTTTTTTCAAAATTTTGATTTTGAAAATTAATTTTTCAAAAACTATTCACTCGAACAACTTTATTTAAAAACAAAATTAAAGAATGTATTTCTGGCTTTTCAAAATGCTATAGCATTACTCTGTAGGTATCACCGTTATTTTTTAATAATTTTTTTTCTGTTTTAAGTGATTTTTTTTCTTAAATTGCCCCTCCCGCCTAAACGCGGGGAAATAGACCCCCCCTCCCATACGATTTTTTTCTTGTCTAAGTCCAACCTACACGCCCTAGCTTTTTGTCACACCTTATGCCAATCACCCTGTATATACTCTGAAAATAAATAAATAAATTGACTCTAACATATACTCTGAAAATAAATAAATAAATCTAATATATATACTCTGAAAATAAATAAATAAATAAACTCTAATATATATAACTCGGAAAACAAATAAATAAATTAATATATACTCAAAAAAAAAAACAAAATTACTTATAAACTAAAAATAAATAACTAATAAACTCTACAAAAAAAAATAAATAAATTACTCTATTAATACTATAATAATACCTGTAACGAACATAATGTAGAACAAATGAAATATGCATGTA
Organism: Philhelius festivus; assembly: GCA_963931855.1. Classification (NCBI taxonomy): domain Eukaryota; kingdom Metazoa; phylum Arthropoda; class Insecta; order Diptera; family Syrphidae; genus Philhelius; species Philhelius festivus. The sequence goes on along the minus strand of OZ007556.1, from coordinate 126,751,237 downwards.
GTCGAAACAAAAAGGTATTATGTCGTCTCGAGATATATTACAAAAAAAAACATAGATTAACTAACCATAGCGACATTTATATCACAGATTTAGGTGTTTTATCTATCACAGATTTAGGTGTTTTTAGAATTTACTGTTTAATATCTTTGGCGTGAAATATCCCAATTTTCTTGCCTGCTAAATTTTCAAGTTCGTACATATTTTTTCCTACAGCTTTTACTATTCGGCATCTGACAAATTTCGGACATAACTTCGCAGACAAATACTTGGACGTGTCACTTAGAATGAAATTACGTCTAAACACTTCCTGTCCAGGAACGTATTTTACATTTCGTGTGCGCATATTGTAAACTTTATCGCTTTTCTCTTTGGCTTTTAAGATGCCCTCGTTTATTTTTTTGCGAATACACTGCAATCTGTTGTACCTGGAAAGAATCAACAGCTCCCCATCGTCGACTACACTTAGCTTCTGAGACAGTTCATATCCACCACCATGAGTCATCATATTCATACCAAATAGGGCAAAATATGGCGAAACACCGGTGGCAGAATGAACTGAACTTCTCAAAGCGCCTGCTATGTCACTTAAGTGCACATCCCAGTCGCGCTGGTCTTCTTTGAGGTACGAGCGTATAGCGGCCAAAAGAGTTCTGTTAACCCTTTCCGAAGCGTTGGATTGTGGCGCATAGTTTGCAGTACGAAAATGTCTAATACCATACTTTTGCAAGAGATTTTGAAAATATTTGGCTAAAAATTGTTTGCCATTATCCGAATGTATAATCTGTGGAACCCCAAAAGCATTAAAAATGTCATTTCTGAGAAACTTAAGAATGCTGTTGGTATTAGCTGACCGTAAAGGCTCTAGAAACACGTATTTTGACAGATGATCTAACACCACAAACACATAGGCGTTACCCGACTTAGATCTTGGGTATGGACCTAAGAAATCCACATATAATTTTTGGAATGGACGGTTTACACTAAAATTGCTTGCTATAGGAGGACGTAAAATTTGATTAGATGACTTACATTGCTTACATATTGCACATTTCGATACGAATTCTTTTATCTGAATAGTCATATTCGGCCAGTAGAAGAATTGACGAATGCGATGAAGGGTTTTCGCAACTCCTCCATGGGCTGACTGAGGGGGGTTATGAGCTCGCTCAATAATACCTTCTGATAGACCGGAGGGTACCCATAAACGCCAATTGTGTTCATACACTGGTTCCTCTTCTTCTACTGCAAACGCACGTTTATAGACAAAATTGTCTTCTATTTTCAGATCTGGTAAATTTTCCTGGTTCGCACGAATCGTTTCGATTAACTCCTTGTATTCGTCGGACTGAAACTCCTCCGAATTCAGATCTATCAAGGGAGCAATATTTCCGATCTCGATACTCCCTACGTGTGCCCGAGAAAGAGTATCTGGCACGACATTTAGCGTTCCCTTCCTGTGCTCTATGTCGAAGGTATAGACTTGCAACTCCAAACTCCATCTGGCCAGCCTTCCACTCAAGTCTTTCATGTTCATCAACCATTTGAGGCTGGAGTGGTCGGTGATGACTGTAAAATCCATCCCCTCGACATAGGGCCTGAACTTTTTGACGGCCATTACCGCTGCCATGCACTCTCTCTCGGTCACACTGTAGTTTCTCTGACATGAATTCAATTTTTGAGAGAAGTATGAGATCGGAACTTCTTCACCTTCATCGTTCTTCTGAAATAGCACTGCTCCGATTCCAGAGTCAGAAGCATCACCCTGAATATAAAAACGTTTCTTAAAATCGGGATGAGTGAGGACAGGAGCTGTTGTCAAAACTCGTTTAAGTTCCTCGAACGCTAAAATCGCCTCATCCGTCATTTTGAATTTTGCATCTTTCTTCTTTAGAGTGTCCGTTAGAGGAGCGGTCAGGCTGGAAAAATCCTTGATAAATCTCCTATACCACCCCGCTAGACCAAGCAACCGGCGGACTTGTCTGGCATTTTTCGGCATTGGAAAGTTAACCACCGCTTCGACCTTCGCCGGGTCGGTTTTCAATTTCCCACCACCAACAATAAAACCCAAATACTTTAACTCTTTAAAGCAAAACTTTGATTTTTTAAGGTTGATGGTGAGATTTGCCTTTCTCAAACACTCGGCTACTTCGCCCAGCATGGTGATATGTGTCTCGAAATCCGGTGCGATGATTAGCAAGTCGTCTAAATACACGAAGACGTTGTCCCTGAGACGTGCAGGAATCACCTTATCCATTAAACGACAAAGCCTTTGAGCTGCATTACACAACCCAAAAGGCATTACCGTGAACTGGTATAAGGGTCTCCCCGGTACCGCAAACGCAGTCTTCTCTCTACTCTCCTTCTCCAACGGTATTTGCCAAAACGCTTCCTTTAAGTCTACACTACTTTATATAGTAGGTATTGGGTAGACGACTGATAAGCCCGTCGATATGAGGAAGTGGATTTGCGTCCTTTTTGCTTAACGCGTTGACCTTACGAGAATCCAAGCAAAAACGATACTTTACAGTACCGTCCACACTTGGCTTCTTGATAAGGACAACAGGCGAGCACCAAGGACTTTCACTTTCCTCTATAACGCCGAGCCTAAGCATTCGGTCTATTTCCTGGTACAATAAGACTTGTACCGCTGGAGAAACAGGATAGTGACGCTGCTTAACAGGCTCAGCGTCCCCAGTATCGATGACATGCTCCATCAACGACGTTTTTCCGAGACCATGGCGATCAAAATCAAGAAATTTCCGCCTGACCGCTTCCAATTCAGACCTCTGCTCTGGTGTTAGCTGATGAGCGTCTCGAAGATCCGCTTCTTCCTCTAGAATCGAAATAGAGCTGACGATATTAGGAGCAATGTGGAACTTCTTCCAAAAATCTACCCCAAGGTACAATTCTTGTTCTAAGCTAGGCACTAGGTAAAAGGTTATTGTCTGCTGAATATTTCTATACGAGATTGGTGCTTCAACTTTTCCGACAATGGACTGTGACTTACCATCAGCAGTTTTAACCCCCGCCTTATATGGAAGAATTACCATTTTAGTAGCAGCCACTAACTCTATACATCCTTTCCCTAATATGCTCACGCTTGCTCCACTGTCCAACAAACCCAGAATCTCTTTCCCCCCTATGCCAACTTTTGCATACGGCCTAGGATCTGTATTAACATCTAATACTGTCGACGAAATATTTTTCTTTGTTTCCTTTCTGAGTTTGTGTTTATCTCTTGTTTTTTTGAATTTTCTTTGTAACCCCAGTTTTTCGTTCATTAAAGATTCTATTTTTCGCTAATTCGTATTCCTTTATTCTTACATGCAACGGCTTAATAATTGTTTGATTCTTAGTTCTACCTACATTCACTTCATCTTCTACATTACGTTTTAAAATTTTAATTTTCTTTTCAGTACCATCAGGTTTAATTATTCTTTGGATTGGGGTGTCTGTGTGGAACGCGATTCCCCCACCGACTTCGCATTCCGGAACTTGTTTTCCGGGTTGCAGTTTTGGCACCTCGGAGTAATCACGCCCTCTAACCCACACCTGTAACAAAACAGATTCCTTGTGGTTGACGGACAATCCATAAACGAGTGGCCTTGCAGTTTGCAATTCCAACAGGTCAAACATTTGGAATCACTCAACCCACGAGTTGGTTTAGGTCGAGCCCCGGTCTGCTGAAACGCAGCGAGTTGTTCATCACTGAACGAATCTTGCTCACCATCCATCTCCATTTCGTTAACCATATGGCGAGGAAATGGCCTGTGTGGTTTCGGAGCTTCCCTTTCTCTGTCCGGAAACGCATATTCGGCGTCCTTGCATGCCCTTCGCAACTGGTCAAGCGTATAAATGGCTTGTGGGTATACCAGCTGGCTCAATTTCTTATTCAGGTTCCGTTTAAGAATCGAAACCAGTTCCATTTCTGGTATCTGGACCCTGAGCTGTGACCTAAGCCTATTAACAGCGGCAAAGTATTCATCGCTTGTCTCTCCAGCACCGTGCTTTCGGTCCATCATGTCCCTCATGATCTCGTAGTCGGATCTGGCATTACGAAATTGACGCATTAATGCGTCACGAAGTACGGGCCAGTCAGGACGATAATGGGCTCGCTGGAATTGCCAATACCATTCTTGCGCAGCGCCGGAAAGAAGAAGGTGAAAATCCCTTAGGATCTCAGCCCAGGGATAGACGTACTGGCTCTGCAAGGTCTCTAGTCGGAACACAAAATCCTCCACGGTAAGTACTTCCAAATTACCATCAAAATTTAAACCCCATTTATTTACCTTTATAGGTGTTTTACTATTTAGATTTAAAAATGCGCGAGAATTAACGTGTGGTTGATGGAAGTACCCACCGTTAGGATTCCGCGCTCCTCCATTCGATCCCTGATTATAATCCAGTTGGTATCCTCTACTTTCGGACCTTTGCTCCCAGTATGGAATCCGGTTAGCATTTCCATTTGGATTTTCTATTGGAACAAAAGGCCTAGATGCAATATCCAGTTGCGATGGACGCTGAGGCTCCGGAACAGGTTGTCTCACATGTAAATCTACACCAACTTCCAACACACTATTGCTACGCCCGGTTGCTGCCAATGGTTCAGCTGGAGGTATTATGTTTGCTCTCCGTTCTAATTCCCCGAAATTTTTCCTCATCTCCAACTTCAGGGATTCAGACAATTCGGTTTTTAGAGCTGTGGTGTAGCGCTCACAAGCGTTAACAACTGCCATATTAATAGCCGCTATCAGATCGGCAGATACACCTGTGTTGTTTTGGCCCTCTGAAGATTCTCTCACAGTCATTGTCTCCCTGTTGTTGGAGATATCGGATCCTATATTTTCTACTCCCCCACCTACATTTCTTAATGGACTCTTTTCCCCAGTCGCTATGGCTTCTGCGTTCGTCAGACCACTAAAAGCAGGTGATGATATAGAGTCATTCGAGCTACCCGCCCGACTGACTGACCTTTGAATTTCTGGTGGAGGAATAGAAAAGACCGGAGGAATAAGGTTTGTCCCTACCGGATTTGCTCCCTGAGATTCTGGCTTCTTTGTTGGAGTGTGCTTTAGAGGCATTTTATCAATGTTCTCTAAAAGGTTTGTTAGATGAGCACGAGTAACTATCCGTTTTTCTTTATACAAAGCCTTGTAAATTTCTTTTTCCTTTTCAGGGTTCATTACCTCATCAAACAAAAAGAACAATGATTTTCTCTCCTGAGGACACTATAAATTCAACGCAAATAATGACTCTAAACTATTAATCTCTATGTGTAACTATCTATTTCAATATTATTTTTTTTTTTTTTTTTTTGATTATTTTGTTTTGTATTATTTTTTTTTTCTTTCTTCTTAGTTAGGTATAATCTTGCTAAAAATCTAAACTAAGAACAAATTTATTTCTAGAATATAACCTAAGTCTCAGAAACTATCACTAATAAATATAAAAAAAACTATATCTAATTATATTGTTACCAAGATAACCTAAGAACTAACCTATTTATAAAATACTACCTAAGTTCTAAAAAAACTACTAACACTATTAAAACAAATATATATATCTATAACTATACCTAAATTAACAAACTCTTAACTATTCTAAATAAAACTTGATTTTTGACTATTTTGCCTATTTGAAGATTTTTTTTTTAAACTTTCCTATCTTCACTTACATCATTTACTGCAAAACACCAAAACAAACTAATAAGGACCACGAAAATAAACTCCACTAAAATTGGCCAACACAAAAAAAATCCACTATACATACATACAGAATTGCTTTTCTTTTCGATTACCAATTTTTACAAAGCTATGTATTTTATTATTATTATTTTATTTATTAAAAATGTATTTATTATTTTATTTATTAAAAATTTTCTTCGTATCATAATTATCGGGGGTGTTTTTGGACCGCGTCGAACGGTGGTGTTTGTTTTCGTTTCCCTGAGGATGTGACACAGCAGCAGCGTAATCTTTTTTTACTCCGAGTTTAGTAGATACTTCTTATATATTCATTCATACTTTCATACATACATACATAAATATTAAGTTTGTTGTTGCCATCAGAACCGAAATTATTCGTCGCAATTGATCGGGCCTTCTAATAAGCTATCCCGATCAAGACTTACGTTTGGTTTCGACTCTGACCGCAGCAACAAACCCAAACTAGACAGGACTTTAATCACACCCGCTATCAAATTCAACCATCCATCGCAATTCGATAGGTACGTCCACGACCATCCATTCGAAGTCATATGCAAGGTATCACCCGAAAGCGAATGTAATTATACACTAAATAGTCTTGTTTCTAGTTGTTTCCACTGACAACCTCAAAACTCCTTATCGCATTTGGACTGGTATGCTTAATTGCTTTCCAGAACAAGACTTACAAGTCATACTGATGATGCCAGTGAAAACACCTACAAACTGACTGGACAATAAACGATTGACACACACAAAAAATCGAACTCATACGTATGGGCGCCATTTGTAACCGGGGCAAAAGGATGAGGACCTGTGGATAGGATAGGAATAGGATTAGGATTCAGAGGAAGTGATTTGCTCGTAGGGAACGAACGGAAATGACCGGGAACAGGAAGGAATAGGAAACGGAAGGGTCCGAATGTTCAACAAAAAGGGGCTGTGGCATGCTGGCGTGGCACGGCTTAGCTCGCCGGATGTAGGGGGGGATCTTGCCCCCTTTGTTGAACCTCGCCTCGCTACAAAAAAAAACAATCATGCCTCTCTTTACATCCCTATATATATATATAATGGTATCTACTACTCGGAGGATCGGTTGATGTTCTTACCGGTATTGGCCAACCCTCTCCACACCTGGAATCTGTAGGCCTAAATTGTTTCAGATTCCCCTTATACGCTTACCACTGCTGCTTGCGCCACACCTCACCGTTCATGCTCGTGCTGGTCCTCCGCACCCCCTGAAACAAAAACTCTTACCACCTCATAATAAAAACTCCTTTTGTTTATCTAGATAACAAAATTCATTTTTTAATTTTCCCAAAATTTACATTTATTCGGTAGAACAGTAGTGAAGCAATTCTCTAGATATTGGCATGTATTCATAAGTAAAATCTGACCTTCTTGAACAAAATTAACGAAATATTTAAACAAAATGAAGAGAGAATTTAAATGGACTAAAGTAAGTATGTCTTTTGAGTAAACTTTGAATTAAAAATAAAAAAAAAAATTAACAAAATCAAGAAACAATCAAAATAAAGAAATTCAAAGACGGTAAAACAGAAAAAAAATCTCTTTCGTCAGTGGACCTTTCTGTCGCACCTAGGGCAGCTACTGCGATGGTTAAGAAACCTAACGCGTATCCCAAATCCCCCACACAAAAAGCCGATGATACAACAGGAGTCGAGCCCAGCCTCACCCGTCAAAAAAAACCCGGACAGACCACTGTCTTTCACCCGAGACCTGCCTACAGAGCGCTCTTTAGGTGGTTGCACGCTTCAGTGCTAGTAAGCGACGCGATACTATCGGAAGAAACCAGCTTCGACCTATCGACTGATCGTGGTAACGAATCTCTCTTCCCTTCTTTTACCCTCTTTCAAGTCCTTTCACAATTATTATAGTATTTGAAGCAAAATTAAAATAAATGAAATGAAATGTAATATGTTTTAAATAAAAAAAATTATTAACTGCCACAGAATCCAAATTAAGTAAGCCCTAGAAGTAGGCAGTACTTCCTGGATCGTTACGGACCGGTTTGCGGTTTTTTTTTCAGTTGGTTTGCGGTTCGTGCATTCGGTTTATATCATCCAACGGTGGGTGGCTTCGCTACGGTAACAAAATGGTGGTTGGTGTCTTAGGAGCTTTTAAGTGTTATACCCGTAGGGTGCTGTTTTTCGTCTATTTGGTTCACGGAATTGAATATTTTTTTTTCTAATACGGCAGTAAGTGTTTTACTTCTTTTTTTTGTTTTAAGATCCGTATTTTACGTATCAGCCACCATAAAAATATGCGGCGGTCCCTTCTTGACGACCGCCAGCCTCCAGCACCAAACCTTTAACCGTTTAGGTTCGATTAATTCGCCACAAAATTTCTTTTTTTTTTTGTTACACAATTACCTAGGATCGAGAAAATCTATGCATCGATTTCCTATTCCACCGATGAACGTCCTATTTGTTTTCCTTTCTTCTCTACAAAATTTGACATGTACCTTAATTATTTTTTCTTTAATGGAATTTTAATTAAAATTTTACCGCGTTTGCTTTTTACTATCGTTTTGAATTTGAATTTAAATTTTACCGCGTTTGATTTTTTTGTTTGCCTTCTGTGTTTCGTCGAACTAAAGTGCGCGAACTTTGCTCTGGAACTAACCTGGCTGGTAAAACCCTATTTTCTCCTGCTTGTACTTCTCATTCTTTACCAAAAAAAAACCACTATCCCTCCGTTCGATGAGGTAAATGAGATCCGTTGGGGTTTTAGCGACACCACTTTGGAGGAGCCCGCCCTTCCTGAAACCTCCCCCTCAGGTATAAAAAGACCTCTCATATGACCAGGGTGTATTCACTACCCAAGTGGTTATCTCATATCAGCACCCTTTTATCATATCCGATTCAAAGTTCTCTGAACGCTTTCTCCCATTCTGACATTTGACACTTTAAAGCAGAATTCTGAACAGTATGCATTTCCCCTTCCCAGCTGACTGGCAAATGAAATGACATGAAAACATGAAAGCAATTGTTGGAAATTCCTAACATTCAGGTAATGTTTTGGTTTTTTCTTTATTTTATTACATTTATTATTTATCCTATTTCTCTTTTTTTTCTTTTAGATGGACAATCACGAGGAACTCCTACGCGGGGAGCAAACAAAGCGGACACCGGTGGTACCGATGGGCTTGGACATTCATGGTCCACACGGAGAGACGAAATCCATCTGAGGTAAGCAAAAAAACTTGTTTTAAAATTTGCTTTAATTATCAGATTTCTTTCGTGCAACTAGATCTTATTTATGCTTCCGAAATCCTGGCATGACAAGGAGGATTATTTACCGACTACACACCACGACACTCGGCCGCCGTCATCACTCAGTCGACCTCAAGAACAGGCCCTTAGAAGAGTCGTCGGATTTCCGATCGGCTTTTGGGTAATGGGTAAGAATATTTTGTATCATAAAACAAGTTTGTCCCAATAAAAATATAAGCTTTATTTGTACGCAAGAATGTGTTTTCTGCTGTTTTCATGCCATGAATCGTGATTTTCGGGTTTTTTATTTGGTTTGCGTTTCTCTCGCGCTACGACCGACGGTTCAGTTTTACATATTCGGTGTCAGGCTCCACTCGATACAGCGCAGCGGTGGTTCTCTTCGAGGACAGTACGACTTCGGTTGAGTTTATTTGTTTTCCTTTCGCTTCCCTTGCTCCCACCGAGTGTGGCTCATAGCTCATTAAAGCGAAATACACCATCCTTGATCAGAACTGGTGCCTTTCAGAACAAACACATCCCTCATACGCGAAGGTTGCCCCGCTGTACGCGGTTTTTACAGTGGCCATATTTGAACCGACTACTGGCTGCATCGAATGGAATCGAATCCATGTGAAACCGGATAGGTTTCATATTGTAAGTATACACTTGCAATACATGTCGGAGGGAGCCATAACACATTAAAAAACGTCAAAATAGGTCTGTTTACTTAGTTCTTTGCACGAACTACTATTGTTTTAAGGTTGCTCAGAATCAATTTATTAAAAGAAATTGCCTTAGGCTAGGCTGTTTTGCAACTGTTTGGTTTAAGAAACTAAAAAGTTTCACCCATATTAATAAAGATGGTTTAGTGGAGGTTTATCGTTAAGTCCTGGACTAAGTGCGAAATTTCATTAATAAAACAAATTTTCTGTTAAGTGACGTTTACTAATTATGATTAAGTTAAACCACCGAAGTAGGTGGTTTAGCGAAGGAATAAGAAATAGAAATGTCCACAGTCAGACACAAGCGATTGACAATCAATTTAGGTAGCCACAGAATATAAAAAAAGAGATTGCTTACTTTTGTAGAAGATTTTCTTAAAAGGATTTTTGGTAAACGTCATTTTACTATTCCGGCAACATTTTGTTTTTATTAATATAAATATTTAAGCCAGGACTAAACTCCTATTCTATGGTTTAGTAAGACAGTGGACTATAGAAGGAATAAGCGTTTTTTATTAATATGGGTGTTTGTGTTTTGACACAAACTAAACGATTGCCTAAAATAATTTCGCTATTTTGTGTAACATATAATTATATGCACCTGCGCGGACATTCAACCAAATAGTTCATCTGTTTTCTATAATTATAAAAACAGTGTTGTGCAACTAAAAATTGAATGTGCGCTCCCAGCCTTAAGACGATATTAGTTAAAAAATGTTCAAAATTAGAAAACTACTTTAAAGTTAGGAAATATATAAGAAGTATAATACTACTACCTTAATAAGAGGCTGTTTAAAATTTTGCGCCAATGTCATTTTATTGAGTACTATGTTTTTTTTCTCCAATACTCAGTATATATATGCGATATATTTTCGCACTTTTGTAAGTTTTAAATCAAATTTAAGGCTAGGCGCGCACATTCAATTTTTAGTTTCGCAACTGTTTGGTTCCTAAAATGAAACATATGGGCTTATATGGGACACCGCACACTTAGAGCAACTCGATTCTCGAAACTAAAAAGTTTGTGTTTTGACACAAACTAAACGATTGCCTTCGCAACAGTTGAGCTGTTTTCTATAAGCGTAAGAGAGAAAAGAGTGTGAGCGTGAGTAAAGAGTTGCCAGTGCGCGGTTCTCTTTCAACTGGTGATTAAACTATTTGATTTCGATCACAGTTGCCAGTGCGCGACTAGCCTAACAGTGAGAAGAACTCTAAATCAACTCGATTTGCATTTTCATGAATATTTCAACTCAATCTGCATTTTCATGAATATTTCAACTCCAGCTTAAAAATGAGATACAGATCTTTCGAACACATCCGAGTCCGAGTAAGTTAATTCTTAATTCCACAAGTAGGAGGAACAAGGAAGAGTGAGTTAAAGAGTGAATAAAGCGTTTTTTTGGTACTTGTATTACTGCGCTACATATAGATTACCAATAAAACGCGCCTAAAGTAATTGTTAAAGAAGGCCATACGCTACAGCCACTTTTGTTCCTATGTTAAAGTTAGAATAAGATGAAACAACTTTGTAATTGGTACTTAAAGACTCGATAAAACATTCATTCATTCATTCATTCGTGAATCGTTCAGGGTTGGCCGATTCAACTACATGCCTAACTTACTACAATTTGTTACGTCTGCTACATACGTAGTTAATTCATAAAAAAAATAGAATAATGGAAACCAAACAATTTTGCACATTTATGATCTTATGAAGGTTTGTACAAAAACTGAAAATGTTTCATTTACCATAAGGATGAGGAATTGTAGGAATTAAATATGATAGATGGGAAGTTTATTTTTGCAGACAAACAATTTTCTTTGGCATAATCAAAGGATATGGATTATGAACACATGATTTAAAGATATTTTTTAATGCTGAATTTATTGTACAAGGTATGTTGCGACGATTTAGTTACAGCAAGAGACCATTTGCTAATCCGCAAAACAAACAATTATTATTATACATATGTATGTATACTGGATTACAAATCCTATGAATTTATTTTTAATATAATAATTCATTAAATATTTAAGAATATAATATGGTATAGCCCTTATAAATATATACAACTGACGATGTCTATTAAGTTTTTAGTTCAAATTTTTGATAATTTAATCCTGCAATGAGGAAAGGTAAATTGAAAAGGGCAGATTTAAGCCGACAGAGTTAAGCTACGATTTGTTTTAGTGCTTGTTCGCATTTGGTGAGCAGACGCTGTCGTTTCAAGGTACGTACATATAAATATTCCCAAAAAAAAACTTTTAAAAAATAATAAAAACCAAGAACTGGTAATTATATTGAAACTGTTTATTTTTAAGGAGCGCAGCACACTTGTCTAAGAGAGCTCCAGTACGATCATTTTCCATTTTAATTGGAGTAAATCCAGCTTCAGCCTTTTAGCTTTTTAGCTTTTTGACCAGCCATTTTCACTTCGCTTATTAAAAATGAATAAGCCCAACTAACATACTCTCCAGAGCTAAACTCTTGAAATCTGACAAAAAAAACTCCCATACAACACTCTTATATCCCATTCGTTATATCTAAATATTAATATCTTGTTATGAAACTGAACTGGGTTTCATAACATTTTTATTTTAAGAAGTAAACACTTTTGCAGCTTAAAACTACTTAAATCTTATAGCTAAACTATTTTCTCTTCTTGCAATAAGATTATATAAGCTTATAGTCTTAAAAGAATCCTTTTCTGAAAACTCAGCTCTAAATAATATGTCCATATAATCCCATAACAAGTCATATTTAAGAGTTACATTATTTCATATTTCTATGAATACCCTAAAAGAATTTGAGTTTAATACCTCCTATATCAAGAAAAAAATTAGTAAATTAGTACTAGACGTAACAAATGTTAAAAAGTTACAGTTCGGCCAACCCTACGCTAAAATGGTTGAAATTTTGCCTTTTTCTCAAGCGAATAGCTTGATGTATTGCTAGTGATTTTCTTTTCAGGGGATACAGAAGGCAGCTGATTGTGTAGATAGTAATGAACTGAGCGGAACAAGAAGGTAAGCTTAGGTAATGGGGGAGTTAAAAATTTAAGGCCTATTAACTTCCATGGTAGGATGGGTTAGGTCATGACTGACGTCATCTCAGTCTCTCTCTTCGTGGTAATGTCCGTCTGTTGTGCAAATTCGTTAGATAACAAGTCTAATTAATTTTTTTTGGCATGATCTATGTTATGGTAGTAAGCGAGATTGAAAATAGTGAGAAAGATCCCACTCAATTCCGACGAGCTTGAGCCGAGCCTCGCAAGCATGCCACGTTTGCTATTTTCAACATTATTTCAAATAGTTTCAGAATTCAAGAATTCATCAAACATCCTGCAAGCTTATTACACTATTAATTCTGCGAACAATAAAGATTAACTCTAAAAATAATTCTGCTATAACTTTTATTTCTCTCATGGACTTCAATATATTCTACAATCTCAAGATATGGAAAACATCTTTCATAACACCAATTCACAAGAAAGGCCCGAAAGGTGACGTGAAAAACTATCGACCAATTGCTAAACTTTCACATATCCTAAACATTTTTGAAAGCATTTTATGTGAACTCCTTAGTTTCCATTGCAGGTCCAGCACAGCATGGTTTCTTAAAAAGCAGATCCACCTCCACAAACCTTGTAGAATTCGTTTCATTTCAATACGAAATTTTTCAAAATCATCGCAGAGCCTAAAGACATATCTCTCCTCCAAGCAGATCTCGAGAATTTCTCAAAATGGTGTATCAACTATTGCTTAAAGCTCAACATTAGCAAATGCCAGACAATGACCTTATCACGTAAACGCATTAAAACAACTCCCTGTCTTTACTATCTTCATAATCAACCCATACAAATAGTAGAAAAGATAAGGGATCTTGGCCTTTCATGTGACCATGAACTTAAATTTCTACTTCATATTGGTCCATAAGGCCAACTCACCATTATGTTTTGTAAAAAGATGGTCTAAAGAAATTTTCCAACCCTTACGTGACTCGATCGCTTTACATAACTTTTGTCCGACCTTTACTTGAGTATGCGTCTCAAGTTTGGTCTCCATATCAAGATATACATACATATATTAAGAATAGAAGGCATCCAAAGAAGATTCCTTCGTTTTGCACTTCAATGCTTTGCGTGGGTTAATCCTTTGATCTTAGCCCCTTATCGTGACCGCCGCCAACTGTTAAACCTCAACTCATTACAGGAACGTAGATAAATTGCTGACATACTTTTCATACATCGGCTTCTCTCTGGTTCTGTTGACTACTCCTATCTCTACAACTCGATTTCTTTCAACACTAACACCCGTACCCTGAGAAGCCATCGCCTATTCTATTTACCATCACACCACATCTCTTATGGCCTTAATGAGCCTCTGACCCGTATGCTCTGGGTCAATTTGAATCCAAATTCATTTGATTTCAATATCAGCACCTACAACCTTAAACTCCTTTTGTCCCAGCCCCACTCTTAGTTATAAGTAAGTTAAGACCCCACTAAAATTTTATTCTTTTTTTTTGGCAAATTATTTTTTTGTTTTTCAAAAATAAAATAGAAATTTTAAACAAAATCAAGTAACTATTGGATTTGTTATTACAATTCGAACATTTTTGTACACTTAAATATATACATACCAGGGACGAAGCGTCCATATATTGAGTGGAATGAGTGCTTCCGTTGAACCATTTGAAAAAATCGTACCTAGCAAGGAATTAAATTCAAAATTCCAAATTGTATTAATATTTTTATTATATTATTTGTATCTATTAATGAATCTTCATTTACTCTGTAAATTACGAACCAACATCATTATGACAACATTATCATCTTTTACTAAAATTACTAAAGGAAATCAAGATCTCTCTGGTTATTACAACTTAAAATGTCACACTGCAAACCAACTGAGAATGCTCAACATCACTCCATTATTTATAATGCTCAATCTCATGAAAGTTCTTGCTAAAATGCTTAACAGCTAAGCATTCCTTATTATCGCCTCCATAACTCAATTTCAAAATACCCTTCCACTCCAAGTCAACTGAAAATATACCTACAACATGACTCACCAATATTCACAAAATGCTCAAACAAAAATGATTCTCAAACAATATAGAATGCACAACAGCTGGGCATTCCAATATTTCGCATACTTAACTTAGATCTCAACCCAAAGTCAAAATAATTTTGTCTCGTTTCTTGCCTTTTGCACAATGTGTAAAGAATGAGTTGAGTGAATGCATTACGAGAATTTCCTACAAGAGAGATAGAAAAACAAAAATGTATCTATTGAGTTGCTTATTGTCTCAAACTGATAATGAGTTTAATTTCGTGGTCAAAAGGGGTAGAAGAGTTTTATTTTAACATAATGTGTGTGCAAATTGTGGTGCAATTCATTTATAACTATCAGAAAACAAACAAATATGAATTTAAAAGGTGGTAGTTTTTAATTATTTTCGTGGCGATAAATACAATCCACCTGTTTTCTGTTTATTTTTTGTTATTATAAAAAAAGTGGTCAAAAATAGTATTTCTTATATTCATATCTGAGGTTTCTTGACATTCCAGCAGAAATATAACTAAAGGTTATTTTCAATTATGAGAATTTTAAATCAAAAAAAACTTCAAGGAATCTTAAAATTTTTAATATCCCGTAATAATGGCATCTGTAGAGAGATCATATTCATGTTTTAAGAGAATTAAATATTTTTTAGAAATAAATGTAAAGTGACCATTCGTCCCACATTTACATGATCTGTCCCACACTGAAAACTGTCCCACAAATGTCCCACAAAATCAAAACATGTCCCACACCGTCGCATAAAATCGAGATATTATTTATCGTTTTTTTTTTTAACCATAATAATTTAACTGAACGCTACCATCATTTTACCAAATTGTATGAATGACATAATGACTGAACGCACTCATAGTCTCTTGATGATTATGTAAAACCAAATTCGCATTTGTAATTCAAAAAGATTGTTAACCGAAAGAAGATTGTGGACATAAAGTTTTATTATTATTTTATTTAAAATAAATAAAAAATTCATAAAAAAAAAAGATAAATGACTCCACAGTGTTTTGCTCAATTCGCATTAGCAACTTCGCAATGACTAGTGGCTGTAATGACATAAAACATAATTGTAAGATTTTTGATGAACTGGAGGGAGTGCATTAGTGCAAGTTAAATTACTAGAATTCTCTTCCTACCCTGGAGAAACTTCTGAGCTAATATCCGACTACATCTATGCAACTCTCCAAATCTATAATATTGAAATCAAACTAGCTGCTCTCTGCGCCGATAATAATGTTCTCGCGAAAATAAACGCAAAGCTTGCTCAAAATGTAATAGGCGTAGGCTGCGCTGTCCTATTGTCAACAATGCAATCAATCAAATCCAAATCAAAGCGATATTCACTGTTAAATCGAGTTATTCAAGTTGCCAACATTTATTAGAAGAAGAAACAATAACCTATGAAAAAAATTACATTTTACAGAGAAATATTTAAAAGACTAATTGATTTTCTTCTTTTTATAACCTGAAGTGATTTTATTTTGTTTTTTTTTTTTTTGTTATTGGTTTTCTTAACTGAACTGATTTTAATTTATTTGTTACTTTCTTTTAACTGAACTGATGTTATTTATTTATTTCGTTTTTTTTTTTAAGTTATATAATTGCTTTTGATACGTAACTAAGCAATAAAGTTTGTTTTCAAATAGTTATTCAGATTTTATTTAATTTTTTTTTAAAACAATTTTTCTTTATTTTCTGAAACTTTTTAAACAAAATTGAAATGTCCCTCATTGAAAAACAAAAATTTTTGTGTATAATATTATCTTGCGAAATTTTTTACTTTGTCCCACATTTTCACTTTTTGGATCTGGTCACTTTAAATAAATGTGGCCAAGAAAGGTTATCTAATCATAGCTTAGTTCTCATCAAATCGTAGGTACTTAGAGGTACTTTGCGCAAGGCATCAAGGTTTTTAGTTTTAATTAGACTTTACTGTAATATATTATTTTATGTGTATTATCATTAAGTAGAATTTAAAAGTTTGGATCTCAAATGTCTTTCATTTTTGGTTTTATGTTCAGTGCTTCCGCTATCGAAAAAGTCACGCCTCATGCCTGATACATACATGTATATTTTTAGTACAATAAATCTGTTTCGAATTTTTTAAAAGTAATTATAGCTTGCCCTTTGATAAGAAAATGTTGTTTCCAAAAAAATATTAAAACAGCATCTACTGTACGATAGGTAAGTACTTATCTACTTTTTTTCTCCATTATCGTAGGCGGTTGAACTATTTTTTAACCAATTGTTTTATTTCTCACAGTCACCTTTAAAATCTATGCAGCTATGGTTGCAGAGATAACATTTCAGAAAAGAAACCAACTTGTTCATACTAATGATAAAATGATTGACTTACTTTTAGTGAATATTAACATATCTATTGTTCAATTGTTACTTAGCAGCAAATCTAAAGTAATGTGGTCCTCTCTAACAATCAAGTATTTTCTATACTATATTTTCTATACTTGACTTTAAACTGTGATCGTAATAAATGCAATGATTCCCGAAAGTAAAGGGTGGTTAAATTTTAAGGGCCGATGTTGATTTTAAATAAAACACAAATTATTTAGGAAATTATTCTCATTTATTTTTATTATGATAATATTGGTATGGTTCAATTATGTATGGAACAAAATATCGGCCAATTGGCTACCGCGACCTCGGCGGCACACCTCAAATTTTCGATGACGCTGAATCATAATTGATAATTTCATCCTTTAGCTCTTGAATTGTTGCTGGCTTATCGACGCACACCTTTTCTTTTAAATAACCCCAAAGAAAGAAGTCCAACGGTGTCAAATCACATTATCTTGGCGGCCAATTGACATCGACACCACGTGAGATAACACGGCCATTGAATTTGTCACGCAAAAGAGCCGTTAGCCGTGTGGCAAGTGGCACCGTCCTGTTGAAACCACATATCGTCCACATCCATATCTTCCAATTTGGGCCATAAAAAATTCGTTATCATCTCACGATAGCAAACACCATTCACAGTAACTGCCTCACCGGCCTAATTTTGGAAAAAATACGGCCCGATGATGCCGCCAACCCATAAACCGCACCAAACAGTCACTCTTTGTGGGTGCATTAATGCAGAAAAAACTTGAAGTTTAGGTGTGGTTCACATTCAACACCGGCCCTTAAAATTTAAACACCTTCGACGCGGCACAAAGTACCTATAATTTATATCATTTCAATTCATAATTCATAGTTCATATGAATTATTCTATTATACTATCGATAATTTTATCTAGTGCTATTTTCTTATAAAAAATTAGACAGGTCAACAAAATTTAATATTTTTGTTGATGCAGAAACTAAAATAAACTTTTACGAAAATTTTGTATGTACAAAACTCGAATCAGAATTCAAAAATTCTATGACGTCCCGTTTGAAAAATAAAATAAAAATTGTTCTTTGTTTCCGAGGTTATGTTATAACTTGAGATAATTTTTTTTTGGCAATACAAATAATTTGTAACGGTTTCTAATAGAACTAATTTTCTTCTTTTAAATCTTTCCGATATACATACATATGTATCTTTTCTCCTCCGACAAATCTTATGTTGAAGCTAATGTGTTTGATATTATACATACATACATATATCGTTAAGTATCAGGGGGTCAATTCTCTATCTGTGAAACTGTGAAGTGATAAGTTTTTTCACAACTTCACACACTATCCGATTCGCAATTTATGAAAAAAATTAATAAAATGTCAAAATATTTTCAAATATTAAATTTGTTTTCACACTCAAAAGATTTTGTGAAAAGCCCTGATAAAATATGAAAATTACAAAAACAAAATTATACTCAAAAATGAGTATCGTATATCAAAAATGAGAGCGTTTCTCATTTTAGTACTTTTTAGTACATGTTTTGACAAACTTATCAGAATGAGTTCCAGAATCGCATTATGTGAGTTCATGAAATGTAAAAATGGCTGTGAAAACTGAAATGATAACTTGTTTATCACTTCACAGTTTCACAGATAGAGAATTGACCCCCAGGTCAAGAAATTCCAGTTTTGTTTTGCTTCAACCAATTTCATTTATATCATATCTTGACCAATTTTTACGCTTTTTGTGGAATAAATGTAGGTTATGAAAAGATCAATCAGAAAACACATTATGAATAGCAAAAATCATTTTTATCGACTCTTTAAATTCTATAGATTGAAGGCTTACAACTAACTAACTAAGGATTTCTCGAAGAAGCAAAGAGATATCGGAAGATAATTAGTTCTTTCAGAAACCCTACCTCGTGTAAAGGCATAACCTCGAAACCAGCGAAAAAAATATATTTTTTTTAAACTTTCAAACGGGTGTATATCAAGAATGTGACGTCTTTTATTTCAAATCGAAGCCGCCAACAACCAACCATTCTTTTATTTCTTGCTTAGCAACGAAAACAAATCTATTGTCAATAAACAAAAAAAATATTAAATTTGTTGTTTTCTTGCCTACCTCTAACTTTAATAATAATGTAGTTCTATCATCACTCTTTTAAATTGAATTTCTCTTTAAAAAAAAACGCCTACAACCCAGCTAACTACACCGTTCACAATAGTGAGTCGTGATCCGCCTGGAGGGGCTTCAATCGATCGCCACCACATATATACTACCAAAGATTTTAGATAATACTTAAGTAGTTATTTACAAATGTGAGCCTCTTGCATGCTCTAGTGGGAGCAATAGTGAGTAGTACTGTATCAATTATACATATTAGGCAGAAGGCCGCCTGCAAAACGTCTAGGACCTCGATATTTGCAATTAGGGCGCTAAGCTCTACACTTTGAAATTATGGTAAAGTTGTTGTCACAATTATCTAGAGTCGATTTTTTTCATACTTTGAGCGCGTCTTGCAGACGGAAGGCAGCCTGCATAACGTCTTGGACCTCGATATTTGCAATCATGGCGCTTAGCTCTACATTTTGAAGTAATGTTAAAGTTAGCATCATCATCATCATCGGCTCGACAACCGGGTTCCGGTCCTAGCCTCTTTCAACAAGTCTCTCCACCTATCCGGGCGGACGCCCGCCATCCAGTTGCGCACCCCAAGGCTTCGGGCGTCCTGATCTACCCCATCTCTCCAGCGCAAGCATGGTCAACCACGCTGGACTCTGTCTCCATTAACTCACAAACAGCCCAAAATTGTCGATCATCTCTGGTGGAGATGTCAAAAGAGTTTGACATTCACCTTACATGGGTGCCGGGGCATAGAGACATTCCAGGAAATTGTAAAGCTGACGAACTTGCAAAAAGCGGAACAATCTTACCTTTGTTGGATAGCAAATCTAACATCGGTATACCCCTAGCTACTTGTAAACTTATGCTAAAGCATGATACCATGAAGAAAGCTAACCACAGATGGACCAGCACCCCAACTTGTCGGTCTACTAAACTGATTTGGCCATTGTTTGATGCTAAACGCTCAAAACAACTAATTTCTATTGGTAGATTGCATATTAGCTCAGTTATAGGTGTCCTTACTGGACACTGCCTAATAGGAAGACATGTTTTTCGTCGAAAATGATTTTTGCAGAAGCTGCATGGATGAAGAAGAAGAGGAGTCAGTTCCTCACGTAGACTCCACTTGGGAGACTACTACTATAACGATCCTAGTGATTTAAATAATTCCGACATTCACTGTCTCAAACGCTTCATTATTAGCTCAAAATGGTTTAACGAGTAAGGGTGATTTTTGAAATCCTTGTGGTATCACAACGGACCAAATATTGGTCTAAGTGTGTTGACCTTTTCCGGTCAGCAGCCACTTTAACCTAACCTAACCTAACTATCTAATTATACTAAATATTTTTTGTTGTCAATCACATCCAAAAATTGCTGTGGGCTCTTAGTCCAATATGTTTCTAAGCGGTCGTGCTTACTTTTTTCGCAGAGAATCATTGAAAAACTTGTTGATTTGAATTCAGTATGATAATCTGTAGTTTAATTTTCAAAACTACAAAGTTGTTTTCATATATTTATACATTTTTTCCTTTATTTAATTTTATTTCATTTTGGATAACGTCAAAATGTAAATTTGAATTGAAACAAATGTAACACGAGTATTACGGTTGAATTGTTTAAGGGGATGAATGCAACTGGTTATTTCACAAGAACAATGTTTATAAAAATAAGGGTTATATAATGAAAGAGGAGAAATATTATTGCGGTGCTCGGCAGATTCATACAAGAGGCTCAAGTGAGTTATTGGAGCATATTTCCAAATATGGGACGTAAATTATTGTTTCTGTGTTTGGTATTGCCCCCTAGCTCTAATTACAGCTCACTTTTCCTTTCATTTGAAATGGCTGCCCATATCGTACAAGATCTTCCCCGTAAGCTACGTTTTCGGCAAAACTGCAGTGCGCAGATAGTTCACTAGGTTGTCTGTATACTCTGCTTCTACAAACGCTTCCAGACAGACACATTCTGCACACATCAAAGAAAATAAGTCGCCTCCATTGCTGAACTTAACAATCGTAATTCGCATGAGCAAATCATAGTCGAGATTGTTGTCTACCAACTGTCCATTTTTTAGTGACTCTTCTTCGTACCTGTCTGAGCTCGTGTTGGACATTAACGACAGCCAAATATCGATTTCGAAGAGTCATTACAATGAATCTGTCGCATTATTGTAATTTTCGAGATACAGTTTTAAAAGCAATAATCGTGTATTACAACGGATAACTCGAAAATCATCCAAATGGATTTTTTTATTTTCTTATTTATTTAATCCGTTAAAGTACTAACGTTACAAAACTTAAAACTAGATATTTTTTACCACATTTAAAATTTAAAGTGTTAGGGCCTTATTGTGAGTGTCGTTAACGTTCGATTCGATAAAAGTCGATAGTGCCAAAACGTTTGATGCGTTAAAATTTGTATCCAAAGCTATTTAGATAACTTAATGTTGTTGTAACCACGTATAAAAATACAGCTTATAGCATTTTATACAAGAATAATTTCAGATATCTTAATTTTTCGATGATCGATTTTCGACAAAAGCCATCGATCGATTAACAAACGACACTCGCAATAAGGGCCTTAAGTTCAAGCTTTAAAATATGACCATAAACATTCAATCATAAATGTTGTTAAACCGAAAGAGAGGGATTCCATTTTTTTGTTCGCAAGTGTAGTTTAAAGAAAATCGAACAAAAAGATTAGTTTTATCACCAGCAAACCAAGAACCATAAAATAAAGATAATCAGCCATCTTAATCGGAAGCTCTTATGAATCCAGAAAAAAACTATCATAATATCCGTTCGTAATGAGGGTTTATCTCATTTACGAACGGATATTATTTATTTAAAATATTTTTTTTTTTTTTTTGCATAAACACTAATTTTTTAGAAAATATTTATGTTAGGACTTAGGGAGATTTTTACTACATATCTTACTCCGCCAAACCCTTTTAAGCTGGCGATAATGTTACTGTTGATTTATGATCAACTCACTGCTGTTTCGAATCGGTGCTCGCAACTTGAGTACGTGTTTAACTCAAGTGATCGGTGTCATGGTTACAAATATGAAGCTTTTTTTTCATAGCTTCGATTGATGTAACTAACCAAACTTAAGCAAATACTTCGAATCAAGTGATCGACGTGCGAAATATCTACATCGAAATCAGAAATGACTATGGTTTAGTTGTTTTTATTTTTCTATTAAAATCAAAAAGGCTTTTAGAAAAAAAAGATCATTTATATTTCTCGAAATAAAATCTTTAAATACATTATTTTGTTTGATTTCCGTACCAGTATCTCAAAAGCGAATTTCTGCTTGCAAGTAAGATGCTACACAAATATCAATGACAACTTTTCGAGTTAGTTATTCTAACAAAAATATACAATATTAAAGGAGGAAAAAAAACATAAATCTATAAAACTATGATGAAAACTTATTACGAAGGTGTATTGTTTGCACTTATCCACTTATGATCCAACAATAATGTTGTTGATTGGAATGTGGATCAGTTTTACGAAGAAACCGATGAATCCCATAATGCAGAAACCAATAGCTGTGGCAATGGCGATTTTTTGGAATTCCTTGCGGTCCGGTTTAGTGCAACGTTTTACCAATCGTATTGAGTCTTTGGCGAAAACACGACCAGGTTCACAGAATTTAACAACTTTATCCATTATTTTCCTTGAAAAGATGGGCTTCTATGAAGAAAGATAAAAATACTTTATTTGATACGAGGGTATTAATTTGAAAAACGCCTTTCACTTTGTCATCGTGGCAAAGATTTAGGGACTTTGTCCAATTTTTCAAATGAGCACAAAGTATGAATTAAAATTGAAGTTTTTTAGTATTTTTATTAAATAAAAAAAAAGTTTTCTTTTCAATAACATTTAATAATAAATTATTTAGAATCAATTGTACTTTTGGCAGCATTCTATAGAAAAAGTCCAATTAACCCAACGGGTTATTTATGAAAAAGGCAACTATTGTACTCGGAAGTTAATATTTTAAATATTATAATTAATTTTACTTACAGTAAAAAAATAAACAGAAAACAGTGTTTAGTACTGATATTTCAAATTATTTCAATTATTTCAATTATTTTCGTTAGGGAAGAACTTTTAGTAGAACTTACTGAAATAAAAACTTTGATACGAATAATCTGAATTTCATGTTGGCACTTTGGCAGAATAGCTGAACGAAAACAAAATCATTTAACGAATGAATCTTATTTCGTGTCAAATAGTTCCGCCACGTATTAAATGAATGCATTCAGACTAGTTTCAAGAAAATATATTCGATAAGTTTTTAAGCAAGGATTTATACGCTCAGAGTTCTTACAAAGACACATAATTTAAGGCAGAGATTTTTTATTTATCAATAATTAGGTGCGTTTTATTATTCACAAATCTATCTGCATCCGGATAGGTATTAAGTTTTAACATGTATTACAAAAACAATTTGGGATCCTGTTTTCTATCGGGATCTATTTCAAAGATCCAAAAATCTGTTATTACACTGGCGAGTAGATGGCTTTTTATGGTAAGGTAGTGTGCGAGCTATAGTGTAAAGAAAAAAGACAAGAATAAATTGAAAATTTACAAACCCAAGGATAAAAAGAGACGGACTTATAACACTGCTGTCACTAAGATCCTTATCGTTTTATTTTCAAGGGAAGATCCAGATCCGGATCCAGATCCAGATAGATTTGTGGATACTAAAACGCACCTAATAATTTGGGGGTTAGTTCAGGGCCCTCATCGCGTAATTTTTAAGACGATCGTCGTCCAAACGATTGTCGAGCACGACGTCGTCAAAAGTTTGCTTCGTGTAAAGTTTCAATCGCATCGTTCGGTCGTGTCGTCCATCGTCCACAGTTTGAGAACATCAAGAAGCAATAAAATGTCATTTGGGCTGTCTGGTTGTAATCAAACTAAAGTTTTCGTTGGAAGTGAGAGAGGGTGCGATGCATTCCTTATGTTGATTTCCTTTACACATGAGAAATCAATTTCCGTATGAAGATTTCGATTAATCGACAGATTTTACGTTCCTTCACACATTTTTTTTACAGAGATCAAAATCTTCGAATCCTTATTTGAAGATGGATTTATGTATACGAAATACGCACACCAAAAGAAAACAAATTATCCGGGATCGAAATCCCTAGTGTTAAATAAAGGAAATCGAAAAATTAGTGTCCTTCGCATTCGCATTTATTCGATAGTTTCGCTTTCATTTAATTCACTTTCATTATCATCGAAAAATAATAAATTGTAATGTAGTAACATTTTTTTTAATTAATTGAAATTAAAATAAAACTTTCAAAAAATCCACAAAATGTATGAGACGATTGTAAAATAGCAATCGTTCAATCGCAATCGTTCAGTCGACCATATTTGACAGTTCAACAAGTTACATGAAGCTAAAGTTGAATCGTCTTAACGACATCGTCCAGACGATTCAAGTTTGTATGTGTTACACGAAGCAGTTCAATCGTTCAAACGACGTCGTCAAACTATCGTCGTCTTACGCGATGAAGGCCCAGGTTTTTTTAAGGATGACTGTTGTTAAAACAAAGGAAATATACGCCGTTATGTTGTGATTGTTATTCACATCTATTCTTCGATGCTAAAAGAAATTAAAAATACAACAATGTATGTAAATAGATTTTATAATGTGAAATGTACGAAAGTTTCTCATCTTGGTCATTAATAATCTTTGACATAGGTTCCCGGCCATCCCCAGTTCCAAGATAATCAAATAAGTTCTTTTTGCCTTTATGTTGAAAAAAACAGTAAGCCATGGTAAAATTGCTCTAGGTTACTTAAAAACGCTTGTGGAACGTTATGATTTCCTCCACCGTAAGTTATGCCAAACTCACATAATTCAGTCACGTATTACTCGAAAACGGATGCGGTAATTTGGCCCCAGAATAGCAGTTGAGATTGAGAACTACTTTGAATGGTCGTCCTGCAGTCAATTGTGTTCTCTCCGATATGGCACCAAATGCAACTGGCGTGCGCATGTTGCACCAAGAGACGACTATAATAGAATTCTGCTTTCCAGTACTTTCGTTTTTCATTAGCTCTATCGGGAGTGGGAGCGAATATGGTGGTTAAAGCGTGGAACAGATTGAACCAGCAACAGCACCGTCAACAGGAACAGCGGCCGCCATTAATTTAGACTCAATGTATTTCAATTGTTCAACACACATAAGAAAACATCAGCAACAGCAACGCCAACAGCGTCGTAAGGCCAAAGTCCTAAATTTGCTGTTGCTGGTGCAGTGTTGTCAACTTTTCCATTGCAATATTCAGTGGCACCACAATGAAAAACTTTTTTTCCATATGAAATGACGTTGCTGGTGGCAGCGTGTTTGAGAAATGTTTGCTGGTCAGCTTGCTGTTTGCTGTTGACGATGCTGGTGCTGTTGCTGGTTTAATCTGTTTCGCGCATAAAATTTGGGATCGGTACTGTGCCTAAATTGGAGGAAGATATGCTTAAATTTTAGGAAAAAGTCGAACGAGTTAAACCTTTCTCAAGATCTGAAAGCGTTCCTCATATGAAAATTTTTCGAAGTTTTTGAAAATATTAAAATTGGTTTTCAGAGGACTAAAACAAACCAACACTTGAGAACGTTTAAATCATTGAAACTACTTTAGGGCCTAGTTCTTTTCACATATATTCAACTGAATGGCCGGCACCCAATCTTCATTACTGAAATCGATAAAGAAGGATTGTCCAATGGGATTTAATTTGTTTCCTCCGACCAGCCCCAATCGATGATAACATAATAATAAAATCTGTTTGGAAGCTACCGAAACAGGTTGGGATATCTGCAAATTGATTTCGACAATCGAAATCATAGCTGTATTTCTTCCCAAAGAGACTAGCCCAAATCTCAGTCGTCAACACGTAAGTTGTTTCTTGTACCATGGTAATTTAATCGGCTCAATTGTATAAAATTCCATTTCGAACTCCTAGTTGTCTTGTCCCTGAAAAACCGAAAGTTAAACATTTTTAAGAATTTTTCCTATCATTCTGTCTATCTGTCAAAATTTTCACCTTTGGACTGTCTATATTGCGTGCTCAAAGTTGGGCACTATACGCATTGTTTTTAACAAAAATATTAACAAATTTGTATCCTGGAAGCAACAAAAGTAATATAAGTTGTATTGATAAAAAAATCAATTTTAATAAAAAATATTTGTATTGTTGTGAACAGAGCTTTATACTACTACAGCGCCATCTGTTGGAAAACTGCATATCTAATTTATGGAAGAAACAAAAAGCTCTTTTCCAATGTCAAATGTATTTCCCCTTATTCCAAACATCTAGAACATTCCAAGACAAGAACTTTCGAGACCAACTAATTTGAGTATATAAGGGAGTGTTCACGGTGAGCGGGACACAGTTGATTTTTGATTACGGAAGTGTGATTTTAATTTGAATAAAGTATTTGAGTTGATTATAAATTGAGATTTACTGTTTTGAATTGGAAAGTGTGAATAAAGAAGAAATACTAAAAAGAGTAATAAGTTTTATTTAAGGAACCTAGGAAAAATATTACATTGGTATCAGAAGTGGGATTCGAACCCACGCCTACAAAAGTAGACTGCGACCTCCAACCTTTGATGGACAAACTTCTTGGTCTATATACAAGAAGCAATTCGAGGCAGCTTCCACAACAAATAATGGCTGGGATGAGGCTGACAAGTATATAGCCTTAACTCTTGCTCTTAGAGGAGCAGCTGCTGAGTTGTTGCAAACCATACCAGCAGATAAGAGCGGCGACTTCAATTCCTTGGTTTTGGCTATAGACAAACGCTTTGGTAACAGCCACATGAAAGAAGTCTTCAAAGTGCAACTTAATTCCAGAGTTCAGAAGAGGGGAGAAACTCTACAACAACTGCAAGCGGACATTGAAAGGCTTGTTCATCTTGCATATCCAGATGTTGGAGAGGAAATTTGTAACCAGTTCGCAGTTGAGGCATTTGTTCGCGCCATTTCTGACATACATCTTCAAAGGGCCGTACGAACTGCTGGAAAACGAACGCTTTCGGAAACATTAGCGTTTGCCTTGACAATGGAAGCAGCTGAGCAAGCTTCTCACGGAGTATATCGACTTAGAGAAGCCGTCGTCGAAGAATGCTCATGTCAAAGAACTGATGTCCAAAGGAACCAACGAAACGGACTTGCAAAGAGCTGGAATTGCAATAAGACTGGACATTTACAGCGTCAATGTCGATTACCACCAAGAAGAGCTTGTCAACATTGTGGACACGGAGTTTCAAACCCAGAACAAAGTAACAATAACACCAGTGTTACTTCCCGAACAGTTTCCCAACAAGTAAGAACTAACTTCGAGGGGCAGAAGCTGATTTCTGGTATCGATGGCCCCAGAAACACCATCCAGGTCTCCCAGACTAAACGAGACAATAAAAGTCTGACTGTCGAGGCAATTTTAAATGGCAACAAACGTGTGGTCACCATCGACACCGGTGCCACAGCCTCCATTGTGCGTCAAGACCTAGTTCACCTGAATTGGCTACACAACACCAATAGCTACCGTCTAAGAACTGCCACAGGAGAAGCAGCTAGATTTATGGTGAAGTCCGACTTAGAATTCGAATTGCAGATCTAGAATTCTCACACAAATTTTTGGTGGCAGATATATGTGACGAATGCATCATAAGGTGTGTTTTGTTGAGCTTCTTAATGTACACATTAGGAACTGTCCAAGAAAACGATTTAGCCTTCCAGTTACATTAAGTCATTTTGATTCTAAATGTTGCACAGCCTGCTTGGTCTGTTTACTTCAGGCTTTTTTTTTTTTTTGTTTAATAAAATGGACGAAATCCCAGAAGAAGTAAGTTTGATTAAAAACAAAGAACAATTTTTGATAATAAATCTATTAATTATCCATTAAATGATATATTTTATAGATAATGAGAGAATTGGCTAGATCCAGCAAATATGAATTTTTTTAAACAGTTTTTGAATCAAGCAGTTCGAGCAGTTCAAACTCGGAAAGTCCCTGTAAAGAAGAATATCCGAAAGTTATTAATTTTTTGTGTACAATTGATAATTACAGAGAAATGAGTTCAAGTCACACTTCAGATTGAAGCGTTCAACAGTAGAGTATATAATTTGTAAGTTATCATATATGATGAAGCATATAAGGGATCACATTATCTAATTTTTTTTCTTTATAATCCTAGCACTTTATTCCGAGTCCGGGTTTTCCCCAAATTTACCACCCGTTCCGCCAGCCTCAGCAGTGGCATTATCGATAGCACAACCACAACCATCAGGAAGACGGAAATCAATACATTTATAAGGTAAAGTAACGATTCAGCCCTATTTGTCTGTCTGTCGAATTAATGAAGATTTCAAACTTCATAATTGTATTTTCTGTCCGACAGTGTACCGTACCAACCAATGTGCTATATTCGAAGAGATGGCAGCTACAGCTATACATAAAAACCTCCAAACGGAAAACAGATAATTGTAACGCGTTTAACGTGGTAATTCGAATTACTTAACGCTCGTTTTTGTTTTTAATTTGCCCTATTTATTTCAAAATAAACAAAAAAAACTTAAGTTTTCATTGAATTTGTTTTGCATTTATTTATTCTCTTATTTTCATCATTGTGAAAAGCGCTTTTGTGACGGTACCGGCGAGGAAAAATCAACTACAAACTATTCAAATACTTTGAAAACTGATATCATTATAGTTTAAATAAGTTACTGTCCTTTTTGAGCATTCTGTTTTAAAATCTACATCAATTTTAAAATCTCAATAGCTGCAGTAATCCTTTGGATTTCACTTGACGACTCAGCTAGTTTGTCAGTATTTGCGGTCTGTACATCGGTTGGAACTTTTTGTAATAATCAGCAGCCGACATGGCTTGATTTAGTTTGCCGACAGTCTGTTTGAGTTGTATTTTTTTTCTTCTCGAGCTTGGTTATTTCCTTATCGGCTTCAATCATTCCTTTAAGTAGCAAATGAATTTCACACTGACCCGAGACAGTTAGAATAGCACAGCCTTGGGGTACTTCTGTGTCAAAATTAATTTTCGAACAGAATGCCACTGTTGTGAGATCATTTGCATACTTCTTAAGTATATCGTTTGGTTGAGAATCGCTACAGACAATAAAGGCTTCACTTTTAGTCTTATTTTGAATATTGTAATCGCTACGAGCTGAATGAATGATACGTACTGCTTTTTGGACAAAGTCTACTTCACGCTCAACTTTTTCATTACGGCATGATGTGTTTTCTAAAGAAAAAATTCACAAACTAAATGAATGCCATCTTAATTTGGACATAAATTGAAAACATACCTGGATAAGAAGCCACACATATGCTAGGAGTTTGCTCTAAACGTGGTAGCCTCTGATAGAGCTCTTCCGATATAAAAGGCATAAATAGTGGTATTATCCGAAGGCCGAAATCGAGACAAGTGTAAAGAGCTTTGCGTGCTGATGCTTTCTGGTCATCAGTTCCGTTTTGGAAGATTGGTTTCAAGCACTCGAGGTACACATCACAAAGGTCATATAACCAGAAGCTATAACATGCACTTGTTGCTGTAGCAAATTCATAATTTTCAAATGCTGTATTGCATGCTTCGATGGCAGCAGCTAACTGAGATAAAATCCATACATCCATATTGTTCTTTTTTCCAGTAATAGTTATATTAGTTGTATATTTTTCATCTCCACCAAAGTACATAAGGGCAAACTTTGTTGCGTTCCATAGCTTGTTGCAGAAGAAACGGTAGCCTTGGACGCGGTTTATATCCAAGTTTATGTCACGAGCTTGAGTGATGTATACGCAGAGAGCAAAACGCAACGCATCCGTTCCACATTCGGGAATCCCGTTGGGAAAATCTTGTTTCTGACCGGCTTTGGCTCTTTCGATTTCTCTAGGATCCAAGTTA
Organism: Philhelius festivus; assembly: GCA_963931855.1. Classification (NCBI taxonomy): domain Eukaryota; kingdom Metazoa; phylum Arthropoda; class Insecta; order Diptera; family Syrphidae; genus Philhelius; species Philhelius festivus. The sequence goes on along the minus strand of OZ007556.1, from coordinate 126,721,081 downwards.
GAGGTAAGTAATTGCTCATGTAATCCTGTAAGTCTGATTTGCTGCATTATTTCGATTGGCGTTTATGTAGCTACTCAAACGGCCAGGTTCACATTCTCATCATCAAGAATATTTAGGTCGGCCGAGTCTTATCTCTTGCTTGATTTGGACATCAGCACTACTTGTTGTTGACGTCGTTGACGTTGAAAACTTGAAAGTCTTCGGCGTCATTCAGCTTCTCTTGCTTGATTACTTTTTCCAGGAAGACGAAGAGGCAAATTTCTTTCTTCTTTGAGGAAGAATTTTGTTTCCTCTTTGGTGCAACCCTTCCTTTTAGCTGAAACGGACAATCAAAATAAATAAACACGAAAAAAAGATTTGTGAGGCAGTAAATATAGATACCTCTATTAGTTTTGTATTTTCTTTTTTCCGAACTCATCGCTGGATCAACTTTTAAATTAAACAAATCTGAAATCAAATCAGCCACAGGCACAAATAAAACCATATGTCAAAAATATTGAAAAAGGATGTGTTCATGAACTATAGGTCATTTGGCAACATAAACTAATCATTACACATTCTAAATATATTGAAATTGATAAATTGTGGGGATAAATTTCAAAGTAAATGTTATTGTTTTTATAATTTTTTACTTATTTCGTTATTTTTTTCATAAATTATTTATATATTACAGATTTACCTACTTCGTTAATAATCTTATCTAAAATAGCCATACTTACCGAACATATTCATGGAAATCTTGCAGAGATACCAACTTAACACTATTAAGAAAATAAATTCATTGGAAAGTAAATGTATACATTAAAATTACTGAAGAGCAAATGTGCTGTTAACTTGTTGTTGTTGTATTTACATGCGCAAAATATGCTTAATGTGTAACATTTCTTAATGTGTACATTAAGAAGCTCAACAAAACACGCCTATAGGCATGGACTTCATGAAAGAACATCGAGTAATTTTGGATATTGGCAACCAGGTACTCAAATACCAGAATACAGAGATTCCAATGATCTATGGGCACGAAGGAATAACAACTCTAAGGACTGTCATCAAAGAAGATGTGGTTATTCCTTCTTCTTCTGATGTATTTCTTTGGACAAAATTAGAAGGTGAGTGTGGACGCCATCGATACCTAATGATGGAACCAGGCCCAGACTGTTCTTCGCAAAAGGTCATCATTGGGAAGACACTTGTGGCTCCGAAGAACAATATGGTCCCCGTACGGATACTCAACACCAAACCGTACGATGTAAAGTTAACGAAAGGAGAAATTATCGGTAAGTGCGAATCTGTCGCAGCCATAACACAAATCGACGCTGAAACACCGAGAAAGACATTAGACCCTGAGGAGCTCAATAGATACTCAATTCATCTAACCTAGACCAACATCAGGTTAAAATGGCAGAAAGCCTTCTGAATGAGTATGCCGACATTTTCGCTTCACCAAACGGGAAACATGGAAGGACACAAATGGTGCAGCATCGAATAAATACAGGAGATGCAAGACCCATTCGTCAGCCCGCAAGACGTCTGCCACTGGCCAAACAAGGCGAAGCTGAGGAAATGATTACCACCATGAAGAAGGATGGTTTGATTGAGAACTCCAAGAGTCCTTGGGCGTCACCAGTGGTCCAGTCAAAAAGAAGGACGGAAGTACACGATTTTGTGTAGACTACCGAAGGTTGAATGACGTGACCAAGAAAGATAGCTATCCCCTTCCAAGAATTAGCGACACCTTAGATGCGATGGAAGGAGCACAATGGTTTTCAACACTGGACTTGAAAAGTGGATACTGGCAAGTTGAAATTCATCCTGAAGATCGAGAAAAGACAGCGTTCTCCACAGGTAATGGGCTCTGGCAGTTCAAGGTGATGCCGTTTGGTCTTTGCAACGCTCCGGCAACATTTGAGCGTTTGATGGAGTGCGTCCTTTAAGGCCTGACGTGGAAAACTTGTCTTGTCTACTTGGATGATGTTATCGTTTATGGAAAAACATACGACCAACACTGTAAGAACCTAAGGGGTGTGTTCCAGAGACTTCGAGAGGCTAACCTAAAACTGAACCCAGAAAAATGTGCTCTGTTCAAGACTGAAGTGAAGTATTTGGGACATATCATCTCGTCGCAAGGAGTCAAGACTGATCCTGAAAAAGTTGACACCGTCAAAAATTGGCCAACACCACAGGACAAACATCAACTACGAAGTTTTCTCGGTCTTGCTACTTATTACAGACGTTTTGTTAAGAACTTTGCCGGAATTGCGAAGAATTTGCATCAGCTTACGGAAAAGAACAAGCAGTTTAAATGGTCAGGTAAGTGTGAAAAAGCCTTCCAAGAACTGAAATACCGTCTATGCAATGCTCCGGTGCTGATCTATCCGACTCCAGGCAAGTCTTTTATCATCGATGCTGATGCAAGCAACGTGGGAGTCGGCGCAGTTCTGTCACAAGTTCACAATGGCGAGGAAAAGGTTGTCGCCTTTAAGACTTTAGAAAAGGTGAGGCAACGATTCTACTGGTTGCATGCAAGAGACGACGTTGAAAAGTGGTGCCGAAATTGTGACGCTTGTGCTGCAACCAAAGGACCTGGTAGAAAACTGCAAGGAAAAATGATGCAATATAATGTCGGCTCACCGTTTGAAAGGATTGCTGTTGATGTGGCTGGCCCATTTCCGGAAACGAATGCTGGAAACAAATACATTCTGGTGGTAATGGATTACTTCAGCAAATGGCCTGAGGCATACGCTATCATACGCCATCCCGAACCAAGAAGCCAAGACCGTGGCCGACCAGATTGTGTCTAACTGGGTAAGCCGGTTCGGTGTGCCTATGGAGCTCCATTCTGACCAAGGAAGGAACTTTGTGTCGAACATATTCCAAGAGGTGTGCGCGTTCCTTGGCATTAAGAAAACGAGAACCACACCACTTCACCCCCAATCTGATGGAATGGTCGAGAGATTCAACAGGACCTTAAAAGAGCACCTCACTAAAGTTGTAAGCGACCACCAAAGAAACTGGGATAGGCACATACCACTATTTTTGATGGCCTACCGAAGTGCAATACATAGCTCAACAGGACAAACACCATCTGAAATCCTGTTTGGAAGAAGCATACGGCTGCCTAGTGAGATAAGGTTTGGACACCCATCACAAGAGTCTCAGGAAAAAGGGGATTACGTGAGTGACCTGAAAGAGAGGCTAACCGACATCCACGAAAGGACCAGGACTAGAATGAGCGCTTACAGCGATCGAATGAAGACAAGGTACGACACAAGAGCAAACACGACAGGATTCCAAGTATGAGATCGTGTATGGCTGTATAATCCACATCGTCAAAAGGGATTGTCGCCGAAGCTTCAACAAAACTGGAAAGGCCCTTATACTGTCGTCACGAAAATCAATGATGTCGTTTACCGAATTCAAAGAGGGTCAAGAGGAAAGTTAAAAGTTCTGCATAGCGATCGACTGCACCGATACAGTGGCGAATCTGGAGATATAATTGTTCGGGACGAACAATCTTAAGAAGGGGGCAATGTTGTGAACAGAGCTTTATACTACTACAGCGCCATCTGTTGGAAAACTGCATATCTAATTTATGGAAGAAACAAAAAGCTCTTTTCCAATGTCAAATGTATTTCCCCTTATTCCAAACATCTAGAACATTCCAAGACAAGAACTTTCGAGACCAACTAATTTGAGTATATAAGGGAGTGTTCACGGTGAGCGGGACACAGTTGATTTTTGATTACGGAAGTGTGCAAAACTCTGCTTATTGGATTGTGTAAAACAAGTGTGATTTTAATTTGATTAAAGTATTTGAGTTGATTATAAATTGAGATTTACTGTTTTGAATTGGAAAGTGTGAATAAAGAAGAAATACTAAAAAGAGTAATAAGTTTTATTTAAAGAACCTAGGAAAAATATTACAGTATTTTAAAATGTTTGAATGAAAAAGCTGTATTGGTGTCATATTTAAAATGCACGGGCAACTAACACATGTTTGGACTGTGGGTTTTTTCCTTTTAATTTAGCTTGTAGGTTGAAAGAGAACGAACCGTCGAAGTCGCTGCTCTAGGTAGTATATTTACTCTATGACCTCACCTGTTATATATTTTTTTAAATAACATGAGGCGTTCAGCTCAGAGTAGGGAACTGAGCTGTCAAAAACAGATCTGTGTTTTTTTTTTAACTCAGAGACATCAGAGCGCTCAAGCGTTTTTCTTTTTTATTTCAGAATATAAAGCTGTACACAGAGTCCAAGCATATGGAGCATGTTCTCAACATCCTCTGCTATGAGCCATTGACGTATTAATATTAATAAGTCAATGCTCTGAGCGCTCTGAGCGCTCTGAGTTGTTTTTGAAACACACCTAAGGACTTAGCTATCATCATTTTTTTATTTGTTTAATTTCCAACTGCCAAATGCTTGTGTTAACCATTTAACTCTGTTCAGATATTTTATTTTGAGCTCATAGAGCTCACTCTGAATACGCTCAGAACATGCTCAGAATGAAAAAAGAAACACATATTCGAAGCTCTGAACTGTAATTTTTCCAACCCATGCAATTTCTTGTGCCCCAGCCACCACAAACTCGGCTACGGGCTGAAAAATCGCAAGGTATTTTTGCATCGTTTATAAGCAGTCAAGAGAGTGGAGAAATGAGTTCAGTTTCATTAAAAGTAGCTGTGCTTATGGTGGATTTACATCTATCTGGATTTAATTTCTTCAAAAAAAAGGGATGCCAAATACAGAATTCCTATTTGTTAGATAGAGAGAAAAGAGCAAAATGCAGAAGAACTTCAAATCTGCATTAAAGGAAATTCGAGAAATGCATAAGTCAAGATTATAGCAAAGATGAACATGTTCATCTTTATTATAGCATCTTCGTCTGCATTTTGTAAATTTGCGAAATTTTCATATTTTTCTATATTTTTTTAACTGGTGCATGATATGAAGAAAAAACATTAAATCGAAATGCAAAAGAACGGAGGTAAGTTCAATTTTCATTGCACTGTTTCGTATTAAAGCCTAGTACTCAGATCGAGACAAGATAAATTTTATCTCTACAATTTTAATCTCCACGAAACTTTTCTAAATCTCGCGCAAAAGTTTGAAGTTGGAGAGATGAAATCTAATTTAATGCGTTTTTTAGTGTATGTCTGGAACGGGTTGTCTTACAAAAATCGTTCATACCTTTTTGGAATCTCCTCTTGATACTCTCAAGGCAAGAATCAGCACCTTTTACAATAAAACCAGTATTGACAAAAATTACTTTCGGAAATAGGGTGGCTGTCAAAATTGTCAAAATTTGTCCCGCAAAATAATGCTTGTATCATTCTTTTTCCTGGCAAAATTTAGTGGAGACATTTTGTACAGCAATGCACCAAAGTATGAATTTTGCGCGCGAACTGCGTACTGCTCGGAAAAATATCCAAAACAAAATTTGTCCCACGACAAAAAATGTATGGGAGACAAAATTTTTCCCAATCTGCGTACTAGGCTTAACAAGTCAACAAGTTATAGCAGCTTATAGGAACTAAAAAAGAGTTACTACCTGTGTATTCTCTACCACTTTCGGGGTTCGACCTTTGAGTATATATAATATGGAGGGCTCGTTCCTATCCCTAATGCATTGTAGTACTTGAAGTTGTGATAGGGGTCGCTGTCTCACTTTCTGTAAGTTACGCCGCACCTCCATTAGCAATATTTATTTCTGACATTATATTAGACACTATATCTGAAGTTTATATTTCTTTAACTCTGTGGGCAAATTATGTCGTGATTATTCATTCCTCGCCATAATCTCAGCAGGTTAGTCACGTCGTTAGATTTTAGCGATAAACGCAATGGAACAACTAGAAGAGGCAAGACGGGAAGAATACAAAAGGAAGCACAGGTTTTGGGTCAATCCATTTTTGAGCAAAAGAGATTTGCACGACCTTGAAGAACATTTGCTCCGAGACATAATTGAGTAGTCCCACAAGCATGAAAAGTCTCTGAATGCCCTAACTAATTTAAAAAAAATTATCAAAATACTTACTATCTTCAATGTTTGATTCTTTTAATGTTAATTTTGGCCTGCAAACAACCAAACAACATTATGTATGTACTTCAACAGACAGTAAATGGTAGAAAAATTACATCTTGGCTTAACAGGACATAATTTCTATACGAAGTGAAAACATAACATGAGTTTGTCAATGAAATGAAGGAATGTTACATGAAAATGTGGGAATTGGTGTCAAGACTCGACGTCTTGTGAGAAATTTTGTGTCTAGTGAAGTCACGAGTCACGAAACGTCAAAATTTATATCTGCATTTATTTCTTCTACGAAGACAAGAAATAAATAGAAAAAATTATGTCTAAAAATAACAAAAATCGAGACATAAGGGGGCTCCACAAGAAATATTGGCTACATGACACATTTCTTGCAATCATTTATTTCAAGTGGAAGCTCAGTGTTAAGGATACAGCCGTATCCTCCGATTTGTGCTTACCTTCTCCTCGCATATAGTTCTCCGTCACATGTGATATGAAGCACTCGGCAATAAGGGTGTTCACATGGAAGAACATCTTGTACAACATGGTTCGATAACCATCAATGTTCTATCATATGAACGCAAAACCGAACAATGTTGCATTCATTGACCTATTATACATGGACTGCCAGAGCCCAACTTCACGATGGTTCAACTTAAAACTATACAGAACTAGCGCTCTTGGTGCAAACTCGGAAAACATAGTGTAACTTTTGGTTTTGGTATTTGATATATCAATTTTTGAAACAATTGAGTTTGTAAAGGGTGTTGAGCGGGAATTGTTTAAGTTTATTATTAAATAAAAACTTGAGGGCTATTTTCATGCTTTTTTTGCCGATTTAAGAGTCATAATAGCATTTATCATAGACTTATATCAATTTGTAAACACCTTATTGTATTACACAAATAAAACTTTCAACTTTTCATTTCAATTTATTGTGAACTTGTGTTCAAATCATGATGAAAACTATCTAGTAAAAAATGCATGCAATTCAACATGAAAAGATAAATTAAAAAGTTCATATTGTTCTACTTGCATTTATGTACATAGGAGATTTTTTTGAAATAATAGCAAATTCACTTATAGTTAGATAAATATAATGACAAAAATGCCATTTTCATTTTAAAATATAAATATAAATTTACGAAGAACTGGTTCTACCTTTTTATAAGGTTACCTGTCAAAACCATACAGCAACAATCGCCAAGCAATTCAGGCCCTAGAAGACAATATTCGCAGTAAAGCGATTTTCTTTAAACTAAATGCTTTGCTCTCGCGTATTCACAAATTTCGCTGAACACCCTTTATATTATTGTTATTATTTTGTCTTGGATAACGTTAAAATGTAAAGTTCAAATTGAGATAGATGGCTATAGTTTCTATGGCAAAAATAGTAGTTCAGGCCAGGAGCCAAGAGATGGCCTCTGGAATTAATATTTATTTTTACCACTTTTGCACCAAGAGCTCTAATGTTGGTAGTGAGAAGTTGAACCATATTCACAGAGCGTTTGTATGGAAATTTCATACGACTAGCAGTCCATATATAATACGTCAATGGTTGCATGATTTTCAAAATATTTTGAAAACCTGGGTGGTTCGTGCAACCAACCAACCTGTGTGAACAGATGTTGACAACTTTGATATTTTTTTTCATTCTGTAAATTGTCTCGGCCATAAAACATTCAACGGAAAAATGGCATCTATACCAAATAATGAGTTTTAAAAAGATTTTTTGAACTTTATAATAAGAAATTTACCAGAATTGTGGAAAATAAAAAGTAAATTTTGTAAGAATAAAACTCCTAACAAAATATAAAGAAGTGGAAGAAAATGCAAGTTTCGTGTTTTCTTCCTCTTCATGCATATCGTTCATAATTACGGCTGCCAAAATTTGTATCGCCATACTGCTTCCGTTCACTTCTAAAGCTAAGTGTACACGATTGGTAGATCTTACAATAGGTGTGTTTTATTCACTGCTGCATAGCTAGCGCAGCAAAATTTCCCTCGGCAAACAACAACAATTTGATTGCTGGCGAAAAAGAAGCCAGCAAAAAAAATGGCAGCTTTGCTGGTAATAGAACTTTAAATTATTGAAACGAAGGTGGCGCTATGCAGTCAATTTTAAAATTATTTTGTTTCGCAAATGTTGGCAATTGCTCATATTTGAAAGTTAAATTCCATTTCACATTTAAATTTGGCATTAGGAGCATCGTATACAAATTATTCAAAAAAGGAAAAAAGGTAAATATATAAAATATGTTAATTTTTCGAATATTTCAAATAAAAACCAACTTTTTAACTATACAGACCAAAGCGTTGGAGCCATGACGAAACAAAGGCGTTGCTGCATTTTTACACCTCTCGACAACGTGAGTTTGAAGTCAGCAGGAAGAGGCGGCTTGCATACGAGAATGTTGTCGAAGACCTAATTTCGGCCGGATTTGTAAGTCTTAATAAATTGTTGATACCAATAAAATAAAACAATCTCAATTCGTTTCAGGATTCAAGTATTACCGCTCACCAATGTGAAATAAAAATGCAGACTTTGCTGAGGGCATACAAAAGTGCCAAGGACAACTGCAGTGCAACTGGTGCATCTCCTTGCACTCCTCCATTTTTCAAAGAAATGGAGGAAGTGTTTGGAAATAAACCTATCCACTCTTCAAGCCAGAGTATAAACACTGGAACAAGGTTCTTGGTGAGTTTGTTTTAAATACATAATGTCTAAGAAGAAAATTTGAGTTGTATTTGCTTTCACAGGACTCCAATGCATCAGTTGCTTCACTAACTGCAACGGCGACTGATAGTGTGCCCTCCACATCGTCGCTTTTAAGTTCCATACAAGGAAGCATCGAGGAAGTATACGTAATTGAATCTTTATCTGAAGCTTCAGCATTGAATGTCGAGCGAGTTACCGCTTCAGAAATTTCGAGTGCTGCTAAAAAAAAAAAAAAAAATTACAAAAACCGAATACTTGAAAGCGAAGCTTGAGCTGAAAGAGAGTGAAATGAAAAACGTTGAAGCGCGCTTCCAACAACGACAGAGAGAAAAAATGGAGCGTTTCAAGTTGAAGAAGGAATTAATGGAAGAAATGCTGAAAAAAATGAAGTAATGTATGTAATCATAGGCAGTTATATGTACCTATACTGAAAATAATTTTTGTTTGTTTTTTTCTTTTCAGTGCCATTATCTGTGATGAATAGGATGTGTATATATGTATAGCTGTATTTTGAACTATGTTTTTTTCTGTGATGTATATACATACATACATACAATTTTTTTTGATTTTAATTACTTTTTTTGTTGTGTATTTATAAGTATTCAGTTTTGTGTGATGTATATGTATATGTATGTGTATTGAGTTTAAGTCCGTCTTTGTATAGTGAATTTAATTCCGGTTTTTTGTTTTGTATTGTTTGTATGAATGCAATTTTTCTTAGGAATGAATTCATATTTTGTTTTTGTTTTTTTTTTTACGTTTTAACTGAACTGCAGAGTAATCTTATCTGTGATGTATCTATATATAATCATATTTAAATTGAATTTTAACCCTTTTTTGTTATTTTATTAAAATGAATTTTTTGTTTTTGTTTTTTGTATTTAACTAAGGTACCTAGTTTCTGTTTCTTTGCTTGGATAAAGTTAAAAGAAAAATAATAAAATCATTTATTTTTTGTCTCGAATTTTGTTTTTTAATTTTCAATTTTCTGCTTTACAATATATGTTGTTGACAAAGGTAATCAAATAGTCTTTGGCGTCGATCACCAGGAAGGTTGTTTTCCAGTTCATCGTTGTTCTGTAACGTGTTTTCTGATGGGATTATTTCTTCATTCATAGAAAAGTTGTCGTCATTAAGTATACACAAATTATGCAAAACACATGCGGCAACAACAATTTCTTTCACTGAATCTAGGTTTCTTTGTTCAGTAAATTTATTTATTCTTCTGAATCTTCCTTTGAGTAGTCCAAAAGCATTTTCCACTATAATTCGAGTTGAGGAATGGATGTAATTAAAGCGCTTCTGTTGATCAGTAAGTCGACCGAAATCCTTGAAAGGTGGAACAATCCAATTCGATGCAGCATAAGCGGAATCACCTAAAAGAAATTTGTTAGACGGAAATAGTCGATGACAATTTGTCTGAGCTTTTCGAAACAAATCGGATCTCCTCAGAACTCTGCTGTCGTGTAGAGAACCAGGCTCGCCACAACATATGTCTATGAATTTCTTGTCTGCATCAACCACTGCTTGCAAAACGATTGAGAAGTTTTGTTTCCGGTTATAGTAGCACTCTTTATGTTCTTTCGGAGCTGCTATTATGATGTGTGTGCAATCAATGGCCCCAATCACATCTGGAATTCTCTTTTTCATTTCAAATTTTGAACAATTTTGTTGAATTACTTCCCCTTGAGGCCACATTATGTATTCGTCAGCAATTGAAACAAGCCATTTACTAACACGTCCAACTATAGACCACGCGGTAGATTTTGCAACTCCAAAAAGGTTTCCAAGTTGCCGAAATGTCACGGTGTTACAAATATACCACACAAACATGAGCATTTCTTTTTTGGCGTCGACTTTTTTCTTGCCTCCAGGATTCGTAGTTGTGAAGATTTCAGAAAGAGAATATTTGACTGAAATTAAATTGAAAGAGGATTATGTATAAAAAAAAAAATAATAAATATCTTACCGACTAATTCTTCCAAAGTGGGTCTTTTCAGTCTGAAATGTGTTTTGAAGTCATCATTGCTGTAGGCTTCAATTGTTTCTATGAAATTGGAAACACTTGCATGGATTTCTTCCTCTGATAAAGAATCATCGGAGCTCTCACTGATTTCAAGATTTGAGCTTTCTCCACTGCTAGAAGATGACTCTAAAAATTCTATCCAGGACTAAAAGAAAAAACTGTATTTTTTTTTAAGAAAACGAGAAATGCATATAATCTTTTACCTGTATTGCTTCTCTGTTCATTTTATTTGTTTTATTTTTAAATATTTCGTAATTCAATTCAATAATTCGTTTATTTACTTCACTTCTTGCTTGCCAAATGCAAATGATGTTTTGACATCAGATTTTGACATTTTCTATAATAATGGCCAACATTGAAATATAAATTAAAATTGACATATGGAGTGAGTTTGATCGTTTTATTCGCACTTGAATGCTGCGCTGGCTATGCAGCAATGAATAAAACACACCTAATATTGTCAGATCTGTCAGTGAAAAACATGCTTACAATGTCTTACAACCGTGTAGTCTTACAATTAATTGTCAGAAAATTTGTCTGACAATTAATTGTTAGATCATTGTCTGACAATTAATTGTAAGAAACCTGACAATCATGTGTACGCTAGCTGACAATCGTGTAATCTTCCAATTAATTGTCAGAAAATGTATCTGACAATTAATTGTAAGACGGTAAATTGTAAGGTATTTGATAATCGTGTACACACACAATTTATTGTCAGGCCTGCCAATTTTTATCGTTGTCTGACGTTTCTGACAATGAAGAAATTGTAAGATGTTCGTTTTTTAGCATCATACAATTTTTTCATTGTCAGAAAATTTGCAGCCAAGGTTTAATTGTCAGTTTCCATAACCAACAAAAACTGACAATTAATTGTGTGTGTACACTGTTGGTAGAAAATCTACCAATCTCTTACAATTAATTGGTAGGTATTAAGCCGGCTATCTGAAAATGAATTGTCAGCCAACTTCTGACAATTATTTGTAAGAGATTGGTAGATTTTGTACCAACCGTGTACACACACAACTTATTTGTCAGCTCATTGGTAGATAATTGTCAGACATTGTAAGATCTTACAATATTGTAAGATCTACCAATCGTGTACACTTAGCTTAAGATATAAAAATAATGATGTTCGACAACATCAGTATCCTATGTGAACGCAAAGTAGTATGTACAGTTATTTTCCCATGGAACAATGTTGTACAACCATGTTCTTCCATGTGAACCCCCCTAATAACTTTGTCTTACACAAATTTGAGTAGCGCCCCCTATGATAGTCACGCATTTGGAATAGAAACGAGCCCTCCATATTAGGGGTATTCATGTAAGCGCGGAAAACCCTCGTAAACCTCGTAAACCAGATAATTTTATCTCCGCAGAAACGAGCTGTCAAAATTTGTATGGGAAAAAGTTTCTGCAAATCGCATAAAATTATCTCACAAATTTGCTGCGGAAAGTGCAGAAATAAACCTCGTAAACTAAAGAAGTATGGATTCTGACTTTTAATTTGACATTTCACAAAATATTTCCCACGTTTACGCAAGTATTTCTTAGGGGGTGTTCATGAAAACATGCTGCGGAAAGTTATATCTTTCTACAAAGCGGAAAATTATCTCGTTACATGAATACCCTTATTATATATACTCAAAGGGTTCGAAATACATCTGCTGCCTCTCTCTACTTTGCAGATGCAGAAACATGTAAATCCCCTTTTAGAAGAATACATGCAAAGATTAAAAATTGCTTTCGTGTAAAGCAGTCAAATTTGGCCTTGTTGGACATACCTCTTCGTCAGGTTAGGTAACTTAAAAATATTTAAAAATAAATTAGTTTGACAATTACTTTTTTTAATCGGCTTTTCCACACTCCATTGAGATTGAGAAGTTAGAAGATGTGAAGTGCAAAAATTGCAACGTTTGCAACGAAATTCAAATTATGTACCTTTAATTCCTTCAAAAACTACTTCTACAATATAAAAAGAACATTTATGTCATTTGGCATATTTTTTCTTAAATAATATATAGTTTTCAATAATTTAAACCCTTCAATCGTGTGTACACATTTATTATCAACTCAGCAGACAGCCTTAAGAAAAATTAAACATGGAGGATGAAATGATTCTTAAACAGCCTGCGGATCGTCGTTTAGCTGGAGACACTAAAGATTTGCCACCTGGGCCGCCTGGTGCGGAAAATGATGAAGAATACAATGACACAAAGAAAGAAGGTAAAACAAAGTAAATGCATTTTGCATTTTTAACCCTTATAATAAATTTCAATATATTTTTAGAAAAAAGCATCAAGGAGTCGTCGAAGTCTCGACGGCGTTCACCCTCTGGAAGTCCACCATCCTCCAAACGCAAATCACCATCAAGGGGCCCGCCAAGGTCACCACGCGGGCGACGGACACCATCTCCTCGTCGTCGTTTCGGTCGTAACCGCAACGATTATAGTCCTGATCGTCGTAGATTCAACGACCGAGGGCGTATGCGCCGCTCTCCTGTACGGAATCGTTCGAGAGACAGAATGGATCACCGTCGTAATGGACGTGATCGATTTCGAGGAAGACGCGACAGTCGCAGCCGTAGCCGCAGTAACAGTCCAATAGGAAGACGTCGATGGTCACCGAAAAAAAAGCCAAGTTCGCCACCAATTCCTCCGCCCGGAGCCCAATATAGTGTTACTGCTCCTGGATTGTATCCGGATGCTTACGCAGCTTATGGTCAGTATGGACCGCCACAACAAGCTTATGGGCCTGGTGATTTCGTAGGTGCACCTCCGCAAGCTACTTTCGCACCAGGGTATCCACCTCCACCGACATGGGGTGTCCCACCGGAAAGTTATCAACAGCCCAACTGGGTACCGCAGACAGATTCTATGCCTCCAGTCATGATGCAACAACAACCGTCCGGAGTTGTGCAACAGACAGTTGCAGTTCAACCACCTGGTACGCAAGCACCTCCTCCGACTTTGGTAGTAGTCGAAAAGAAGAATGAAGTTAATCCAACACATGACGGTATGTATTTTTAAACTTCTTATATTAAAAGAAAAAAAACAAAGTTTTTGTTTTTACTTATTTTTGGTACATATTATATATAGTTTTATCCTTTTCATTACTTTTTCGTATAATATCGATTGTATTTCTGTTGTATTTTTTTCTTTAGTATAATTTTGTCGGAGCATTCCCATTATAAAATATGCAATTTGGATTATAATACATACATTTTTACTTGGGATATATGTATAAGTACATATACTATGTATATGTATGTACATACATATGTATATGTAGGTACTAGGTTCTTATAAAAAGATATGCATTCATAAACAAAATAAACTAAAAATTAGGTTTAGCAGTTCTCTCTGTTTGGATCTCCCGATTTGGCTTGGTCTATAACGGCTACACATTTTTTCGCCTGCCATCTTTTTTTTACAAGATTAAAACATTTTTTTTTATTCCAAAACTGTTTACAGAGATGTTTATAAAAGAATTAAATATATTACTTTGAGTAAAGACTAGTTTAATACAAAAAAAAAATGTTCTTTTTCGAAAAATGGTTACCAATGGTGCCGTAGAACCATTTTTTATTTTCGACTTTCTCGAAAACAGCAGCACTGGTAACTTTTCTGTATTTTCAGTGCTGCGAATTAATGATTTATCAACAAATATGAAACCATTTTAAATCATCCCGTTAGTTACATTACTTACCATAGAAAAGCTATAGGTACAAAAGCATCTTTAAAGTTCAAATAATAAATATTGTTTTTAAAAAAAATAAAATCTTGATTTTAAAAATTCGATTATTCATAAGCTATACTCAGAATGACAACAGCAAAACCGATGCAGGGTGTGCCTTCAAAGGTAAAACTTTCCAACATTTCATTCCCTACAAGACTACAGCAAGGATGAAAATACCCTTCCCTGATGACAGCCTATTGTGATGATTTTTGGGACAATTTGTCCTACGCATACTTCCACGTTCTTGTGCCTAGTATTTCACTTATCCATATTTTTATAGTACGCATTTGTTTTCAAGTGTTTCGTATAAAGCTTTTTTAAGCATTGTAAAGCTTTGTAGGCCCATAAAGCCGTTTTTTCACAACTGTAATTTTTATTAATGCTTCTTGAAAGTTCAGTAAAAAGATGTTCAACTAATCGGCCTAAATGACTTTGGATTGATGAAACTTTTTTCACAGATACCCATAGCAATATTACCTCCAAGTATGCTAATAATGTAGAGCATTATTTTTTTCTTCCATATTCATAAAGTTCATATTTCATATTTATTAAATAGTCCAGTCAAATTAGGCCGGTTTTTTTCACTCGGAGTTGAACATAACTTGAGGATTTTTACTTTCAACTCGTGATTTTGTTTTTATTCACTCAAAGTTGACGTTTTTAACTCTCGATTTTCAACTCTAGAGTTGGTCAACTTTAGATTTTCTCAACTCCCGGAATAAATAGAAGTTGATAGAGCAAACTAGAGAGTTGACATGAAATATTGTTTTTTTTTTTTTTCAAATAAAATACACGCATTTTGTTTCAAAAGTTTGTTTGCTTCAATTTTCACGACAAAAAATTAAAGAAACATTGCTATAATGTTCCGCAGCAATTATTTTTGGGATAAGTGTCCATCAACTTCGTCAATCAGTAAAAACTTTGTATATACAAAGGTAAAAGTGAAGATAATGTAAGTGAGACATTGTTCTTAGAAAGAAGACAATACAAGATCTTGCCACTCATTGAAGTTAAAAAGTATTATTATTATTATTATTATTTATTTACATACAATTACAAATTATAATGTAAATATGGAGAAAAAAAAAAAGAGCCTAGCAACATAAGACTTTCAGCTCTAGTTAAGAAATATGCAATATTAGTTAAAATATTAAAGAAGTATAAATTACGATAAATATTAAAAAGGTTATATGGATATGTTGGCGCTGTTGAAGAAATCAAATATTTTAGATATGTTTTCGTGACTGAATGTGTTCAGCAATGAGTAGACATTTTGGTTGTAGGAAAGAATCGAATTGAATTGCCTGGATACGTTGCATGGATTTAGGCCAAGCAGATGATTAATGTCCAATATGCTGTTGCATGCTGGGCATAGAGGTGGATCAACTCTTTTAAGTAGGTGCTGGTGAGTAGTAGCTGTGTGTCCTAGTCGTAGGCGAGCAAATGTGGTATTTTGTATTTTAGAAGTTGATGTTGGGTAGGTAGGCGAAAGGCGATCTTTGTTAGTCCTAGAATAGTGTGTGTGATGGCAGAGCCAATCTTCCAGGCGTTTCTTTTTAATCAAACTGTCGATATGCCTTTTGAGATCCAGTTTGGAATACGTGTTGAAAAGGTGGACTGGAGATTTGGCTGCTAGATTAGCTTCGTGGTCTGCGAGCTCATTGCCAACAATCCCAATGTGACTGGGTATCCACATCAGCTTGATTGCGTTTTCATTGTTAATCAGTAGATTTCTAATATTATTTATAACAAATGATCGATGATTGGGATTGATGACGGCGTTGAGAACTGAGAGGCTGTCCGAGCAAATTATAGTATTTTTTTTTAGCTTGTAGGATGTTTTGATGGCTTCTAGTATGGCCAGCGCTTCCGCAGTAAAGATAGATGAGAAGTGAGGAAGAGTGCCCCTTATCAGAGGTGGACCGTTTTCGGTGGTGACTGCAAAAGAAGTATTGTGTTTGGACTTTGATCCGTCGGTAAAAATAGTACTCCATCCTTTGGTTCTAAGGTTTGATATTATTTCCAGGTAGCATTTTCGGAAAATGATATTGTTTGTGTTCTTTTTTCGATGCTCAGCTAGATTTAGTAGTACAGACCCTGGATTGATCTTCCAAGGTGGGGCAGACTGTCTGGTGTGTTTTATAGATTCAAAAGGTATGTCCATTTGTTTTGCTGTAGAAATTACGTTTGAGATGGTAGAAGGTGTTCGTTTTATTTTTTTGTGTTTTGCGGCCAAAGTAATGTCTTTGTTAATTATTGAGTTTTTAGAGAAGGAGAGTTTGGGAATCAGCTTCAAGAAAACTTCTTCTTGTCTCTGCTCTATGGTTGGGAGTCCAGCTTCTGCCATGATATGTTGGATGCGAGTTGTCCGATAGGCGCCAATACTTCTTCTAGCGGCTTGATTGTAGGGTGGTTTAAGAAGATTTAATGTTGTTTTTGGACACTTGCCATATATACATAAACCATAATCAATTTTGCTTAATATTATGGAGCGCGTAATATTGCAAAGCGTGTTAGTATGAACGTCTAGTTTTTTGCTTGATAGGTAGCTTACAATTTGGGCCCTGCTGGCTAGGCTCTTTTTCAAATCTGTACAATGAGGTGTCCAATTATATTTAGTATTAAATAGTAGTCCTAATATTTTTAGATTGTTAACATTTTCTATATTAATATTGTTATGATTAAGTTCAAATTTACAGAATAGTTTACGACACACATGCATTGTCTTACACTTATCGAGAGATAGTTTGGCACCAGAGGTGGTACACCAATTCAAAATATCATTTAATAAATTGGAAAAGATGTGTTTTACATCTTCAAGATCGTTAATTCTACAAAGTATGTAAATATCGTCTGCGTATATGCAGTGGTCTAGAACTTTATATTTGGTTATAATTGTGCTGATTGCATCAAAAGCTATGATAAATAATACCACAGAGAGAGGGGACCCTTGGGGGATGCCGTTTTTAAGAGGATGGGAAGGGGAGAAAGTATTGTTAACTTTGGTAGACATTTTACGGTTAGAAAGAAAGGATTTGATGAAGTTAAACATCTTTGGGCCAACACCCCAATCTCTTAACTTACCTAAGATAAGGTGAATACCAATCCGATCGAACGCTTTTTCGAAATCTAACGAAAGCAGTGTAACATGGTTACGAGCAGATAGAGCGTTTGAGATATAATAGTCGATATGAAGTAGGGCGTCGGTACAACCTCTTTCGGGCTTGAACGCTACTTGATTGGTACTTGTAAGTTCTTGAGAATCTATAAACCAGAGAAGTCGTTTGGAAATTATTTTTTCAAGTACCTTGGAAGTACAAGGAATGAGAGAAATAGGGCGATACCCATTTACTGAATCAATTGGTTTATTCGGTTTTGGTATAGGGATTACTGTGGCAGATTTCCAGTTTTGTGGTATAATACCGGTTGCATAGATATTATTGTATAAACGCAGAAGCCTTTTTTTAATCAATGAAGGCAGATTTTGTATCATAGGGTAAGAGATACGATCTCTGCTGGGTGTTTTACCTTTTAAGGTCTTAAGACAACAATCAAGTTCAATAGCATCAATTGGGCTCTCTAGATGCTTAGCTGGTAAATTAAGATCAGAAATGGCGATTGTTGGATGACAAAGGAAGCTGTTTTTCAGAGAATTAAAGGTGTTTGAGAAGTTGGAGTTGTCAGAGAAATTTGACCATGTTTGAGCAAAGAGGTTACAGATATCAAAGGCTGAGGAGATGGTTCCGTTTGCAGTAGCGATGCACTTAATGTGTTTTGGGGCGAAGCTCCCCGTGAGACTACGGATATTATTCCAAATTTTGGTTGGAGAAGTGTTGGGATTAATTGAAGAGGTAAACTCTCTTAAACATTTGGCTTTACTTGCTTTCATCTCTCTTCGGAACTGCGCATTAGCTTTTTTAAAAGTTATAAGATTTATTTGGGTGGGGTGTTTTTTGAAATTTTGCCATTTTTTCATTTTTTGTTCCCTTAAAGACTTTAGGGTGGAGTTCCACCATGGGACTTGTCTTTTAGTTGGAATTGGATGACTTTGAGGAATAGATAGGTTTGCAGCTAAACGCATACCTTTTTGAAGCAAAGACGCTTCTTTATTAATATTATCGGACACTTCTTTATTTAGAAACCAGTTCTCGACGTTTGATTGGAATTTGTTCCAGTCGGCCATGTCCGTTTTAAATTTGGGAGAGGGAAGGGAAATTGATTGATTATCTAGACCTTTAGCAAGAGTACAAACAATAGGATAGTGATCACTATTGTGGAGGTCGTCAAGAGTAGTCCATGATGAATGAGGGAGCATTGTTGGTGAGCATGAGGTTATATCAATGTGGGTGAAAGTGCCGTGGGTGGAGAAATGAGTGGGAGATCCATTATTCAAAAGCATTAGATCAGTTTTTAATAGAAAATTCTCTATAACCGAACCTCTGTGATTAGTTATTGGGGAACCCCAGAGAGTATTCCAGGAATTAACGTCGCCTGTAAGTAGAATTGGTGTGTTAACTTGACTAACTATATTTTCGAGATCTCTACTCGAAAATGTTTGTTTCGGTAATATATAGATGTTTATAAGAGTAAATTTGAAAGGCAAATTAATTTCTATAGCTAGAGTTAATATATTTGAAGAAATGTTAATTTGTTTATGTGGAATATTACTTTTTATAAGAATTGCAATACCTTGTTTCCCGGTTATGTTTTGAGGCAAGTTATAGAAGTATCCTGTATAAGATTTGTGTGATATTGGCGAAGAACCAAAAGCACAATGTGTCTCCTGAAGAGATATAGCACATGGCGATTGATCTTTTATTAATGTACTTAGCTCATCGTAATTGTTAATATAACCTTGTATATTCCATTGGAGAGCTGTAAAAGAATAGTGGTGTTGGGAGTATTTGATGTTTCGGGAGGTGTTAATATTTTTGTGACTCCGCTGCCCAGAGGCTGGGCCGTCGGAGTCTCTGACGGGACTCCGTCGGCCGAGCCCACGAACAGCAGAGTCAAAGCTTGGAAAGTGCATATTGTTGTTTTTAAATGTTTTCATGGTCCATTGTTGAATCTTCATAGAAGTAATTGTTTTTTTGTAAAAGATCTTGTGTTAATGAAGAGATGGGTGACGAGTTGTTGGTGAGTGGGGTTATGGATGTTGGTGAGGGTGTGGGTTGCGAGTTGTTTTCAGTTATTGAAGGTGAGTTGATAATTTGTATGTTAGATTGATTAGGAGAAGGGTATTGATTAGTTTGTGTTGGGATTGTTGGGATAATGAGTGTAGGTTGTGTTGAGGAGGCTGGGAGAACTTGGGTGGATTTTAATGAGTTTAAATTATTTGTCGTAGAATGAACGATCTTATCTTTAGATATATTTTCATAGTTTACATTAGAATTCGACTTAAAATTAGATGTTGATGGTTGAGTATTTAATAAAGTCGGTGAAGGTGGATTGGTGTTTTTTTCAATTGTAGGTTGTGTTGGTTGGTTGATTGGTTTAGAAATTCGGTTTTTGATAATCTCGGCCATGGTGGGTTTTGCAAAAGGGTGTTTCTTCGGTGCAGGTAACATATGTAACGATGGGTTATCATTGAAGATTTGCCAAGCTTCACGTACTGTACAGCGACGAGTTGCTTTAATTTTATTAACTGATTTGTGCCGCAAAAAAGACGAACAGGCTGGATCATACGAAGTGTGGGAGTCTTCCTTGCAGTTAACACAGTAAACTCTGGTACACTCATTGTGTGGTGGGGGGAGGCAGCACTCTTTACAAATGTTTGCGTTTGTGCACCTTTTCTTTGTATGGCCTAGCCTTTGACAAAGAATACAGCGCATGGGGTTGGCGACATATTCATCAACTTTGCAGTTCAACCATCCAATTTTTATGTCTGTAGGGCGACGAATTAGGTCGAATGTCAAGATGGCACCCCCTGTAGGGATTAGGTTATCATTGTCTTTCTTAAGGATTTTTTTAACTTCAATAACTTTCTGTTTTCTGAGTTCATTAAGTAATTCCTCTTCGGGAATATCAACTATAAATTTGGAGAATATTCTTCCTTGTACAGAATTAAGTGCCGTATGAGATGTTATTTGCACTGGAATTGAGTCGATATTTTTGGTTTTAAGGAATTTTTCTGCTACGGAAAGACATGAGACTTTTACTAAAAGGTCGCCCGACCGCATGGGCTTAACCTCTAAAATTTCACTGGATACGTATTCGATACCGCGGTTTATTTGGAAGGGGTTGTAAGTAGCGAGGGGCTTATAGTTGTTACCGACTTTTTCGACACCAGAGATTATAATGAAACGCTTTCGTCTTTTAAAACCAGACAGCAATGATGTTGCTAGACTTGATAAAGGATTCACTTCCTTCCGACAAGAGACGGTAATAGTCTTAAACTAGCCTTGACTTTAAAACTTAAGTTTCCTTTTAAATATATCTTGTGAATTGTGGACAATCACAAAGTTATTGGATTTTATGCGCTCGGATCAATGCAATTGACTTTTCTTCAGCTAAGTAAGCATTTCCAGCGTGCCTCACGTTCTGAAACGAGTGTCGAAAGCAATTGTCAATCTAACACCACGGTTAATTCGAATGCCGGAAACGCATGAAGAAAAGCTTGAGGCTTTTTCGCTAAAGCCGATTTTCGTAGGACAATTATTGCAATTGATTGTACAAATGTCTGAATGCAATCACCAGGCGGAAGTGATGCAGAAACCTTAAGAAATTGCAAGGGATGGTTTTCTTTAAATGTGCCTTCGTGAATTTAAAAATAAATTATACTGTAGCTAGCTGGCTGGTCTTATAAGTTTTTTATTTATACAAATAATAAATAAAACATTAAGTTTTAGCAAGTGCATTAATATGTTTATTACATTGAACTCACACATGACCAAAATATTTTTAACTTATCACGATTGAACAATATATTTGAAAAAGGTGAATTTACTCACTTGGGGACTCAGGCAATTCAAATACAAGTTATCCAGAAATACCCGGATTTGTTAATATGTTAGCTTCCACAAATGTACCATCAACAATTATATACAATACAAAACGTTCCCGATTTTTAACAACTTATTTTCACTCACGGTAGATCGAGAAAAACATATTTCATTACAATAATCACACAAAACCCAAATTTTATTGACCGAATAAATTCAAATTTAATTTTGAAAATGACAGTTTGTATTTTATTTTAACAAATATCCCTGGGATATTTGTTAAAATATATGCAAGTTGTCACTTTCAAAATTAAATTTTAATTTATTCGGTCAATCTAATTGAATTTTTGTGTGATATTTGTGATGAATGATTTTCTCCTAGATTACATAGGGATAAAAATAAGGTGTTACCAATCGCGACCGGTTGTTTGTCATGGATGTTGCTGTTTCCCCAAAGATACATGGTAAATTTGTGGCAGCTAAATCAGCAAATCTGGGAATTTCTGGAGCAGGTTCTATAATTTTCCATCAATTGCTTTGTTGTGAATAACAGCGCAAGCGATGATGATGAGTTTTGCCGTCTCTATTTTGCACCTAACGTCGGAAGCCAACACGCTCAACTCAATTGCGAGTGCCTATCTGCAATTCTTTGTACAAATTCTCATCAGCGTTTGTTACAATGGTGATAAAGTGACCAAATTTACCTATAAAAATCGTTTTTCTCGATTCTCAGCCGTTGCAAAAAAGTTTTTCAGGGGTGTACTGTTTCTTACGATTCCGTTCGGAATCGGCAGAAAATTGTAGGTCCCCTCGATTCCCGGCAACATGCTGTGTGTGGGGTGTTGTAAGTCACTAGGTCCTGGTTCTTCGAGCTGTTACACCACCAAATTTAAATTAAGAATATTTCACTTACGGTTTTCGAATTACGGTCCATGAGCGAGTAGAATTTTGCCTCGAATAGTCACTTCACTTCTTTTTAACACACGAAAAACCGTAGAAACGAAGACGCTTAATCTATTCGCCTTATGAATATCGTATGACGTACGAGTATTAACATCTTTGGACGCCCGGGTCTTAATGTTGATTAATATGTTGTAAAAAATTTCGGACAACACCATCCGATCTAACAATTTTTCTTGCAATAGTCCTAAAGCTAGCCCACTCGATAAATATAAAAAAAAATAATAAATACAAAAATTAAAGCTTTCCGACTTTCTTTATAACAGCCGTTGCACAGGAAGCTGAAAACCAACGAGATGAATTGAAGAAGCAGCGTACAAGTTATTTAAAAAAGACAGCAGCCTTAAAAAAGGAGCTTAAAGTTCTCAAGGACCAACGAAAGGACTTGATTGGGGGAACTGGATCGCACAGCCCAACTACGAAAGGTTTTTTGGATGAAAATGAACGACTACAGGTAATTCACTTAAAAGAGTTTTTCTTAAAAGAAGTTTTAATGAAGAAGTTATATTGTTGAAGAATTTTTCGGATTTTGATAAGTTGATCATATTTTGAAGGAAAACCTAAATAAATAAACAGTTAGGGATACGAGATGGTCAAACATTACAGTTTTTTTTAATTATGTATTTCAAAATGCTAAGTGAGCAATATGACTTGCTCCCAAATAAGGTCGGGAAAACGAGATTCCTTTCTCAAAAGCATTCCAATTGATATAGAGGTACAATTTGCGGCCATTACGTCAGATAATATAATTGCCCATGACTAAAATCTTTTGCAGAATCATTCTGTGTACTATTTGTCTGTTTTGTCTGTTTAGTCTGTTTATTGTTAAGAGTTCTGAGACACATTCAACCAGTCATTTCTGGCAGATCATTATAGTGTTGATATTATCTTCTTATAATACATACGCGCTTTTTACTTAGAAAGTCGAGGTCAGTTTGGCGAGACTAGTTTCCGATAGTTACCACAAGGCGGTAATATAAGATGTGTAGGCCGCGATAATGACGTATTTACCGCTGAGTTCTCAAATTTACTTTTTAAATTGCTAAAATCCTATCAGATTTCTTGGACAAATATGAATTCGTGTAAAATTTATATTAAACTAGCGGCCCGGTACTTGCTTCGCTACGAATAAAGTGAAATAATAA
Organism: Philhelius festivus; assembly: GCA_963931855.1. Taxonomy (NCBI): domain Eukaryota; kingdom Metazoa; phylum Arthropoda; class Insecta; order Diptera; family Syrphidae; genus Philhelius; species Philhelius festivus. Next base: position 126,697,511 of record OZ007556.1, on the reverse strand, counting down.
AAAAAAAAATTAATTGCAACATCAAATTCATTTATTCAAACAAAAATATATTTTATTAATTGCGAGCTATTTTAAAACTTAATCCAAAACACTTGGATAAACAATATGTTTTGTTTTTCCATTTTGAGCATGAATAAACAAACGGCTGGGGGTACCGACTCTGGAACAGGCAACATAAAGTTGGCCATGTGAAAAACATGATTCCTACAAATTCACACCACAAAAGTGTGCCCTTGATCCTTGTTGATGGACATCGAAAATGATAAACGCACAGGATATTGTAATCGTTTGAACTCAAATGGCATATCAGTTGGAATCATAGGGATACGTGGTATCAAACAAACTTCTCCTTTTGATTTAGCAGCTAAGATCGTAGCTTTAATCAAATTTAGCAATAACTTTTTCACTGTCAATCTGGTGCCATTACACAGTTTTGGTGGATTAATATTTCGCAATAATATGATCAAAGAACCAACTTTCAAATTCAAGCAATGCGGTGGCGTACCAGCTAGTTCCAATGAATTTTAAAATTCAATTGGATAATTCATTGCCTCATCTTGATTCATAACACTGTTGATTACCACGTAAATCTTGCATTGTTCGATTAAATGCTTCTAGTGATTTTTTATTCGCCGTTGTACACTCATCCCATAAAATAATTGACGTTAATCGCTGAACTTTTGCCAAAGCAGAATTTCTCGAAATATTGCAATGTGGAGTTTCAATCACCTGTACATTTAATGGCAATTTTAGTGCAGAGTGTGCAGTCCGACCACCTTCTAATAATGTAGCAGCAATTCCCGAAGATGCAAGTGCCAATACAATTTTCTGTTCCGATCGAATAGTTAGAATAGCTAAAATCAATGACATAGGTAATAAACGTTTTGCCTGTACCACCAGGCGCATCCAAGAAATATAATCCACCTGCATTATTGGAAACTGTTTGCATGATTGTGTCATATACGATGAAGTTCCGAAACATGTTGCAATTGCTCATTTCTGCGATGAAGTACAATATCACGGGATTGTAACTGATCACCAAAAATTACAATTGCAACCTCATCAATTGTCGATGTTCTATCAGCCCTTATTACGATTTTGTGATTATCAGATAGCATACGATCGAAAGCAATTTTGAACAATTGAACTAATGCGTTATGCTGATGGAAAAACCTTTGTAGCTCACGAATAATTTCTCGTCTTGAATTCGAGACAATTACAGAACGTTGATCCAATTTACGATTTTAATCACCAATAAAATAAATTTGCTAAAATTGATGATCAGCGTAGGGTTATGGCAATAACGAACCAGCTTGATGATAAATCTGGCCCTGAATCTGTAACATGTATGCACAGGTAGATGTTGGATCAGAATGTTTAAAACTATCGAATACTTTATGATTCAGATTGATATAAACATGGGACGATCATGTTGAAGTATTTACCTTAAACGTCGGCATAATTATCTCTAATAATTTTAGTAGCACTAAAAGAAGTCATTTGAAATGCCGAATTGTGTTGTTGAATATGGATCAAAAAGTGATTCGACGTTTGAGATGTCCTAAAAATAATTGAATACAATGGTTCGGGTGGAGTTTATATTGCTGGAAATCTCACTTTGTCATTAGCACAACACATGCCGGGCATTTCACCTGGAAAGTTAGCGGCATCACAATGTGGACATATGTATTGCGTCCATCATTCCAATATATCCGTACATACTATAATCAATTTGACTGTTATAATTAAAAGCAGCACACATCATTTTAGCCAAAAGAGCAGCACGACGTGTTCGTGATCGGCGTGCAAGGTTCAGTACAGGTACAGGGTCAACAGATCTATTTCGTGCATTACGTTCACTGCGATGCATTAGCGTGTGCGCGTTCATCTGCAGTCTGTGATCGACTTAGTAATGCCACATCATTTGCATTACGCGTTTGCCGACCTATATTTGCTCGCCCGGCTTGTGGCATTATTCCTTCATAGAAAAAAGAATAAATCAAATTAAAAATATAAGTTTCAATTTGACAGCAAAATCCCCACTAACAAAATGATCCGACATTTATTGAATTCATTTGTTACAAAAAATGTGATAAATTAATAACCGCTCGACCAATTTTGTGCAAACTTCACATAAACCATCTACTACATAGTCTAAACAAAGCCTTAACATTTGGTTTGGATAGGTGAGGCATTGATTTTTATATATATAGATTAATGGAGGAGTAAAAACAAAAAATGTGTACATATTTTTAAAATGCAATGTTTGTTATATTTTAATTACATTTTTTAAAATTTATTTTTAGATCATACTTATTTACGTACACATTAGAACTTGTTTAAAATTAAAAAAAAAAAAAATAATAATGGTATATTCCAAGCGTTAAAATGAGTGCTCGCATTAGTTACGACAAATCAATTTTTTCCTTTATACCATTTTGTCCACGAGTATAAATGCTTATTAAGTTAAGTTAAGTCGCCTTCCCAACCCGAAACCGAAGTTAACAGTTGCAACTATTTTCATAATTACCAAATGCAAGCATAACCGTGCACTATGAAAATTACGAATTTATATTTTAAGTTTTTTTTTTCTTTTGTTTGTATGTTGTTGCGGAATTTTAAAGTCCTTTTTAAAAACATACTCGTATATGTTAAATATGCAATTGTTTACAATGAATAGTTTCAATTGGACGAAAAATGTGTATGTATATTGCGAAAGTAAGGTACGGTATATCTATTGTTATCTATTGAGTGTTTTTGTTTTTTTTTTGAATGAATTCAATTCGCAGGAAGAAAACAAATTTCCGTTTTTTTTTTGCAATTGTATTGAAGAAAATTATATGATAGAAGGCGCATTTACATAATCGTTTATATCATCCAGAAATGCATTTATGTAAGCTAGGTCATAAACGTCACCATAGAAAAATTTGGTGCCAATTCCTCTTATTCGCATTTGGGAGAATATTGCAATATCAAAAGTATCAGTACGAGCTTTTTCACAGTCTGAAAATACAATCAATAAACAACAAATTCAAATTTGAAGATAAGCGGAAAACATTATTTAATAAAAAGTTGTCAATAGATATATGTACCTTAATTGATATAATTTTAAAATGTATGTATGGATATACATACCTGCGTTATGTATGTATAAATGCATGTTCATAACCAGGGAAAGGATTTTGTTCACCTAAGTAAATTAAAAAAGGCAAAAAATTCATTTATTAAATAAAGTGAAGATAACTTAACATTTAAAAATACTAATAGCTTTTTAAAGTTCTCAAGAAACAGCCTTTTTTCTTAGAAGCAAACGCACTAACAATTACGTCAAGTACTACAATAACAAATATTAAGGCCCTCGTTATGAATAGCGAATCGAACATTCGATAAGTTGCGAATATTTAAGCGAATTTCGATTATCACAGTATTACTAATAGCGAACTTCAACGTTCGCTTAAACATAAATGCTGCCAATAAATCGTCGCACTGAAATAACATAACTGAAATATCAAACAAATCTTTTATTGAAATAGATTTGATTTTCTTTCTTGGTTGTGATTGTTTAAAAATATATTAAATGATTGTTTCTTGAAGAATATTCTAATGTGAGAGATAGATAATAGAATATTAGAATTATGAGGTTGAGAAGAAAAATTATGGACTGTTCTTACCCTTTGGAGATCCCAGATCATCTGTAAGTTATATATCAAGTGTTATTGTATTCAAAAGTTTCATATTTTCTCTTCAAATATTTGTTCTTTATTTTCGACTTAACAAGGATGCATTTATGTATGAACTCGAAAAAATAAACGATTCATTGAAATCAACATCTAACCGTGCGATCTCAGCTCAGGTACAACTAAGTTGATCCAGAGGGAATAGCAGAAGAAATCATTGTCCCTCAGGATATACCAAGTGAACCATTACCTAATGAATCTCGCAACACAAGCCTTGAGGCAGAGGGATTATATTTGTATTGTGTCTAGCTTCGAAGGTCGAACTGATTATTTATTTTTGTATGTTAATTTAATCTTGAATAAATATTAAGATCCAAACAAAAATTGCATTCAAAACAAGACAAAAATTCATTTGGGAATAAAAACAAAATAGAAATTCATTTAAAAGGAGCACATATTACATGACAAAAAACTAAATTGAAGCATACATATATGCATTCTTTCTCTTCATTAACTTCACGCCCGCGCTGTGTTGAAACATTTAAAGGGTAATCATAATCCCTTGAGCGCGGGTAGATTATGTTTTCAAAAATACAACAAACCACGACAAGAATTAACCAAATATTTTGAGTCGGTAATATATGACAGTATGAACGATTGAATTAGCAAATATTCGCTATTCGTAATTGAGCGATAATCGAAAAGTCGAAAATTCGATAAGGTTTTGGCATTTGAAGCGAAATTAATCTAAGCGAATAGCTATTCATAATACGAATCTATCGAATTCGCAAGGTTTTTAGTTCGATTCACTATTCGTAATGAGGGCCTAACTCATCATCAAAGTTCGAAAGTATTGAATTGAACACAAGCAAAAAAAAAAAGAAATACCTACACATTTTATTAAAATTTATGTGATGTGTTTCTGAACAGACGTGTGATTGGGTAGCGATATTTTTCTCTATTTTCTGATGTAGTTTTTATTTATTTTTATTTATTTTAATTTTTGTAGGTAGCTTAAAATGAACGACTACAGATTTAATTGATTTTTTGTCAAACACTTTGACCAACTTAACTTGTCAAATTCATTTAATTATTCTTGCTTATGAATGAATACACTTTATTGAGGCTTTATCAACGGTAAAAATTTATCTTTTGTTTTTGGTTACAAAATTCTTAAATAGATTTTCTATTTTTATTGTATATGTTTAGGTATGCATAAAGAAAAAGAAATAAATGATACAAAATTGTTTGCAAAACATCTTATATTTAGGTGTTTACCAGTAAAGGTCCTGGGAAAGGACTATGCAACAGGGTCCGGGCGTAGGGTTCTACTTACACAAAGGAAACTATATCTTTTCATATAAAATAAATTCCGTAACCTTAATTATTATAATGAAATCGACTAATATACAAATCATACGATTCTCCTTTGTTCCGAAAGGTCGAGAGTTTGGCAAACATTTTTTTTTTCAAATATCCTGCCAAATTTCACCTATATTTTTCTGTATATTTTGTGAGAGCAACATGGTTTATTTATTAATCTATTCTATCTCTATCTATTCTCTTATTCAATGACACCCAATTTTGTTTCCATTCATATTATAAATAAAAAAGAAATAATTTTCGTTCTCTTGTGACGCAACCACTTTAAATAAAACGCACGTTTTTATTATTTATAAATCATTTATAAGGTTCGGATTCCTTACCAATGAATGAAAGTTAGATTTCCTTGTATTGGAAATTATTATAAATTAAAAAAATAATTATCGTTCTCTTGTGACGCAACCACTTTAAATAAAACGCAGGTTTTTTATTATTCAATTATTTATAAATCATTTATAAGGTTCGGATCCCTTACCAATGGAACTAAGATCTCTTTGTATTGCAACTCTCACACAAGTTTTTAATTTTTATGTAAAATGTTTGAATAACCCGGCCTTAAAAGTTCATAAGATTTCTATTTTTCGAATGGTACTTTTTACCTATAATTAAAGTACGAATACCACATCAATTTCATCAATTGGCTGCCTAAAAAAATATTATTTAAAAAATATAAAAAACTTGTTTCTTTCTTACAAATCGTTTTTCGACGATGATTCACATTTTTACTTCACCATTTCCCATAAGAGAGTTTGATTTCGAAAATGCAATTGATTACCAAATATAAACAAATGAAACATGCATATAAAAAAGTATTTGAAAAACAATACGTAGGTGTAGGAGAAGCAGGTGGGTAATTGTTGCAGTTGTTGTTTAGATTAAAAAAAAAAACGAAGAGGTATTCTAGGAAAATACATGTATCTATTAAAAGAAATATAACTTTTGTATATCGTCTCTTCTAAATATTATTTTATTGTATTCTTCAACCAAATTTGCATAAAAATCAAGTGACATGTTTATATGGATAGTTTCGGAACTCAAATGTTTCATTTACCTATCCGGACATTGTCGGAGATCAATCGTCTCATTCTAATTTGTCCCGATATCCAAATAATTTGAAGAATCAGATATTAAAACACTTGGGCGCCGTTGATGTATCTGGACGTTCAAAGATATGAACTTTCAAAATTGGTTTGGAAAAACCTCAACGTGAAGTTGCAAGATATAGTTAACATAGCGACATAACAAAATTTTGTCCGAATGCCTGCCGCCTTTACTTAGTTGATAAACAAAAAACAAAGTATAATTTAAAATTGATGTTTGGGCTTAATGATCGTTTTACAAGTAATTGGCGAAACGAAGGGTGAAAAATGAATTAATTTGTATTAATTAATTGCATCCACTAAAACGATCATTAAGCCCAAATATCAATTTTAAATTAAATTTTCAACATATGATCAAAAATTTAAACAAAAAACAAAGTAGTTAGTAGTTGTGCTTCCATCTGCTTTCCTTGTAAGTTTTCTGTAAATCTAGCTAATAGAGACTATTACCTGTTTGCAAGTATCTATACAATGCTGCAGAGAGATTTGGGAGGAACCATATTAGAAACTGAAGTTCTAAAATTCAAATATTTCGAAAGCAGAATCATGAAATTTTCATACTTATCTTTTATAGATTGGGTCTATCTATGGCCTAGTCCCAAGGATTTTTAGTAATATGTGCGAAAGTTTACCGAAATCAGGTCTATAATTTGGCGAACTTATCTTACAAACTAGAAACACACAGAAAAAAATTATAAACTAACAAAAAGACGTATTGAAATATTCATGAAGTAGTTATAGATAGTATACGACAAGGCTCTATAATATGTATTTTTTAAAAACAATTTTTGAGGCCATTGATATTTAGTTTGGTATTACGGTTAAATTGCTTAAGGGAAGGAATGCAACTGGCTATTTCACTAGAAGACTGTTTATAAAAATTACGGTAAAATAATGAAAGACAAGAAACATTGCGGCGGTGCTCGAGAGATTCAAATGTTTCTGTTATATAACTATCACCTATCATTTTTAAAGCTTTGTACTAATATAGGCCAGATTACAGCCAGATCAGAAAACAAAATTTCTTTCAGGGTCATACGTAAATAAAGTCCTAGATAATTCTCTTGAAATTAGGAAAATACACAAACAAATAAGCTCTGGACGATGAGAATATTTAGATTTTTTTAGATTAGATTAGATTTACTAATTCATAAATAAAAATTTACAAAAACATTTTGATATTTAAAATTAAGTCTTTTTAAGGCATAGCCAGAAGGACCGTCCGCCAGATGATAGCCTGAGTATTACATTTTAAAATTTTGTGAATTGAATGAGTTTAATTAACAAATTGAGTCTAAAAATCGTTTCTTGTTATTTTTCTTCTATATGGAAGTGCTATTTTAATACATTGCTATAGTTTTTGCCAGTGATTTCCGTTTAATATTACTAAAAGTTCCGTTTGTTTCAAGTAGTTTTTTGCAATATTTGTCGCCGTATCTCTTCCAGAATAGGACATTTTGCGATGAAATGAACTACATCTTCTCTTTCGTTTGTATTACATAAGGTACATGCTCGAAATATCAAAGATATTGTTTTAGTGCTAAAGATTTCCTTAAAATAGTTGTCTTTCCCTAGATCACGCTGGAGTGTAGGATACATTTCTTCTACTTCTAGCTTGGTGTATAATGTCTTCTCTTGCTTTTGAATGGAGAGTAAATTTCGAGTAAATTATAAAGGCAATGTCTCCACTCTGTTAGATTATTAACACTGGAGTACACGCATATCTTACTATAGTAGACCAGTTTTATTTATTTATTTTATTTTTTTTGTACTGAAAAAGTATTTTTTTTACAAAATTTGAAGTTCCTAACTAATATTTATGAATTTAAGTTATTTAATGTTTAAGACAATAAATGAATATATGTATAATATTTAAATATTTTTTTTTTATTTAAATCTTTATTAACTTAAAAATGATTGAGATTTTTAAATGGTCTACCATAGTAGCACTCCAGTGTTAAGAGTTAAGTTAAATGAGAGTCCACACAAGTCTGCAAAGTTCTTCCATTCTTCAAACCATGAGCTTTGGGATCTTTCAATCGAGACTGCAATCTTTCTTGCAACTTTATAAGTGTGGCTGTACATAAGATTGAGGATGTAGTTAAAATAAAGTTTCAGAGATGTAAGATATACTGGTGATCGCCCGGTTTCGATGAGTAGCATGTAATTCAGTGTTGTATCTGGTAGCCGAAATTGTCTTTTTAAGAAGAATCTCAATAACTTTTCGGTGGTATCAGACTTTTTCCAACCCCATGATTCTGCAGCATAAAGCATTATCGATTTAGAAGTTGCGGAAAAAACTTTGTATTTTTTACTGAATGACAACTCCGTGTTTCCACTAATAGAAATTAAGGCAGTTGCAATAACCGAGGTTGTTGCACTTACTGGGTTATATTGTTTTTAATACAAAATTATAGTTGTAATGGCTTATTTTTTTTAGAGATAACGAAAAGGTTATAAAGCAACATTATTGAAACCAAACAAATCGTTTTTGTTGGGTTTATGTTTTGATTTTAATGAACAGATGCAAAAACACAAGAAGTAGCATTAATTGATGTAACATTTTTCAAAACTAGTACTTATAGAGTAAAGATGTGCTTCAATTTTCGTGTTGCGAAAATCGAGGAGTTGCCCGAATCGAGGGTTGGGTTAACCGAGTTCGTACTGTATATTTTTCCACGCCGTCCCTATTGCATTTTTTGAAACAAACAATCAGCTTTTTAACCAGATGTTTTGGAGTTACTTGTTATAGTGAACACTAAGTATTGGTATTCTTTTACCGTTTCGATTAAGTCTACTCCATAGTACCATTTCTCATTTGCAGCCAAACGTCCCGTTCCTCTGCGAAAGACCATTGTTTTTGATTTGTTTAAATTGATAATAAGGTTCCAACTTTAGACAGTATTCAAGTAATTTGTTAATCATCAACTGAAGGGAATTGGGGGATTCAGTTAGAAGGACCAGATCATCTGTTTATAGAAGTTATTTAGTCAGGAACCCATCGATTGTAATACCACATGGCAAGTCTTGAATTAAATGTTCAATATAAAGGTAAAAAGCGACTGAGATTACATCGCTGTTTTAAGCCCACCAATGTTACAAACCAGTCTGACAAATTTTGCCCGTCCCATACTGCTTACAGTGCTTTGTTATAGATGTTCTCTATCATTTTTCCAAATTTAAGACACATCCCATCTATAAACAGTTTGAAGATTAAAGCGAATAAGGGGGCATCAAACAACAACAAAAATTGCTTTTAGAAAGATTCGACCGTCTTAACATCAACATCATATTTTAACAGAAACAGAACCAACAGCTTTAAAAAATCCTAGCATAGAGACATGTTTTATGAGAGATCTGATATTTTCTCCGATCGATATTTTGCCTGTTTTCATACACATACCTTCCGCTACGTCTTAAATTTAAAAAAAAAACTTACTTACTTTGAAGCTTTTTGTGGTTTTTAAAATTTGGTCTAAAAAATCGAACGTAAAATTCTTCAACATTATTTCTTTGTAATAAATATTTTAAAATATCTGTAGAAAATTAGGACTTTAGCAACCATAAATATATATTAAATATTTTTCACAGCCTATCCAATTAATTGTGGTCTATTAGACTAAAAAAACTAAAAATTAAAAACAAAATATAATATTGCTAAGCCTGTTCACAAACCAATACCTTTCAATGGCGAATGTGTTCCCGGGATTCAAATTTTAATATTTGTCTCTTGGCCAGGTTTATTCGCATGAAAACATTCGACTGTGTGACTGTCAATAGAGGAAGAAGTGATTTCGGGATGAGATGACAAGCGGGAAATGATGTTAGTTGCTGTAATCGCCCACATATTTTTTTAAGCTAGAGACACTTTTTTGTACATTGCCAGTTAAAAAAGTATGCAAAAAGATTTTAATTTGAATCTTCTTCTACTACTTTAATTGACAATCTTTATCGCTAATTGCAATCAAAATGTATTATAGACTGTAGTATTGAAAAATATAATTGTAAATTGTAATGTTCTGTAATAATCATCACAAGGAAGAGACGACTAACACTGAGTTCTGGTTGCAATGATGATATTGGCCGAGTAGCAGTTAAGCAGCCTTAAGGGGACCATCTTCTTACACAAAAGTTGTTGCACAAGCAAATCACCTTTCTTCAAGCGATCAAAATAAATACAATTTCAATATAAAATATTTCTATTAATTACATTTGCTAATTAAAATTTTCTTTCCCATTTGTTTAGAGTCAGATCCAGAAGAAACTTAGCACCATTGAAAATGTAATTGATATGTTGACTGGAATTATCGGAGAAGAAAATCTATCCAAGGAAGATGCAGTTGAATCGCCAAAGAAACACTCTAAGAAAAAACGTTCTTCATCTTCGTCGTCATCAGATGATAGTTCATCTTCTAATACGTCTTCGTCGTCTTCATCATCATCCAGCTCGGAATCAGATGACAATAGTTCACCAGAACGTTTGAAGAGCAAAGCTATTGAGAGTATGAAGCAAAAAAGAGATGGGCAAGGAAAAGCTTTGTCTAAAGATAAGAAAGTCAAAGAAGCATCAAAAAAGTGAGTAAAAATGAATACAAAAATAACATTTTCAAAGGCACTAAATAACATTTAACTTTAGATTACTATTAGTCAGGTATATTTACGGTAAAAATAGGACTAATGTCCATCAAATTGAATTGAAAACTAAATTCTTCGCAGTTATGTTTATTATTACATGCCACAAAAATGTCTAAAAAAACATCCGAGGGAAAATCGTTTACTACGAAACGAATATTCATCCATTCAGAAACAATTACTGTCTGTTTCAATTATAGGAGTCGAATTCGATGCGCTATCTGAATCCCTATTAAGAACAGTTACACATTTTCCTCACACTGAAATCGTTAAAACTGGCAATTTCAATGTTCATCATTCTTCTTGGCTTCGACATTTTGGCCAGAAAACACCCAAGGGAAAGTATGTACCGATCTTTACTGAGTTAAACCATTTAACTCAGCTTGTGAACGAGCCAAATCAAATACCTGACGTTGAAGGTCATTCCGCAAATACGCTTGATCTATTCTATTATTGTCTTGGTACGATTTAGAAAGGCCATCAGGTTGGGAGAGTTAAGTTTCCGATGCTTCAAAACAAACCCCATACAAGCGAGGAATATCTGCACTGCTCATATTCGAAGAACAAAGTTCTTACAAAATAAGCTGCAAAAAATACTGCAATGTTTAAAACTCTTCTTAGTCATCGGTTCAAACCCTTTTTACAATAACACGCCTTTTGTCAGCCATTTTACTTCCAAAGAATGTTTGCTGCTAATTCGACTTTGTCGCACAGTGTTATGACTTCTCCTGTACTTGAGACCGTAAATGGTTCAATGGGACAAATCATCTTTCGTACTCGTACAGTCGCTAGAGTCCTCAAAGATCTTGAAGTACATAAATCCGCTGGTCCAGATTACATATCCCCTTTAGTTCTGAAGAGGTGTTAGTCTACGCTGGCAAAGTCATTGTGTAAGCTTTTCTATCTGTCGTACTCTTTGGGTATCTTTCCGAGTAGATGGAAAACAGCATTTGTCCAGTCGATATCTAAAAAAGGCGAATCTTCTTCCCCCTCCAATTACCGACCAATTGCACTTACGTCCCTTCTTTTTAAGGTCATGGAAACGCTGATCAACACTGTAATGACGGACAAAAGGTTCACTGGTGATCTGATGGCATATCTCACCGAAAAGTGAAACCAATCCTTACATCATTTTGGAGAAACAAAGATTAGGTAATTGCATTTGATATTTCTAAAGCATTTGATAGGGTTTGGCACGAAGCTCTTATATCAAAAATGCGTGATATAGAAATTTCTCTTCTTCGTTGGATAAGAAATTATCTTTCAGACCGCTCAATACAAGTTGTTTTGGACGGTTTCATGTCTGATATTAATAAAATAAATGCTTTTGTGCTCCAAGGCTCCGTTTTGTCCATTTCATTGTTTCGCTGACGAAAGCACCCCCTGTTTTTTATATTCGGTTCCAGACTCACAACCCTGTTCTTCGGCCGTGGGACTGGAATGTCAGCATATGCTAAGCTTATTAGATTCCAATCTCGACAGCATTATACAATGGGGTACTAAAAACCGCGTGGAATTTAATGCTTCGAAAACACATAGCTGTCTTTGGTAGGCCAATCGAAATATACCACCCAAGCTATTATCCATAAATGCTTTTTTAGATGTCTAATCTAATCATAAATGCATCAAAGAAACTGGAAAGCTCTCCATAGTCATAGATCATATACTCGGCGTAGCTACAAAAGGCAGCAGAATGCTCAGGTTTTCTTAATAGATGCCAGAAATTCTTTTCCCCTTCTGATTTTGCTACGATCTATAAGATATACATCCGCCCAAAGCTTGAGTATAAATTTCATATCTGGGTGGGTACCCTCATTACTCATTTGAACCTTTTGAATAGAATTCAGAAAAGAGTCCTAAGACTTATAGGAGAAACATCCATTACAGAAACTTTTGTTTCTCTTGAACATCGTCGTAACGCCTCCTGTCTTTTATTGTTTTATCGCTTTTTCCTTCAACAATTTTCGTAGTCAGTTGCATTCCTCCCCTCAAGAAATTCCGACGTAATACTCGTCTAGCTCTGAATGCTCATCAGTTAACCCTTGAGCCTAACTTCGGACGTACTGTCAAATATAGATGTTCTTTCTTTAGCCGCACTACTTGAATGTAGAATACTTTGCCCCTCTCGATCCCCATTACAACACGAAAAAGTAGAGATTCCGTCTGTCTGCATGTCTGTACCTCAACTTGCAGCCTAAATGAGAAATTGAGATGTTTTTTTTTTCTTCCTTTCATACAGCCATTATGAAATATCATATTTATTTCAAAGACGGCTCTAATAGTTTTTATAAAAAAAATATGTTCAGACCATACCAACAATGCAGTCCACATTTTGTTAAAAAAAAAAACAGTTATAAACGGTACCTGTTATATGTAGATCCTTTTTTTAATTTTCTACTTTCTTTTTTCATATAGGAGCTTCTTTGATTTTGATATAATATTGTATACAAAACATTTTTTCCTTAAATGTACATACATTATTAATTATTTAAAATTGTCAATATATTTCTTTTAATTTTAAAGAAATTTATATAGCTACTAGCTATTATCAGCCCGCTTCGCTGGGCGTTATTTATATTAATATTTAAAATATTTAAAATTTTAAAATTATTTTTAAAGAATTCGTTTAATTTTTTATTTATTAATTTTTATTCTTCTCCTGAAGATTCATCTGTAGTTTTATTTCTACTACTACTGGAAATAGTAATGTTATTTAGATTTTGTGCTGATTCCTCAACATCTTCATCATCAAATAAATTTTGAATTTCAAAAATATCTATTTTTTCTTTGTCGCTGTTACTTCTTTTCATAGCTTGTTCTTCTTTTTTGATAATTTCATTTTCTTGCAATTTTTTTTTTTCAATCGGACTTTTTTCTTTGGAACATCTTAAATAAAATAACTAATTAATTAACATTCTACAAAAGTCTGCTCAATCAGTTTTACCTTCATCGATTTCAATTTTTGTGGCAAGATATATATGTTTAAAAACATCGATTCTTATAATATTTTTTTGGACTTCAGAAAAATTCTGAATAGAATCTTCAAATTTGTTTATGGCTTGCATTGTCTTTTTTTTAATTCATATGCATCCATTTTCTGTTTTTAAAATATTCGTTAAAAGAAAACAGTTAAAATATAAAACTGAAATAATAAAAATTAAAAAACTGGACTTTAGGTATATATCTGTATCTATCTATCTATCTATTTATCTATAATTTCAATAATAACGATCGCGTTTGAGTTATATAATCTAAATTCTAAGGTTATACGAATGGGTTTTTGTTCTTGTAATCTCTTGAAAAAAAAAAACAGCTGATGTAACAACGACTCCAAGTATCTACAATGAATAATATGTAAATCTACGCTATAATTTGCAGCTTTTTGCTGTACTGGTCAACTCGTTACTGTGGGTAAACGGAAAAGAGAGATAAGAAAAAGGACTTGCTTTTCAATATGTTTAATTTTATAACACTTGTTTATGTACAATATTTTTAGTTGTTCCATTGTCTGTAAAAATATAAAGATTATTTGGGTTACCGACTCTTGAACACGCTACATATAATTGCCCATGTGAGAAGCAATCCGTTTGTAGATCCAAACCGCAGAATTCCAAAGATTGGCCTTGTGATTTGTTGATGGTTATCGCAAATGCTAAGCGAATTGGGAATTGCAATCTTTTAAAATTAAATGGCATATCTGTTGGAATTAAAGGAACTCTTGGAATAAGGACGTCTTCACCTTTGAAAGGTCCTGTTAAGATCGTCGCTTCTATTACGTTACACATTAATTTCTTTACTGCAAGTCGCGTGCCATTACATAACTTTGGCTGGTTTATATTTCGCAACATGATAATTGGCACGCCAATTTTCAATTGCGGTGGCATCCCTGGCAGATCGAGCGAATTCAAAAATTCTATTGGATAGTTGATTGCTTCATCTGCTTCCACAACAGTGTCGACGGACTTGTATGTGAGTGCCTCGCTTTGAATGTAAGACAGAATAATATTGTTGATTTCGAAGACATTTTTATTCTTGGAGGCAAGAATAGCTCGTTCACTAAGCCAATCGTGATTTTCATAATTTGTCTGAATATTTGGAAATATTTTTTGAACCAGTTCTTCCTTTGACTTCACTAAATTACAAAAGTTATTTGGAAATGAAATTCGTCCTGAGGTCAGATCAACCGGTACATTTCCATTTCCAATTTCCAGTAATTGATTTGAGAAAATCTCAGCTGATTTCTCGTTTTGTAGCTGGACACGCATATTTTTACTTAATTTTAAAGACTTTACGTATCGCCACAAAGCAGAGTATTTAAGGCAAGCATTTATTTCGTCTGCTGGAGTCGATCGAGGAATTACTGGTAATGTTTGTCTGAAATCCCCTGCAAGCAATATTACTGCATTTCCAAATGGCCGAGAATTTTCGCGCAAATCTTGCAATGATCTATCAAGAGCTTCAAGCGATTTTTTGTGTGCCATTGTGCATTCGTCCCATACTATTAATTTGCATTGCTGCAATACTTTTCCCATGTTTGATGTTTTGGAAATGTTGCACATGGGATTTTCAATAAATTGCATATTCAATGGCAATTTCAAAGCGGAATGAGCAGTTCGTCCACCTGGTAACAATGTTGCAGCAATTCCGGACGACGCAAGAGCTAAGGCTATGTCATTTCGGGATCGAATTGCTGCTAGAATCAGTTTTATTAGAAACGTTTTACCAGTGCCTCCTGGCGCATCTAAGAAGAAAATTTCTCCAACCCTGTTATTGACAGCTTTCATTATTTTTTTGTAAACATCTTCTTGCTCAGACGTTAGCATAGGTATATTTATTTGCACATATGACAAAAGTTCACCAGAATTATAATTTTGTTCACGACGTAATTCTATATTAAACGAAGTAGCAGCTAATCGATTTGGTGACATCATTCCCAACTGTATGAGACATTTGTTTGAAATTCCTAAGCACAAATCTTCTATTATAATTAATACTTCGTTGTATATTTCTGCTGTGATCTCCATGTTCAAATTTTCTTGGCTTATTCGGTGGAAAATATCTTCAGACATGTGCGATTTATACTTTTCCCATAGCTCAACTGGAGATGAAGGAGAGCAGGCAGTCAATATTATTGCAAACAATGCACGAATTTGATTTGGGCGTGATGTGTTGCAGGCGTCATTAATGCATATATCCCAGTGACGGTCGTTCTCCAATAAGTTCAATTCTTGACATGCACCGCGGAAAGTGGAATGTGTAATGCCGTTGACAACTTTTAACTGCTGGAAAGATGTTGGACCAGGCACATTTAGCAACAGCATGCGAAGAAAGAAGCATTCATATTGATTTGGATGCACGGTGTACAATCTGCCTATCGCAGTGTCTTTAAATATGCCGGGTTGTCCGTCAACTCTCTCTCCTCGCTTACGTCGTTCAAACGATTTTCTGCCTGAATTCCATGTGTAATACGTAGGTACTTCCGTATACAGCAGAGTTTTCGCAAAGGCGTCATTTTGACATAATGTGAAGAATGCAGTTAAAGTTGTAGCTGGTGGATTCACTGCTATTTGTTGCAAATTTGAAGGTGTAAAATAAACACGTTGTCCATTTTCTAGGTGAACTGCTAAGTGAATAAAGGCCTAACTATAATAGACTTAACCGAGCTTAAGCAAGATTAAGCGAACGAGCCAATACACTGTCTTATATTTCACTAACCATACTAGACGTTCTACTCAGTTTCGTTAAGTTTCTCTAAATTTCGCCAAATTAAGCAAGAGCCATTAAAATGGCTCGAACTTACGTAAATGTCAAATTTGGAACGCATTTCAACTAAACGCAGGTTTACATGTTGTTGTCTCTTATTAATAATTTTTGTTCCTTGTCAATTCAATGTTCAATGTTTTAAACTTTTTAAGTTTGGTTTTGTAATACATTTTTCAAAAAAAACAATTCACCAAAAAAAAAAAATTCACGAAACAAAGTTTATATCAGCAAAATTGAATTGTGACATTTGCTTAAGTAACCAGAATCCATTATGGTTACTGTTTGTTTTAACGATAACTTTGGAAAACTTTTCTTTCGGTTTTGACATTAGCTTAAGCTCGGTTAAGTGTATTATAGTTGGGCCTTAACAGCTGGTTTTCGTTCATGTATAGGAAACGAAAGAATGCGCCATACAGCTTCATTACTGCTTATATATATATATCTTCCAGCCTGATACTGTGCGATCTCATCAGTATCTATGACTGCATTTCTATCACTATTTTCTGGTTGTACGCCAAAAACTGCCATGTCACTCCCTTTATTTACGTACTTGCATATATATTTTATCGATTTAACGGAGTTACAGTATTCCACGTTTATGTGCGCTTTGTATGTTTTCGATAGCAAAGGCGAGTATGGAACAACCCACCTGTTGTCCACTTCAATATCTCCGTTTCGTTTTCGTAAAGTTATTGATTTACCGCCATCTTCAGTTTTTCTTCTTCTGTATGAAGGATATCCATCATTTCCTGTTACTGTGTTGGATACTAAAGCTCGAGGATATCGTTTGGAACATTTTCCGTCTATCATGCATGGTGAGTTTGGATTCAGTGCACCACAAGGTCCATGTATCATATTTTTCGTCACAACTTCAAATAAATCTTTATCCACTTCAACATCTGGTATTTCAGCGCATATTACATCGTCGATTTCGTTTGAAGTGATTTTATTATAGAGCCAGATCAGTATATGTGCGTGAGGCAATCCTCTCTTTTGCCACTCTACTGAGTACATCCAGCAACGTAGAGACCCAAACACTTCATGTTTTACCATAAAATCCATTAGTGATTTCAACTTCTGTCGGAAAACTCGAGCTATGATGTCATGTCTATCTACTGGCGATTGCCCATGAAGTAAGAGCTGTTGTATATCTTCCCAAGCCGGATTGCATGTAAATGTAATAAATAGGTCTGGACACCCATATTGCCGAACATACGCAATTGCATCTTGAGCGTACTCATGCATATGACGTGGGCTACCTACATATGAAGATGGCAAAATTTTAAGTTTTCCAAGGTTAGTTGAATTACCGTCATTTACAACTGCATCTCGCAAATGAATGTATTCTTCAGAACGAAGCTTGATTTGATTCAAACGGATGAATAGCAAACGTTCTGTTTCAATTTTTGCATACATGTCAACGATGTATTGGTGAAACAATTGACGACATTTCAAAATCAGATTTTCTTCATTCTCCCGAATCATTAATCGGTATGAGTAATAATTCATTGCACTGCATTTCTTATTAGTTTCTTCTCCACTAATTGGATTTACCATTTTAACATTGAAGTGATATCCATCGGCCCCATCCCAAAAAATAATTGGATATTGCAGGGCATCGTAGCATCGATGAGTTTCTGCAATTTTAATCAGTTGGTTGTTTCTTCGATGAAGAACAATATCTCTACGTTGGAATTGATCTCCAACTATAACAATTGCCACTTCATCTATAGTTGGAGCGTTGAATCTTCGTACATGTTCTCCAGCAGGGGTTTTGTCGGCATGAATAACAATTTTATGTGTATTAGATGGCATCATATTAATTGCTGTGTTAAACAAACGCACTAAATTGTTTTTTTCGTGAAGAAGCTCTTGTATTTGAGAAACAATGGATCTTTTTATACCAGTAGAAATTCCACAGCGTGCACTCAATTCATCATTGCTATCACCAATGAAATACATTTGCAAGAACTTATATTGACCATCTGAAAATGGAAGCAGGGATCCGGCTTTATGGTAAATTTGACCTTTTACTTTAAAAGTTGGCATAAAATGAGTTGTTTCTATTTCTGCACCGAAAGATGTCATTTGGAAGCATGAGTTGTATTTCCTAATGTTTAAAAGGAAATGTTTCGATTCGGGTGAATATCCAGAAAGTAAAGTTTTTAATGGTTCTGGCGGTTCTACAAGTTGAGGAAGTTTAATTTTTCCGGCTGCGCAACAAATTCCTATCGTTTCTCCCTGAAATTTTAAGGCCTTGCAATAATGGCACACTTCAGTCATTGTGCCGATTAAAACATACTGGCTCAAACTGTAATCATCAGCAGGGTTATATCTGAATGCAAGGCGAAAGTAATCGAGGGATTGCTGACAACGAAGTCGTGTTTGACGCTGATCTGCTGTTTCGCATTGGCGTCTCTCAGCCGCTCTCAATCTGTCACGTTCATTGTATTCCAAACGTAGCTGATCTGAAGCTGTACAACGCGATCGCCGTGCTCTCCTCCGTGCATCCTCTAACCTGGTTACACGTCGTTCTGTTGACGCTTCCCCGGCACGTATTTGAACCATTCTCTGCCGGATTCGCTCATTTGCTAATGTCCGCTGGGCGTCAGTATTATTTGCACTGCTTCCGTTTCGCGAGTGCGCCGGCCAATATTTGATCTTCTGCGAGGCATTATTTTTTTATCTAAAGAATATTTATTGATTATCTTTAAAAAAAATGAAATGACTATATGGAAAATGACACAGCTTAATAACATAAATAATCATGTTACCATACAATATTTTTTTGATGATGACATTTCTTTTGTGTATTACATAGTTCACAATTTTGTTTTTGTCGACAAATCGATATAAGATTATTTGAAGTTAACAAAATTTGCGTATTGTCAATACGCCCTCACTTTTGATTCGTAAGGACGAAACGCAAATTTTTGTGGACTTAAAAAAAAAACTATTTTGACAAATTTTTTGTGGATTAAACAAAAGAAATTTGTAAAATCGACAAAATATTTTGTTAAATTGGCAAAATATTTTGTTAATTTAACAAAACAATTTGGTTAATCCAATAATAATACTAAAAAACTAATTTGTAACATCAACGAAAACTTTGTTAATACAACAAAAGAATTGTTAATATGACAAATTAATTTTGTAAATTTATAAATTTATGTTATTTCAACAAATTAATCTGTTAGCATAACAAAATATCTTGTTTTTTTTTTCAAATTGAAATTGAATTGAAATTGAACAAAATTCTGCAATTTTTATCAATTTTATAAAACCTTTTTGCTTGACAAAATTTTTATCAGATCAACCTACATTTCATATATACCTAGATTTTATTTTCAGTTTAATGAGCCGAAATGAAAATATTACAAAACAAAAAAAAAAAAAAAAAAAAACGGACTTACCAATTACACCATTTACTAATATGTGTGGTAGATATGTATGCTTGTCTTCGTATAACTTCTAAATCTATAAATTTAAAAAAAGAAAAACTAAATCTTAAATATTTAAGAGAAAAGAAAACGGACTTACCAATTACACCAATTGCTAATATTTGTGGTATTTATGTATGCTTATTCACAACTTCCAAATCTATAAATTAAAAAGCAAAGGAAAAAATGAATTTTAAATATTTAACAGAAAATAAATCGGACTTACCTATTACACCAACTACTAAGCTTTCTGGAAAAAAGTTCTTCTTTTTATTTATAATCTTCTTTGTCCTCTTCTTGTTATAAGACACCTTTTTTCTTTGACTTTTTCCTTGTATCTATACTATTATATAAAGTAAGACTTTTGTTTGTTTGTCAGTTTGTTTGTAAATACTCCAATAGCAGACAAACAAACAAAAGTATTACTTTATAAACATTTTATATACTTACCTTTGTATGTCGATAGTAACATAGGACCATCTGAAAATGAAAAAACTAATAAATAATATATTAAAATTTAAATTACTTTCACTTACCTCCAAAAAATATTTCCAAAATAGAAAATTGAAAGCAGCAGATTGAGAACTGTCTGCCGTTTCCAACTATTCCGCATTTCATTTCATTTTATTCCTCTATATATTTTGAGGCTGAACACCTACTTGGGCTATTGGAGTAAGAAACTGTTTACACGGCCATGGATACACGCAAGTTCTAGCGCATGATTTTTTCGTGCATATAAATTTTGTAGTATCTATCAATATTTAAAAAAGGCACGGATTTTAGTTTTAACTCTCTGTACATCAACAGTTCGCAAAATCGTTGTTAGATAAAGTCACGGATTTCTGTTAACACATTCCACACGACTTTGTGTGCAAAAAAATTCGTTAAAGAAACGTGTGGATTTAAGTTTACAAAGGAAATGCCTTGCAATATTGCTTTCGTCAATTTTTGCAGAAATTATGTTTCAACATTCATACTCAAGTCATAAAATCATCGATTCTCAGAAAAACAGCTTTTACATATGCAAGTTTTTGCGCACGATTTTCTACGTTGAAAATTTTGCCAAATCGAAAGAGCACAGATCTTAGTTGACACATTGAACACGACTTTTTGTGTATCAAAATTTTGCAACATCGATGTTCGATAAAGCCACTGACTTCTGTTAACACATTTCACACGACTTTGTGTGCATACAAACTTTGTTCAAAAAACCTGCGGATTTTAGTTTACACATAAAATGCTTTGCAATAATACTTTCGTCAATTTTGTATGATGTTAATTTTTGCAGAAATTATGTTTTAAGGCCAGGCGCGCACATTCGCAACTGTTTAGTTGCTAAAATGAAACATATGGGCTTATATGGGAACGATTGCTTTCGCAACAGTTGAGCTGTTTTCTATAAGAGCAAGAGAGACAAGAGTGTGAGCGTGAGTAAAGAGTTGCCAGTGCGCGGTTCTCTTTCAACTGGTGATTAAACTATTTGATTTCGATCACAGTTGCCAGTGCGCGACTATCCTAACATTTATATTCAAGTGATAAATTCATCGATGCTTAGAAAGACAGCATTTATATATGCAAGTTTTTGCGCACGATTTTCTACGTTCAAAATTTTGCCAAATCGAAAAAGCACAGATCTTAGTTGACACATTGTACACGATTTTTTGTGCATCAAAATTTTGCAACATCGATGTTCGATAAAGCCACGGATTTCTGTTAACACATTTCACACGATTTTGTGTGCATACAAACTTTGTTCAAAAAACCTGCGGATTTTAGTTTACACATAAAATGCTTTGCAATATTACTTTCGTCAATTTTGTATGATGTTAATTTTTGCAGAAATTATGTTTTAACATTCATATTCAAGTGAAAAATTCATCGATGCTTAGAAAGACAGCATTTATATATGCAAGTTCTTGCGCACGATTTTCTCCGTTCAAAATTTTGCCAAATCGAAAGAGCACAGATCTTAGTTGACACATTGAACACGACTTTTTGTGCATCAAAATTTTACAACATCGATGTTCGATAAAGCCACGGATTTCTATTAATACATTTCACACGACTTTGTGTGCATACAAACTTCGTTCAAAAAACGCGTGGATTTTAGTTTACACATAAAATGCCTTGAAATATTACTTTCGTCAATATTGTATGATGTTAATTTTTACAGAAATTATGTTTTAACATTCACACTCAAGTGATAAAATCATCGATGCTTACAGAATCAGCATTTATATATGCAAGCTTTTGCGCACGATTTTCT
This sequence comes from Philhelius festivus, assembly GCA_963931855.1. Lineage (NCBI taxonomy): Eukaryota > Metazoa > Arthropoda > Insecta > Diptera > Syrphidae > Philhelius > Philhelius festivus. Next base: position 126,675,250 of record OZ007556.1, on the reverse strand, counting down.
GCTATCAAAATTTTTAAATATCAAAAAAGCACAAGTTTACACATTGAGCACATCTTTTTGTGTATCAAAATTTCGCAATATCGATGTTCGATAACGTCAGTTACTTGAAAAACCATATGGCCGCAAAAAATGAGTCGTGTAATCAGATCCTTAAATTTGGTGAAAGAAAACAGGAAAGTGAATAGTTGTTTCATTTCAGTTTAGGCTTGAACCGTTTATTTTTGTTCCATTTCAGTTCAGCATGTGTTTGTTTCAATTCGGACAGATGTAGCTACTTACACATGTGCAACTATTTGCAATGATGGCAAGGGGAAGTTTTGACTGCGTTCAGACAAATTTAATGCTCTTTGGCTAAAGGGTGCGTCCAGAAATATATAATGTTTATTTTTATCGTTGGTAAAACCCGATAACATACCCAAGCAACACATAAACTCTTGGAGAGTACTTCAATAAATGCATCAGGTCTTAACAAGCTATTAGTTAAATCTTTTTAATACCATTTCACTTTATAATCTCCTAATTCACTCTTTAAAAGTGTTATTTCTGTTATACTATTAATAAAACATCTTTTAAACATCTTAAAGATATTCATGACAAAATGTCATTATATTGACTCTCTATATACCCCCTTTAAAACCTTTTTAAAAGGAGTAATTTTAAAATGCTGAGAGTTTTTCATTTTAATCTTTCGAATACATCTTGAAGATATTCTGTGAACGTTTTCACTAAAACGTCTTTATGATATCTTAACAGGGTATCTTCAAGTAGTACCTACTATTTTCCTCTTTGGTTGAAAAAAATGTTTTGTTTCACCCGAAATATGTGAATTGTGTAACACTTCCCATGCAATCAAGAACATATGAAGGAAAAAACTAGCTAAAAAACAACTCAAATATTTAGTTGAATGTGCGCGCAGTTGCATATGATTATATTAAACAGAAAAAAGACAGAAACTGATTGTTGTGAATTTTTTATCATTTTCTTTTACTCTTTGCTTACACTTTGTTTGCTCTATTTTCTTTGAATTTGACTGGCATTCGTCCTTTACACTTTGTTTACACTTTGTTCACTCTTTGTAGTTATTCGCGGGCTGAGTTGATGGAACTCTCGAGCTGCTCTTTTGTTAATTTTGAAGATGACATTTTCGCTTTATCCCAGGAAAAAGAACATACAAATAAAAACGATGAAAATGAAAAAATAATAAAAATTAAGTAATAACCGACGAAACAGATAGTGATGACTAGGGCAAAAATATGCTTTGAAATATTAGTTTTAATAAAATATGTTATTAATTAAATACATACATATGAACATATGCTTCAATAAAAATTAATTTAAAAATTATTTAAAAATTCAATAAAATTAATTACTTAACGAAGTTAATAAAATACATTTTTAAAGTATTTAATGGCCAATAATTTAAAATCGCATGCTTAGGTATGTATATTTAAAAAAATGAAATTGACAGCAAAAATAAAGTTATTCCAAATGCATATTTCTTGAAAGTATTAGTGGTTTCAAGCAATTTCATTTTAAATGTAGAGACAACATTTTTTTTGAACGAAACAAAAATGGAATTCTTCGATAATTACGGAGTCTTTTCAGAAATATTATTAAAATCGATTAGGCAAATACTTTTTTCAATCAATTTTATGAAAATGAAAAACATAAATTAAAATAAAGTGACTAAAGAAGCCCAAAATGAAGAAACAACAGATAGTGATAACTACGGCAAATAAAAATATGCTCTAAAAAAAAGTTTGAAGCGCTTAACATACATAGTTAATGGTGCATATGCTTTAATAAATTTATTCTTTTTCAATGTTTACAAATAGTAATCAATACTAAATATGTTTAGTTCCCCTATTCTACGTGTGCATGGTATGCAAAAATATTCATTTTGGATGAAATGCAAAAATCTACCCCAACAATTTGTGGTTTGATAAATCATGTAACTGTAAAGGGCTTTCGCGAATAAATTTTTCTCGGAATATTTGCCGTTTACTAAACTTAGGGTAGGTGAATGATGCTCTAGAGATTCTCTCAGAATTTGTTAGTATCGGAAATAAACTTTCTAGGATAATTAGTTGTTATTACATAGGACTTTCTGTGCGAAAGAAATTTTCTTCGCAAGAACCCGGCAACGCCGGGTATTTTACGCTAGTGTATATATATGCTTACAGAAATCTATTTTTTTATTTATATTTTTTGACAAAAAAAAAACTTTGAATGTTTGTTTTTGATAAATAAAGGTAATATATTCCTTATATCTCAGTGAAGCTACTGTTGCGTTTAAGGCCACCATTTTATTTTTGTTTTAAGTATATATAAACACTAACGTACTTGAGTGCAATGTTGTGTCGAAATTTCAAAGCAATCTGTTAAGAACTTTCCGAGATTAGCCATTAGTAATAAACATACATTTACATTTTTATTTATATAGATAAAGAATTAATTTATTAATAAAACACACTCAAGCGAAATTTTCATAAGATTCGTGTTTCTATGTTTTTAAAATTACTCATTTATGTATTTTTATTGTGTTGACATAGATTTTTTTTGTAATTCTCTTGCTAGATACTACTAGAGTGAAATAGAGATAAGAAGTAGAGTTGGGCTTTTTTTTTTGTAAAATTGAAGTAGATTGAAACAGAGATTTTTAAAATGAAGTAGTCTTCAGTATTTTGCTGATGGTGCGAAGTAGGAAGTAGATTTTAAAATATTTTGAAAAAAGGAGCAGATCTACTTAAAGTGGTAGTAAAGTGGTACCATTTCTCTCCACTTAACCTAAGCGCTCGCACTGTGTTACACCATTACATTATAAGGGAAGTCATAATCCCTTGAGTGTGTGCAAATTATAAAAAAAAGAATATTTGTTTAGTTGTAAATATGCGAAGAAAATTACGTGAGTTTTTGGGTATAATATTGTGCAAAGACCTCACGATTCACTGATTTGAAGTCTTCCGATTTCTTCTTCTGCGTGTACATTGAAGACAAGGGTGAAAATCAAGAAACCAACCACCAATTGCAAAAATTACAACTGAAGTCCGCGAAATTGTTACGCACCTTTGGAACACGGTCAGAGGCGCCCACTTGTTCGACATCATATTCCATACATAATGTTAAAGGACTATAAAATCAATCCATAAAATATAAATTATAAAATTTTATTTCATTTAGTAGTTATTGGAAAAAAATCGACATGGAATATAAAACGCACCCTGTACATAAAAATGACAGCTGATATTTTGCTGTCATATCTTTTTGTTTTATATTGTAGGTATTAAAAAAAACCTATATGTATAAGTGCTTCTTGTCAGTCCTTTGGATTTTAGCGAAAAATTAAAGCAGGAATTAGCGACGCGATGTCATAACAGACAAAATACTATCGCTACGTCCAAATGCTTGTAATCTGTTTGCATGTATTTAGAGTATAGAAATAATGTTTGTCCTTAGGGTATAAAGTATTGTTCCTCTATTTGTGAGCTAATTAGATTTACAATTTTCTCACAAGGTTAGTTATTCAAACTATTCAATTTTATCCTTTAAATTTCTAGTAGCTTATGTCCAACTCAAGAAAACATTTTTTACATATTTTTTGGATTTTACTCAGTGGCAAAATATGAATTTCATTCGAAACAAAAACTTTTATTCTTATTGCTAGTCTACAACTGCCATAGACGTCTCAAGAGACTTATAATAAAAATCAAAAAAATTTCTTTTCCTAGAAACTAAGTTATAATAATTAAAATACTTTTTATTTTTCTAGAACCGACGAAAAAAAAATCAACTACGTTTTCTACGATCCAGAAATGCACTGGTGCAAAATCTGTGACTCATTTCCAAAAACCGCAAAAGATTACCTCACACATTTACATTCAAAGGACCATGCGGATAATGTAGAAACCATGGAAACACCTTGGCATAACACTATGACTTCCGATGTAAGTTATCCCAACAATTCTTTCTTTTTCAACATCAGTTATCAAGTTGGTGTTTTTATATAGGAATATCCATCATTCGAAGGAGCTCCAATAAAACGTACGCCCATACGTGGGTTAACGTTTTTTGTACCAGCCACTTCCTGGTATTGTAAAATTTGCTCAATTTGGATGGGTGACCTACACTGTGCGTCGTTGCATCTAAAATCACGAACTCATTCACATAAATACAACGTATGTTTTTTACTAGCTTAGTATTTTGGATGACTATAATTTTTTGCGTTACAGGCTTTCTTGGAGAAGAATCCCCATTATGAAGTTGATTGGCTGGCCGAAAGGCAAAGACAACTTAATGAAAAAAAATCTCTACCGCCACATGCACCTCAAATTACAACATTATCTACAACAGATGTAGAACCAAAAGAAAATAAAACAAAGTCCAAACACGTAGAAGAGAAAGAGAAAAGCTCAAAAAAACGGAAGAAGAAAAAGTAAGTTTTGTCTTATTAACCCAGTTAGTTAGATAAAAATCGACCCTAGCCTTGCAAAAAGCAATTTACATACATATCGTCGGTTCGGAAGAAAACGACATAACTCATCAAATCTCATTTTTCAAAAAAAAGAAGAAAAGCCATACATTCTGTCCGTCTGTTTGTTCAACTACAGCCTAACGTCTCGTCCGCTTTTCTTTTAAACTTGTTAGATAGTTTTTTTTCAATTTTTCCACGGAGTCTTTTTTATTGTTTTTCTGAGAGCAAAAATAATCTTATCACAAAATTATTTTCAAAATTTTAGAAAATATTTTCTTTTTAAAAAATCTTCCACAAATTAAAAAAAAATTAAAAAATTTCATTTAGTAAAAGCAAAAACCCATTGGTAAAGCCGCTGCAAAAAAGTTTTTCAGGGGTGTACTTGTGAGGAATTGACAAATCCTTTAAGTTTATCTCTTGTCATGAAAGTACTGCTGATAAGCCGTTCGGAATGGGCAGAAAATTGTAGGTCCCTCCATTCCTGGTAACACACACACAGGAATGGTTGAGAGTTGAAAGACACGTGGTCCTAATTCTCTGCGAACTATTACTCCACCAAGTTTATTTATTTATTTATAAGAGCTAAAAACGGTTTATAATGGTACCTACATGAACCATTTTTTTAGCAAATTTTTTGAATTAAAAAAAAAAACTTTTTTTGGAAATTTAATATTTTGAATACCACTTGCTGAATTTTTTTGAAACTTGACAATTGAGAGTTTTTCAATACTATCTACAATATGTATCAATATGAGTTAAATGCAGTTAGTTAAACTGCTTCACCAGCATTAAGAAAAATTGAGAGAATATTGCTCTTCATAACTCCCAGCGAAATGTTGACTCTTTCCGCAAGTGAGTTTCTTGAACCAACACCACACTCAATCCTTGAGCCATCAGTTAATTCTGTCGATGTTTTTCGTCACAACGACGTCATCATCCCAGTTCTTTCGGGGATATAACCTTAAAATCTTGACTGATGCTTAATTTAGGGGTGCAGTAGTCAGGAGGAGTCAAAAACATCTATTGGAATCAACTTCGTTACTTCTGTGACCATAAAGTTTGGCAATTCAAGAGTTGGATTTATTTAATATTAATGCGCTGCAAGATACTACATACTTAATGATTAAACCAAGTGTCAAAAGTTGTAGAAAAACGCTTAAGGTATCAGTTGGGCAAGATCTTAGAGCCACCGTGGTGACCAACGCTAGCAGTTCTTCGTACCTTCTGGAGTTTATTATGCTTGGCAAGCGCGGACCTCCACACAATCGAACCATATGTGAGATTGGTTGTACCATGGCTGTTAACTTTCATATAATCATCTTACAGTCTTGTGCAAATTAATTGGGACAAGCAGATTTTTGAGCATTTTTTTCATTTATTTTGAATAATGTTAATAAGTAAGTATAAAGATATGAAATTAGTACTTTATATGCCCCCCTTTAGTATTAATGAGTTTTTTAACTCTCTTCCTCATTGATGAAATTAACTTCTCGCATATATTTTTCATTTGGTGGTCGTGGAACCATACCTCAATAATTGCTGAAATTAGTTTGCTTTTCGTCGTACAGTCTTTTTTCCTGAGCCTCACTTTTATAATAGCCAATAGATTCTCAATTGGATTGAGATCAGGTTAGTTGCCAGGCTACTCCAGCACCTTAAATATTTTTCTCCGCAAAGAATTGCTTCATTTTTTTGGACGTGTGACACGGAGCAAGATCTTGCTGAAAAATGGTTTCCTGCATCGAAGTTCGCCTTTGGATAGTAGGAAGGAGCATATGCGTCAGGACATCCGCATACTTGGCGTTGTTCATCATGCCTTCAAAGGGCTTTAAGCTTCCAGGACCCTCAGACGTGAAACAACCCCAAAACATAAATTTTGGCGGGTGTTTAGGGGCTTGGACGATATGTCCAGGTCGGAATTTTTCTTTGTCACTTTTCCTCACGACACTTACCGTTATCCTTGGACCTCAAAATGGCTCTCGTCCGAGAAAACTACTTTTTCCCAGTCCTCTGCAGCCCAACCCTTATGCATTTTGGCCCATCTTAATCTTTTTTTGCGCATAGCGTCTGTCAAAAGCTGTTTCCTTAATGGTCTTCGAGCCTTTCGGCCCACTTCTAGAAGACGCCTTCGAACTGCTGATGAATCCACATGTACTCCAGCTGTCTCCAAGTCCCTTTGAAGCTCACCACTTGTCTTTCCAGGATTTATGACGCTGTTTCGGACCAACATTTTGTCGTCATTGGCCGTTGTTTTCCGTTTTCGACCACATTTGCTCTTTCTCCGTGTTTCAACTGATCCTATTGCCTTGTGCAATGCAATTATCCTACCGACGCTTGATTTTGCTACACCTAGAGCAATCGATATCTCCCTAATGGTTTTTCCTATATGTTCATGTAAAGCGATGACTTTTGCTCTGTTTTCCACCGAGATATCCATATTTTTCTTGAAGCCGAAATATTGATTTACAGAGTACCTAGTAACATGATTTCAAAAATAATGCAATTCTTTTCAAAACCCTTAGAAAAAATGCGACCTACCTTCAAAAAGTCATCAGAAATATTTAAATAAAACTAATTCATGGAGCACTTACCAAAATATTCAAAAAGTTAACGCAAAAACCAAAGCCTCCTACCAAATTCATTTGAAAATTTGTTTGTCCCAATTAATTTGCACAAGACTGTAGATTCGAGACCCTACATTTTACCAAAACAGCACGAGTCCTGGGGTGTTCCTCTAATAAAGTGCTTAATCAAGTTTATTTTACTTAACGTACCAAGAATTGTCGCTAAGCATAGATACGAGTATAATCCACTTCCTGATGTAGTCTTCTACAGCAAAATTGGCAAGTGATTGTCGAATAGATTCTGTAAAGACCTTGATGAAAGCTCCTTCTGCATCTAATAATGCAGCGAGAAGGACTTGTGAAGGGCTTATCATTAAAATATGCATATTGAGAGTTTTCAAGAGGACATCTGTCTAGAATGTCAAGAATGCCCTCCAAAGTTTTAAGCACGAAAGAAGTCAGAATAATTGGCCGTGACCCCGCCTACCGACTTTTGGGATAAAAACTACTCTTGTCTCCAGGACTCGGGTAAAAGTTAAAAGAAAGGTATCCTTTAAAAATTACTTCCAACCATGTAACATAATCGGGATCTGTTCCAAGGACTCAGCTGGCGAAATTAGTCATAACACATCAGGCTTTTTCAAAAATGACGGATTGCAATGTTCTCTCGATAGCAATTCGCCAAGCCTTGTTTTCAATTGATTGACAGAATTCTATCCAGTCTTATTGCTTGCCTGATGTGAAAGCTCGATGTAAAGCTTGTAAATTGTATAAGGTTGTTTAAAATTATGTTTATTGCAGTTATTGAAGATTGTTCTTGTCATTTTCGTGATAGACAGATTTTTATTCCACCAAGGTGGATGTTTCCAAGGATTTGTAAAAGGAATTTAGGCTCCGAAATTTATGTTGAAGATAATCCATCTGTGGTCCAAAAAAGATTGCAGATTCTCTACCATTGTATTCAGGTTGTTATTTACGATCGTAACATCTAGTATCCTTCCGCCCTTCATAATTTTCTGTTCTAAGAAAAACAAAGGGATTTTTACCCCTATTACATATCGTAAATTTAGTGTCAATTAAAAAATCGAAAGGGATTCACCACGTTCTTTGATCTCTGAACCACACCAGAGGGTATGCCCTGCATTTGCATCATTTGCAAGAAACTAGTTTAGACTTCTCGGATCTGGCTTTTTTTTGTTAGGGTTCGCAACTCGCCCCAACGACATCGTCATAATCTATATAATCTTTACTTTTCGTTGTGCCCAATTATAACTTGAAATAGGATCTTACGAGGGCTTCCCTGCTTTTATCGCCGATTTTCAGATAAGATCCGCATTACTTCTGCGGTTCATCTTCCTTAAAGACAGCCCAGTCATGCATAGGGCCTCAAAACTTTTCCTGGAATGAGCTGTTCTATTAAAATTAATTTCGTTCTTTTTGAATTTTGATCCAAATTGTTTTTAAAGTCCCTAAAACTATTTACTTTAGTCTAATCAATTTTTGCTGGCAGTGACGTCCTTTGCTTTACTCCCATCAGCATTTCCACAGGTGATTTTAAACAATTCTTTGTAGGCGAATTATTGTACTCTAGTAACATGAGCCAAAACTCTTGCTTTGAATCATCCCCTTTCTTTAACAGATTTTTTACTATTTGTACTACAGATTTTCCGCTAACCCATTTGATTGAGGATAATTAGGGCTTGTTGTTATTATTTCTATATCAAATTCTCTTGCAAATCTACGAAAAGTAAAACCCCGAACGGTTTTGTACAAAATAATCCGTTACCACTAGATAATTTTTTGATTTGTATTCAAAAATATCCATACAAATTTTAAAAAATGGTATTTCAAGCACTTCATGCAAAATTAACGGCTGCTTTGTATTATGATTTCTATATTTTTGACAAATTTCACAAGTTGCTATTTTGTCTTCTATTGCTTCTGATATACCTGGCCATTACAGCAATGACCTTGCTCGTGCTTTTGTTTTTTCTATATCTAAATGCGGTAGATGCAGTTTATCCAAAATGTCAGGTCTAATTTTTAATGGCACAATAATTCTTTCATTCAAAAATATAATCTTACTCCAGAATCTAACTTAAACATTATTATTTTTCCTTGAATTTGAACAAGTTCGTACCAAGACTCCTTTCTTTTCCCTCTAGCATCTGTTATTTCATCAAGATAAAGCACATCTCCCCCTCATCATCGGCACCTTCTTCAAAATTATTTTCCCCCGTTAATATTTGTAGGTTATGCACATTCCTTTTTTGTCTACAGGCTATAGCAAAATGATTTCGTTTATTGCAAATTCTACAGTACTTTCCATAAGCTGGACACTTTGACACTTCATGCCTTTGCAGACAATATGAAGAAGAATATAATTTTTCGTTAACATTATTATATGCTTTATTTAGAAACGTCGCAACTCTCACAGGTTCTGGTTTCTCATTTATGCTTGCAACTATAGCAAAAATTTGATAATTCTGCCAAAATACTCTCCAGTTTTCTGCCTCATTGTAGCAATCAAAATTAAGCTCCTCCACTTGATGAAATTTCTTTTATGTATACATATTTCCTTGATTTTGGCGGGCGTCCACGTGGTTTTTTGCAATGCAATGGTCTGTGCGATGTTTTGAGTTTTGTTGCACCCATGCAATTACACCTGAATTTTTTATACAATTTATTTTTACTTTAGACTATTTTAATTCTTATAAATATGTAAATTTATTTTTTTTTTGTAACTTTATTTTAATTTAATATAAAGAAAGAGGTTCTGTATGACTTTATTCTTACAAGTGGTTTACAATGTTCAGTAAAGTGTCAAATGTGACAATGGAATATAAGATGAAAGGTGTGTTTGTATATACCACAGCTTGTATTAAAGAAATCCCTGAGCATCTCCATATAGAGTCGAAACCTTCGTTTGCCGATAAAGTGATAGCTTGGCTTTTTCTTGTATTTCCAGAAGATTGTTGTACTCTTCAACGGTCTTCTGGTAATTTATTTTATCTCTTATGAACTACTTTGATTTTCTTATTCCTGGTAATCTTGCCAGGAATAAAGGAGGCCATCCTAAACTTTCCCTTGAGAAGTGCTTACGTTGGGGCCCTAGCACATAACTTAATACGATCGTGTTAGGTCGATACAATCGAGAACAGGCAGTTCTTTTTTATGATCAGCCGATTGTTTTCGATGCGATTGAATCAAATATCAAACTCCCTATACTCGATTACATCGACTAGACTCGATTGTATCAAGTTACGTGCTGGCACCCCTGATTGCTTTTTCTTACCTCGTGCAGCGCTGCTGTGTCTGCCGTTGCTACCCGAAAATAACGATGGTAAAGTCTCTGTCGTCCATATTGAATAAATATAAAATATAAGGTTCCCACGAATAGGTCGGAAAGTAAAGGTCAGTCCCGGTAGAGTCAATATAGGGGTAAGGCGAAGAATATGATGGACCGAACCCTGCTAAGGCGTCCGAAAAAGCTCGTTTTTGACTGGTTTACCCCCCAGCCATTCATTTCTTCCACATGGATTATGGCTCACACCAACATTGAACATGTGGGATCAATGATCTTTTTTCTGAAACTTCTTACCCATTCCCTTTATGTTTCCTCTGATTATTGACCAAAATTATGTTCACTCTTAGGTTAGGTTAGGTTGTTGGGCTGACAATTGATGTTGCTATCGTCACTTAGATCAATGTAGATCCATTGTGTTACCCGTGAATGTAATCACTCTTTCCTGATAAAACCTATGTATTCTATTAATCAGTCAAGCCATTTTGAGGCATTGACGAAGTTCAATATGTGTATTCCTGAAATATTAGAAATATCTTCTAGATTGTCAAAGAAGTAGCTACCAAGCCATTTCCTTCTCTGGTGGCATAGTGACGGGCAATGACAGAGAAAGTGTGATGTGTCTTCATGTACCTCTTCATCACCACATCCTCTGCACAGGTCATCTGTACTTAGTTTCATTTTAAATTTATGGTATTTCAATAAATTATGTCCGGTGATTATGCTCGTAAGAGAGCGAAGGGACTTCTTACTAAGTTGTATAATTTTGTCAGTCCTCTGCTTGTTAAAGCAGGGCCATATTTTCCTATAGTAGTATCACAGGTGTCAAGTAGACTCCACCTTTCATTGGATTTCCTTAGGATTATATCTGAGATTTTCTGTTTAATGTTGCAGAGTGGGAGGCTTACCATCTCTGCTTGACTAGCGTCGAGCGCTGATCCCTGTCTTGCCAACTCATCGGCATTTTCATTACCTGGTATGCCGCTGTGTCCCGGTACCCAGCAGAGTCTAATATTGTGCTGCGTGCCAAGAACCTTAAGCTCTTCGCGGCAGCAGGAGACAAGCTTCGATTTTATCACAGTGGCAGAAATCGCTTTTATTGCCGCTTGGCTGTCAATGTAAAAGGTGATATCAGCCCGTGGTATCGCCATCATTGATACCTGTCTAGCAGCTGTTGTCACTGCCAGGACCTACGCTTGGAAGACACTGCTATGATCTGGGAGCCTAAGTGTGTTGTTTAGCGCAAGAGGTTCTGAGAAAAAGCCTGCACCAACAGCTGTGTCCATTTTGGAGCCATCAGTGTAGATTGCTATTTCTGATTCACTGGTGTAGGGTTGGTTGTTCAGCCATTCTTCTCTGCTTGGAAAGGCAGTTTGGAATGGTTTATAAAAGTCAAGCTCGGGTGTTGTATAATCTGTAATGATGCTATCACCCAAGTATTTCTGAAGAATTTGAGCATGTCCTATTGCGCTGTTTTTCCAGGTATTAGTCTGGCTTAGCCTTAAGGCGCTATATGCTGCAGATTCTTGTACGAAAAGGTCTAGGGGTTTCAGGTTGAGTATCGCCTCCAACCCTGCAGTTGGTGTGGATCTCATGGCACCGGTAATCCCAATGCACGCGAGTCTCTGTACTTTTGTCAGAGTTTTGAGGTTCGTGCTTTTTTCCGTTGCATTCCACCATACCAAATTACCATAGGTTAGTATTGCTCTGATTATCGCCAAATACATCCACCTGATAATTTTTGGACTAGGTCCCCAGGATTTCCCAAAGATTCTGTTACAGAAGTAGAATGCAATCATTCCTTTTTTCGCTCTTTCCTTATTGTTAAGACTCCAGTTTAATTTCCTATCTAGAATCACACCAAGATACTTTGCATGATCTGAAATCTTCAGCGGGGTGCCTTTAATTGAAGGTATTATGAAGTTCGGTATTTTCTGTTTTTGACGGGTTAACCATCAGGCCGCACTTTCTAGTCCATCTACTAACCTTAGAAAGGGCGTATTCAATCTGTTCACTGATAGTTTTACCTGTAGCTAATAACGCAAGATCGTCAGCGTAGGCTACTACCTTTACTCCAGTGTTTTAGATTAACGATAATTGTGTTCATAACCAGCACCCAAAGGAGTGGTGAGAGAACTCCCCCTGTGGGGTGCCCCTGGATGTGGATACTCTCATCTGTATCCCTGCCAGTTCCGATTTAATTTGCCTGTTCTTTAGCATGCACATAACCCAACGTATTATCGAGTTATCGATTTTATTGTCTACTAGAGCTGCCTTTACCGCTTTATTGTTCACGTTATTGAAAGCTCCTTCAATATCGAGAAACGCAGCAAGGGTATATTCTTTGTCGCTCATTGTGTTCTCAATCGTGCTAAAGACGCTGTGAAGTGCCGTTTCTACACTCTTCCCCTTTGTGTAGGCGTGCTGAGCTGGGGATAAATCAACCAGTTTCAGAGTGCCACGAATATGTGGGTCTATCAGTCTTTCAAACGTTTTAAGAATAAACGATGTCAGACTAATTGGCCTGAAATCTTTTGCTTCTGTATGACTGGGCTTGCCAGCTTTTGGAATGAAAACCACTTTGACTTCGCGCCAAGATAAAGGAACACATCCCCATTTTAAACTGTTAAGAAATATGTTTTTCAGGAGCGGCATTATTTGGATTTCGCTTTTCTGTAGCATCATTGGGAAGATGCAATCAAGGCCAGGGGATTTATACGAAGAAAAAAAATGGATTGCCCATCTTATCTTTTCTTCCGTTATAATATCCGATGGTATAATGTGTTCTGTGTAGGATTCTGTTTCCAGGTTGCTGTCATTTGACCCGCAACCCGGGAAGTGAGTATTTATCAGGTGCTCAAGAGTCTCATTGCAGGACTCTGTCCAGCACCTAGTGGGCGTTTTAAGAGATCCTAAAGGGATTGAATCCTTGGAAAGAATTTTCCTTAGTCTAGCTGATTCGTTTGTCCTTTCGATTTCACTGCAAAAAGTTCTCCATGAGCTTAGTTTCGCTCGTTGCGTTTCTGCTTTAAATTTTCGTTGACTGGTTTTATATACTTCCCAGTCATTCTCATTTCTAGTGTTTTTGGCAGTATTGTTTCTTCTTCTTGTTTCTTTTCTCAAGTTACCAAGTTCTACCGTCCACCAGGGTGGTTTCTTTTTTCCTTTCCCTATATGTTTCAGTGGACAACCTTTCTCGAAGGCGTTACTTAGAATCACCCTGAGTTCTTCTGATGCTTGATCAATATGCTTGGGTTCTTGAATCGCAGTGTTATTCAGATTTTCGAGTTTCTTCTCTAACTCCCTATTAAAGAGATCCCAGTTGGTGTTTCTGAAATTCCTATAAGGTTTCGGAGTTTCCACTGTATCACTTATCAAGAAGCCTATAAGCCTGTGGTCTGAGAATGATTCTTCTTTGAGAACATTCCATTGGTCGATTGAAACTGTATCTGAATTATTAGTAACAGTTATATCAATCACTTCTTCGCTGTTTTTTATAACAAAAGTGGGCTCATTGCCCCTATTTGCTACCAGTAAATTATGTTCTATAATAAATTCAAAAAGAGACTCACCTTTACTGTTGGTGTCGGTACTTGCCCATTGAGCATGATGTGAGTTAGCATCACATCCTGGAACCACGTCCCATCCTTCGATTGCTGCTCGCTCTACTAGCTGGACTGTTAGGTCTGCAGGTGGTCCCTCCATCCCGTCATATGACATATAGCAAGATGCCAGGATGAGTGGTGGGTGCCCGTGTAAGTCCTTTTGAGTGCAGGCCCTTAATTTTGCTACCTGCGATCCAGGGTTCTTGAATAAGGCTGATGTCTATTTGCCTACTCTCCATGAGGTAGACAAGGTTGGCGCTGGCTGCTTTACTATGTTGGAGATTAATTTGTACTAATTTCATGTTCATAGTTTAATAAAAACCTCCCGCCCCTTAATTACTTGGTTGTTCTTGTTGGCTATTAGTCGCAGTTTGCACCGGTTTATCCCGATACGAATTTGAAGCCAATTTTCCTCAAAAGTGGTATAGACTTGTGACTGAGCTGCACAACCACTTCTGTGCCGTCTTTCGTCTGCTCTCCCATCTCAAGCACTTTCCAGTTCTCACTGAGCTGCTCAGCATTTAGGGATTGCAGGTACCTCTCAATGCCGTCCCTAGGGATGGTCGGTCCTCGCATCATCATCTTCGCTTTGGATCTGTTAAGGTCTTTTATTTCCTTAAGCCCCATAAGGCGAAGGTTTACATTTGGCCAGGGAGCAATCGTTCTTTTGACAAAGTCCTGCAGCCACACGAGAGTATAATCGTCTTCGCATGTCAGCATCTTGAATCCGTGGACGGTTCTGAGATTACCGAAGAGAGGCGGTTGCCCGTTCTTAACGATAACGTCGTTCACCTCCTCCAGGATTCTGACTTCCATCAACTGCCATTGATCATCGGAGAGCTTTCGGGAGGGTATGCCGAAATCTGCAATGGCAAATTGTCGCTTCTCCGTAGTCCCTTCCGTGATCAAGGCCTTTCTTCTTTTCATTTTGGGTGAAGGATTCGTAGGCGAAGATTTATCATCCTGCCTCGTTCTTTTAGACGCCGTTGAGTTTGGTTCAGGGTGGGGCGTAGTGCCGACCGTCTCCTTTCCCGCTCTCAAGGTGTTTGTCTTTGTTTTCGTCGAGTTGTTCGTTATGTCAGTGGTCGTCAAGGTCTAGTTTCTGAATAGCATTGCCCAGCGCTAGCTTCTCCCTGGCCGTTAAGGATGTTCACTCTTAGTTATGTTGTTATTTGCGTGTTAAAATTTGCTGACCTCAAGCTTTCAAAAAACACGGAATTTATAATAATTGCAACCAAGTTGTGTTTCCTTAGGTTAGGGTGGTATAAATTTAAATCTGAAGTTCGTACAAATAATAATACCCGAAAGTCTTAAATCTTATAGATTTTGGCATTACATATTCAGAATTAGAAAGCCATCATTAAGAGATTTGTCGTAAGGTTTTCTTTAAGTCCTTGAAGAAACAAGCAGAAGTTGCTATAGTAACTCCATACTGGGGGTATTTCTTTCTTAATTGTATTGCACGTGGGCTATAACACTATAGAGAGTAGAATAAGGAATCTATAAGTTTTATATACTAAGGTTATACTTATTTGCTATTTGGCTAATTAAATGTGTAAATTATTATTATTAAGCGGCCGCTTAATGGGTCTCGCAATTCTGTCTGTCTGTCTGTCTGTTCGACTACAGGCTAAACGACTCGGCCGATTTTCTTTAAACTTGGTAGATATCATTTTTAATTTTTTCCCCCCACACGTTTTTTTTAAGACCAAAAATAACGGTACCCCCCATACGAATTTTTTTCGAAATTTTATAAACATTTTTTTTCTCAAAAACTGTTCAACAGATTTTAAAAATAAAGATACAGAAAAATTTCATTTAATTAAATCTAGGTATTGGTTGAAAAAAAATTTCCGAAAAATGGTTATTGAGGGTACCCCCCATGGAACCATTTTTTTTGTTTTTGATTTTCTCAAAAACGGTTCAAACGATTTTGATCATTTTTTTTTTGCTGAAGCTCCCCAAAAACATAAATAGAATTGTGTACTCAAATTTTCAAAAAAAGTTTTTTTGGATTTTTAAAAAAAACTTCAAAAATTTTTTTTCAAAACTCAATATTTCGAAAACCCCTTGCTAGATTTTTTTTAAACTTGATAAATAAAAGTTTCTCAATATAATCTACAAAATGTGAAAAAAAATTTTTATTTTGCCTAAAAATAAAGGTACCTACCATACAAATGCTAAAAAATTAAAAAAAAATGGTTTTCAAAAATCGTATTTTTCTCGAAAACGGCACCTAGAATTTTGATAAAATTTTTTTTCTTTCAATTAATTCTTACGATCTTTAATTTAATAAAAAAAATTTTGAAATTAAGATATTACAGCTTGTACCTACCATAGAACCATTTTTTCGAATTTTGAATTTCTCATTATCCACATAACGGATCTTAATGAAAATTTGTATAGAGAAGCTTCTAAAAAGTCTAAAACAAAACTTTAAAATAAATATTTTTTGAATTTTTGAAAAAAAAATCTATTTTTTTCTTTTTTTTGAAAATTCGATATCTCCGAAACGGGTCAATATTTCTTTTCGTAAATTTAATTTTTATTCGAACAATGATAAAAACTTTAAATTAGCGTACCAAAATTTTTTCTTAAAAAGCTTTTAAGAAGTTTGTATATAAAAGCTTCTTTTAAAGAAACCACTACAAGGACTTATAATTTTTGTTCTTGCATAAATTCATATTTGCATAGCATTCTGTTACTACTAAAAGAATTTAAAAATTAATTTTATCCTTATGAATAGTTTTCTCTAATAACATTCGTTTTTAAAATTCCCAGTCGATTACATAGGAGCAAGTTCGTGCGACCCAGTCGTGCATTTTATTTTTATCTCTTTTACAATTAAAAATAAAATGCACCAATGGATCGCACTTATTTGCTCTTCTATGAAATTTAAAAAATGATTATAAATAAACATAAAACATTAATTAGAGAAAAATATTCAAATGCATAAAATTGCCGTCTGATTTCTAGAAAAGTATGAATTTATGCAAACAAAGTTTAATTTTTTTTTAAATAATCTCGAAAAAAACTAGAGATGTCAATTTAAAGTAGAATTAATCGTTCTTTCGTATATTGTAATATTAATTTTCCAAAATTCCAAAAAAATATGTTTTAGAAAATTGGTATATAAAATATTATTTTAAATTCGAAGTTGCTCCTGTATAAAAATTTTGGTCAGAATCGTACGGCAGTTTTGGAGCCAAATACGAGTAAAATTCAATTTCTCCTCTAGGAAATAACCGAAGACCCTTAACTACCGAGCTTGAAGAAGGTAGCTCCAGCTGCTAAGGCATACAGACATACTGAAAAAAAATGTATATATGTACTAAATTTTCCTCAAAATTATTATAAAAAATTGATATACAGCTACGACTAGTTCAATGTCTCCTCTAGTGAATCATCGAAGAACTTTAAATACCAAGTTTGAAGAAAATCGCTTCAGCGGCTTAGGCTGTACAGACGTATAGACCTAGAGACACAGACAGCCAGATGAAATTGCCGGACAAAATATTTTCGTATTCTCTATCATCATAATGATAACTTTATTCAAAATATCGGGTTCGATTTTCTTTGCAAATACAAAATAGTACCAATATCGCAATTAAAAATGTGGGTAAAATTTTATTGAAATGTATGCATGTATGCATCTAATGCATTTTATTTTTAATGTAATGTACTCCTTATTATACTTAACATACCAATCTTCTTTCAGAGTGTAAGTTAAAGTTTCTGAAAATTACATGTATGTTGTATATTAAATTTAAATTGCTCGATGGCACGTGTTAACAACAACCGATTTCAAATTTTAAGAAATTCAAACATTAAATAACAAAAAAAAATAAAATAAACTATCTCATTTAAGCTCTGAGAAAAAAGACAAGAAAAAGAAAAAACGTTCAAAAAAACGTAAGAAGGCAGCGTCATCTTCTTCAAGTAATGATTCTACATCTGAAACAGAAGCAAAATCTGCAAAAAAGAAACAACTCGAATCACAATATAGTTCAGGACCTGCAGCTCCATCTATTCGAGTACAAATGCGCAACCTTCAAAAAGAAAAAGAAGAAATGGAATATCAAGGACTTGCACCACCACCGCCTCCTAAAATTAGTGAACTTACACAGCCGGTCATTGCCGAAGCGGAAAATATTAAAAAAGATGATTTAATATCACAATGGAATATTGTACAATCCGTAATTAGTGATAGTGAAAAGAAACTTCTTGAACAGTTGAAGGGAAAGTTGAAGAACAAACCACCAGAAGTTGAGAAAAAGAAAGAAGAGAAAGATGTTCAGCCTCCGGTTGTACAATTTATAAAAGCAAACGAGAAAAAAAGTGTAGCAGAAAACAAAGAACGGGTTCGTAGTCCCGCTAAGCGGGAGGACGATAGGAATGGTAAGGAAAAGGATAGTGCAGGTGGCAGCGCCCATCGTCGTCGCAGTAGAAGCCGCCCCTCAAGGCGAAGTAGAAGCCGAAGTCCTAGTGCAGGTCGTACCAGACGAATGAGAAGGAGCCGGAGTCGCGGTGGTGGGATTCGTCGCAGTAGAAGTCGAGGAAGAAGGAGTCCAAGCCGTAGCAGGTTTTCGCCAAGGGGTTACGGAAGAAGACGTAGGAGTCGTTCCCAGGCACGAAGGAGGTGAGTAAATCTATTATGTATATGCATCCTCATAAATCATTGCAATTTTTCGACTGCATGTGTGTGGTTTCCTTTTTTTTTCCAATAACTGAAATAAATTCACATCAATTTTAGTTTATTGCTAAACCTAAAAACGAACATTTCAAAAAATAACAAATAATGTGGTATTCCAACCTTTGTCGCGAAGCCATTTTTGAACACTTGGTGATACAAGAAAAAATATAACTTACTTTTCTATAATTTATTTTAAAACCCAAACTTTAAAACGCCTTTGAAGTATAGCAGACCTTGTTTGTTAATGCTGAAAGTATATTATAGACGAAAGCGCAACTAAGACGGGGTTTTTGCGACTTAAAGTGTCGTCAGTTTGTTCTTAGGGGATCTGGGTGGATGTCAAGTTTTCCTATATTTATTGTAAAATTTACTTTAAATTCCCAAAACTATGTTTTAACAGAAGAATTTTGCAGTTTTAACGGTAAAAGTTCTATTTTGTTTGTTTACATAATCCAAAGGCCTCACTTAAAAACGCACTATAGCGAGTCCATACAGTCATGTACTCTTTATCTTTAATGTGAAAATGTTATTCATAAAACTATTGTTACGTTGAATATATACATTATACGTTAAACACGTTCGGATGTTGAATATTGTCTATAAGGATAAGGATGTTAAGCATTACTCACACACAAAAACTGAAATATGTATATTTTCTTTTCAATAAAACAAACTGTGAGTCAATAATAATTTATTCAATAAAATGACAAAATAAGGATTTTTTTAACACAAAATTTAATTTCATTTGTTATAAATAAAATATTAATTTATTACAAAATATGGCCTGCATATAATTAAATTTAAAAATAATTCGTACGAATTTTTGCACCAATTGATGTTCCAAATTACAAATTTGGGATATCAATTAAGAATGCGAATTCAATTTTTTGACTAAAAATATTTAAAAAAAAATGGGATAACCTATTTATGCCTAAAAATAAAGCCATAACCTCTATTCTTCCCTTTTTTGATTTATGGAACCTAGCTTTAAATAAAAAATTATTGAGTTTGTTTTAAAAATAATAATCCCAAATAACCTTGGATATGTTACAGCTCTACTAAAAACCTTTTATTAGCATAAGAGGGCGGTCCAATAAGTACTTAGCCTCATCGCCCGATAGTGCCAGTATCGCAAGAGAGATTTACTATCGTCTAGCACTTCCCCGCCCGGAGGCCTATTTGCAGACCTTAAGAAAACTTATTTTTAGGATGAGTTAAAGAAGTTGGAGCATCGCTGGATCAAGTGTATCGAGCTAAAAGGAGACTATGTTGATAAATAATCGGCCACTTTTAGAAATGTTTGTGTTTCTTTTGTAGGCTATGTACTTATCGGACCGCCCTCGTAAATGTAACTTTATTAACATAAACTAGAAACATTTTAATTCATACAAAATTTCACTCACAAAATCTTAACATATTTATAATTTTATTTTACAGGAGTCGATCTCATGGCCGATCTCGTCGTCGCATTTCATCTTCACGCTCCAGGTCTCGTTCAGGTAGCAGTCATCGAATAGAGAAGGCTATCGTCCGCCAACCTGAATTCCGACCACGCGTACCCGTCACTGATGCAAACAACGTTAAAAAGAGCAAAACCAAAACCGGCGAAGAGAAAGAGGATCGCAAGAAATCATCATCAAAATCTTCAGGGTCGAATAAGAAACTTCCATTTATTGGTCGCATGCCAGTTTTCAAAAAACAATCACAAAACTCTGAAAACCCCGAAAATTCCGAAAGTGAAAAGAAAGAAGGAGAAGAAGGTAATCAGCCAATGGAATATGGTCCAGCGATGGGACCAGTGCCAATAATGCAAGATTCTTATGTTCATGCTGGTTACGAGCCATCTCTAATGAGTGAGTACGAAGATTTAATGCCAGACCCAGTACAGTTTGTAAGTTTAATGGGAGCTCCACCTCCACCGCCCTCACAACCGCCCCCACAGCAGTATGCTGAAGAAGAAAAGGATATTCTTCCGCCAGGAATTGATGAGACAGAGAGTGAATTTGTTCCGAAACCAATCAGTGATGCACCCATTCCACGTAAAGGACCTCTGCCCAAAGATTTCGAGGAAGCTCTTAATATAATATTTCCTGGGGATAAGAAACCTGATGATTCATCTGGATCAAAATCGAATGGGGAGACGCAGATTATAACAGATGAACCAGTAATGCAGCAATCTGATTTGTTAAAAGAAGGTATTCACATGATGACTGTTGAAGAGACTTCTCTTGTTGGCATGGATGAGGCATCACAAATGAGTATGAATGAACCTTTGCAGTTCAATAAACCCACATCATCGGTGGCAACTACATCGGCAAACAACAGTGGAGAAAACTCTGTAGACAAATCACCTCCTCAAGCTGATGCAGTTGAAGAAGCAGTGGCAGTTTGTATTTCAGCGATTCCGCCGCCTCCACCACCGCCTGTAGTCATAGAACGGATTGTTGAGAAAGCATCTATAGAATTAGATACAATTCAGGAAAAAGTTACTGAACCTGCTGATATACCATCTCCACCAAAAGATTTAAAACTAAAAGACTCCGAAACTAAGTTTGAAGTTATTGATCAACCATCATCACCGACTGATAGTGAAAAATATCGCCGTCAAGAAGAATTGGACGATTTGGCAATGCTGGGTATCGACGCTGATGATATGGCGGCAATGTGTATTTAAAAAAACAACACAAAATATACGTTTCTGATAAGAGAAATAGTTTTAAAATTGATGCAACAACATTTTTGTTCAGTTAATATGTAATAATAAAAACTGAATTTGTTGTCAATATATGATTAATTGAATTCATAGTTTTCTCGGTATGAACACTAATTTGAAATCACATATTTCTCTTTGGTGAAATTTTCAATACATACAGCCCTATCATCGTATTCGGATAAATCTTCCTGTTCATGGTATTCGTTTTGAAAACATCAATAAAAGCTGTTTAGTTTGATTATTTTTATAAAAAATAAACAAAATTACTTATACTCTTATGTACTACAAATCAAAGACAATTTTGCTATAATCGTAAAGGTAGATTCATCATTTCACTTTTATTATCTGTCTAACCCATATCATCCTAGTGACTCATTCATAGAACGGTTACTATTTCATACCATTAGTTCTCATTCAAGACAACCTGTTTCTTTTACTAATTTTGGATTAGATTTAGATTAGATCGATTTTTATTGAATTATTCGCTTAAACATACTATAATTAATCACCTCTATCACAGAGTCCCTTGTATCAAGTCCCCGAAAATTTTGTTACGCTAGGAATACGAATAAATTTACATCATAAGCCCCGAACGAAATCAAAAAGCATTGTCCTAATTTCGGAGTTTCAAAATCAGTTGACTTGCGTCAAAATGTGAAAAAATAGATAAATTTTCGTTGTTCATCTTTTTTTTTTTTTTGTCGTTAAAAATAGATGCCATTGGCATTGCAATCTTTGTAATAAATGTTAAAACACGCGAAGAAGACAAACATTAAAAACGATATTCATTACGGAAGGAGGATACCAATATTTATTTGTATTTACTTTATTTTCCCTTCAAAAAATAAAAAAAAGTAAACAAAATCACATGAAAACAATAATAAAACTTGTTTTAAGTATTTTACATGCCCTTTATCTTCGTTCGCTTCATTTTATTAATGTTTCGTTTTAAGTTGAGCTTCGATCAAAATAACTGTTCGTAGAAAAAACTGTCCAACTTCCTATTCATTCAGGGCTAGTAATACCACTATTCACGAACTCCGAATTTCTTAGCAAGTTTTTTTAGTACGACGCACGGGAGCAATGATACTTTTTTTCGGGGTTCGTACTACGATTCTATTACGACGGGGCCTGTGATAAGGCTGATAGATAAAATACAAAAATCTTTATAGCATAGCACTAAGCCGTCTGCCAGATTGACAACATAAATAATTATTTGTAAAAAGCTATCCTTTAATTTGATTAACATATCTTTTATGTAAATTTAACTTGTTTAACTTGAGTAATTCACTCCGAACCCTGACCATTGTACTAATCATGTGGACACTATGTGTATCACTGAAGTAGTTTTTTTCTGCTAGATTGCGGTAAAGACGGCTATAAATTGATCTTTTTAGTGCTCTTTAAATCTTCGACGTTGATGTTCAAGATCATACCACAACTTTGCGCTGGTCCGCACCACTCGTTGAACCAGCTTGTAATTTTAGCATTTTTATGTATAGAGGCGACAATCCCGTTTTCAGTATAATAACAAAGTTTGGCGTATTCGGTGGTAAATGAAATATCCTCTTAACATACATAGTTCCTTAGAATTTTCTCCTGCTTCAAATACCTTAAACTTGCTGCTATTCATAAAAAATCTTTTCTTCTTGAAATTTGTCTCCATATTAAGGTTTTTTCGAAAAATATACGCCAAGATATTTGTATTCGTTGACACACTCTATACTTTCTCCATCAAAGAACCATTTCTCATTCGCCGCTCTTCGTCCACCACCTTCAGTCACGGTCACACACTCTGTTTATCATGAGCTGTAGCGTTTCCGTGGAATATGAAAACATGACTACCGGGATCGGCCCTAGTGAGGTATCCTCCGATTTTGTACGATTCGGAGGATTTTTGCTTCCAGGTATTCTTCCAAACAGCTGTTCAAAGATTTTCTCCGACATTGTTTTAACGCACCCGGCGAACTACGTTGAAATGCGATCAAGTGCTTTATTTGTGAAATTTCTGACAGCTTAATGCAATTTTTTTTCCGATTTCGTCCGACACAAATTCTTCGCGAAACAAATTGTGCCAACGCATTTGTGTTTTATTATTCTTTCCGATAGGATCCTTCGAATTTGAACTTCCGACAAAGTATGCGTTGCGGACAATTTTCCGCTACGAATGGATACCTCACTAGGGCCGTAGAGGAGAGTGGGGCACATTTGAACACGGGGCACATTCGAACAATGCTTATAAAATTTTACTTTATTACTCTTTTTGAAAAGTAATTTAAAATTTTAACCTGTCAATACCATATCCATAAACGTCATTGAGTTTCCTTGATTCTCTCAGTTGTCTCTCGGACTTAGAGGTGAAAGATCCTTTTGCTAGTGGAAGTGTTTTGTTTTCGTTTTTTAGTTGTAAGAGTTTAGTTATTTTAAAACAGGAACACATTTTTTTAGAGGAAAAATAAATTTTAAACTTAATTACGGTAAGTTTGTTCCTGGATATATTTCAGTTAAATATTTATAATAAATTTTATGTCACTGGAACAGTTGGGGCAGATTTGAACAAGCGTGTTAGGGCACTTTTGAACATGTTCAAAACTGCCCCGATTAGTTTTTTTAACATATTTAAGACATTTAATAGAAAATTTAATCAGCTTCAAGCAATTTGTTATCTGTTCTATAGGGTAAGTATTGGTTTCAGGTAAATAATGTTTTTGTCATATTGTCCGCCAGTCTCTGCGTCTATACTCTGTCTCATTTTTGAGCTATTGAATACTGAAAATAAGACCTAGTTAAAGCTTTTTAGACAGGTCGAACAAATCTTGAAATTTTTGTAGCTTTAACTAAAATATTCTAGTTTAAGCTATTTTTATTCACACAAATTGAAGCTTAGGCTTGGAAAACAAGCTAAAACTAAATGAATTCAGCGTTGGCTATTTTAAAATACTAGAAAACATCTTTAACTAGATAGCTTAAGTCAGTTAACCTAGTTGGTTGTAATTATTATTTTTGTTCTTCAAAATTATAATTACTTTTGAATAACAAAAATAATAATAATTGCAATCAATATACGTAAGTTACCTAATATATTAAGATAAAGTACCTATATGTAGATACATATACTAAAATTCAAAAAAGCCTAATCCTATCAAGAATCAAATTTCAAAATTATTTCTTCTTAAATCTATTCAAATAGGTACAGTCATGGAAAAAATAATAGAAACAAGCTTCTTCTGTGCCGTTTTTTAAAAACAAAAAGTTTATTGGAAGGAAATTGAAAATTAAAAATACATACAATAAGTCTCTATAAAGTTTAAAATATACACAATATTAAATTTATTAATAAAAAGAAAAATTAGTAATGAGAAAAATTAAAATTAATATTAACAGCAATTTTACCCTGGAAAAAATAATAGAAACAATATTATAATTGTGTTTTTCTTTTTGGTAAAGAGAAACTTAACAGTTAAATTGGTTCATATTCGTTTAGTACTTGGTCGTTGCACCTTTATTTTTAATGAAGCCTTCACATCTCCGCCCATGGATTGAACGAACTTGGCGCATGTCTCGGAAGGTATGGAATACCATACATTTTGTATTATAGACCACAGTTCTTCCTTATTCTTGGTTCTGAAGTCTCCAATTTTCCTCTTAAGTTTGCCCCACAGGTGTTCTATGGGATTAAGATCCGGGGACTGCGATGGCCACTCCATAACATTTATTTTATTTTTGTTAACATATTCCTTAGCCAATTTTGAGGAGTGCTTGGAGTGGTTATCCTGCATGAATTCCCATTTAATTGACATGTTCTCTTCGGCAAATGGCAGCATAACTTCATTTATGATTCGGACGTAGTCAATCGCACACATTCTGTCTTTTATCCAAAAAATTGGACCAACCACAGATGTTGAGAAGCACCCCCAAATCATAATATTTCCTCCACCATGTTTAACAGTCTTTTTTGTGTACCTTGGATCGAATTCTGCATTCTTAGGACGTTTGACATACATTTTGCCATCGGAACCAGATAAATTTATCTTTGTTTCATCCAACCATAAAACATTGTTCCAATTTTCTCGTTGGGCGTGTTTATTTGCAAAAGTCATTCTCTGCAGAATATTTTTCTTGCTCAAGAATGGTACTTTTCTGGGACTCCTTCCAAGAAGCCTTGCTTCCATTAGTCGGTTTCTTATTGTACGACTTGAAATAGGTGCATTTAGTTCAATTTTCAAGTCGTTTGAAGAAGAAAAATGCTTTTTTTACACAGTCGTACCAATATCTTATCAAACCGCGTTGAGGTCTTTCGTTTTCTGCCTCTTGTTTCTGGCTTTGGACTTGAATGAAGAACTGTAAATATCTTCTTTTTTGAACAGTTTATTGCTTGTGCTATTTCTTCCATAGTTTTCCCATTTTTTTATTAAATTGCGCTCGGTAATAGTACAATGCACTCCACGACCCATTTTTATAAAATTTTAAAACAACTGTTACATTTTTCTTTATTAAAACGACTGAAACACGTGTAAAACTAATAAACAACAATAAAACGTCTATTTCAATAAAAATAAAAAACGAAATTTAAGTCAAATTGAAAGTCAAAGTACCTTGTTTCTATTATTTTTTCCAGGCGAAATTGTCACTTAGCTCATTTTTTTACCGTTAAGTCCAAAGAAAGAGCTAAAGACAACAAACGGCTGCACCATTTCAAAGTCATGCTAGGTGCAATTAATATATAAAAATTAGAACCGAGGAAGACGTAATTGTATGTAGTTATTAATGGTTGATCATTATGTAAAGCTTTGTTTCTATTATTTTTTCCATCACTGTATGTGTTCATACAAATACAAAGCAACGTTGTAATTTGGTTAGATAATATCGAAATTGAACAACGTTGCTTCGTTGCGTATTAAATAGACCAAACAAAACTAAAAATCGACAAAAAATATAACAACAAAACACAGAAGATCCTTCAAAAGGAAAATACTACAAAACAAATTTGATTTTCTCATTTTCGTCTTTCTCATTGCCACGTGGCTAAGAAGTCTCCAACGTCAATTTTTTCCTCCGACAGCGGAGGACGCGTTGAAAAGAAAATTCGTTGTTAAACAAGCGAAAACCATACATTATAGCCTACAAAATTTTTTAAATTATACAACTACTGTAACGAAATACGAAATAAATACGATCGTATTTTTATTTGATATAAAAGGTAACTTCGTTTTAATTTTAAGTCTCAATAAATGAACCTGAGACCTGACATTTCATCATGTTGATCATCGTTATCTTCAATTTCAAATACAGATGATGAATTCGCAGTGGAATTTTCAATAAAGGAACACAAGTAGGATAAAATTCTTTTACCATTTTTTACCAATAATGAAACCAAGACCAACTTCCATTTTCCATCTTATTTGACGTTTCACAAAAACGACGAATAGTACTTCAGAATAAAAAAAAAAGTTTTGCAACTTGCTTGTTTGGCATTTCCATTTTAAGAGCTCAGGAAGGTATTTCCGTATTACTCGTACCAAACGAAAACGCTAAAAATACTTTAAAGTAAGAAGCAAGTAAGATTTTGTTTCAGAAATCTCTGAAAAAATCCCAGTGCTCAGCCGACTCGTACATGCATTTTTTCCTAATGCTCACGCTGTGTCTCTGACATATTAAGGGTATACAAAAAACCTTTGTGTGCTAATTATAAAAAAAAAAAAAATATTGATTTAAACCTCACTTAAACATTATTTTAATACAGGCTGAATAACGCCTTAATATTCTCATAAATAAATGTACCTACATACATAAGAGCTAGAATGAGGAATGCAAGTTTTTTGGCAATGTTTATAATTTTTTACTTAATTAAATTATATAAAACAAAAACAACGAGTCAATATGATTTATTTAAAAACAAAATAGGTATACAATTTTAAATTTAATCCAAACACAAAACTATAAGCTTAGAGCCATAAATGTACATTATATTTTGATAGAAACTTGATTTGAAGTTTTTATCATGCAAACGCAGATATTCCAGTTATTGCACGGCCCAAAATCAAAGCATGTATATCATGAGTACCTTCGTAGGTGTTAACTGCCTCTAAGTTCATAACATGCCTTATAATGTGGTATTCATCAGAAATGCCATTACCACCAAGCATATCTCGTGCTGTACGAGCTATATCCAGGGCCTTTCCAGAATTGTTTCTCTTCAACATTGAAATCATCTCAGGAGTATGTAATTTTTGATCCTTCAAACGTCCAAGATGTGCACATGCCAACAAACCCAAAGCTATTTCAGTCGACATATCTGCCATCTTCTTTTGAATCAATTGGTTTGCCGCCAATGGTCTTTTAAACTGATTTCTATCCAAAGTATATTGTCTGGCAATTTCTAGGCAAGTTTCAGCAGCGCCGAGTGCGCCCCAAGCTATACCATAACGGGCATTGTTAAGACAGGTAAATGGGCCCTTAAAACCGGTAACATTAGGAAGAATATTTTCCTCTGGCACTGCAAGATCATCCATAAGCAGCATTCCAGTTGTAGACGCCCGCAATGAAAATTTTCCTTCAATTTTGGGTGTAGATAGACCCTTTGATGACTGCGCTCGATCGACAATGAACCCGCGCAGTTGGCCATCATCGCATTTGGCCCAGACAATAGCAATATCTGCTACAGGCGAGTTTGTAATCCAAGTTTTGCTGCCATTAAGTATATAACACTTAGCTTGACTGTCATATTTTGCGCGAGTTTCCATTCCAGATGGGTCACTTCCATGGTTTGGTTCGGTTAGGCCGAAGCATCCAATGAGTTTACCTTGCGCCAATTTGGGTAAATAATTCTCTTTTTGGATATCGCTACCAAAATCGTAAATCGCCCCCATAACCAGTGAACTTTGGACACTTAAGGCTGAACGATATGCAGAGTCAATGCGCTCCACTTCTCGAGTTAGAAGACCATAAGCTACATTTGAAACTCCAACACACCCGTAGCCTTTGAGAGTGCAACCAAGGGCACCCAACTCACCTAACTCTGTCATTATCTCTTTGTGGAAAAATTCATTACGATTAGCGAGTTTTACACGCGGCAAAAGTGTTTTGGTACAGTAACTGCGAAATGTATCACGAATAGATATCTCTTCTTCTGTCAACAGCGATTCGATATTTAATGAATCTTTCCAAGCGTATTCTGGTGCACTTGAAGATTTAGAAGAAAACGAAACTCTAAACGTTTTTCTGGCTTTAAGCACTTGTCTAGTGATCGTTTGGATAGACATTATTCTTCTAGGTAAAATTAACACAACTGAATTTGAAAATTATATTTTCAGAGAATAGATGATCAAGGAATGTGAATGTATAACAAATATATCAGTGGCTAAACATACATAGCTCCGATAGTTAGTACAATTCTTATCGGTATAGATAAGACTTTCATTCCTTCTCCAGCAACAGCAAATAACAACAACAAAATAAAAAAATAAAATATGAGAAATGGAGTGACTTTTGGTAAATATGTCAACAAGATGATTTTAATTCCTCGGATCGTGGAAGCAAAGATTCTCAACTTCAATTGATAATCTCTTCTCTTGAGGCAACCAAAGAAAAGATCCTCGACTGTCAAATGTCAATTTTAGCCTTTGAGTATATATATAATATGGAAGGCTCGTTCCTATCCTTTGAGTATATATAATGTGGAGGGCTCGTTCCTATCCCTAAGACGCTGTTCACATTGGACTTACTCAACCGAATTATTTTGACGTAAGGCCACCCTGTCGTGTTCAGACACAAAAGCAGTGTGAACACTCCAGACTCACTTTGACGTCTTATAGTTGTCATAATTCTTGGCCATTTGCTATGCCACTACAAATATACAGTGAATTACAAAAGTAAGTAAGCACCTCTAAGTTTAAAGATCATTTCCTTCAAACAATCGATAGTAATGTTAAAAAAAAACCTTAATATTTTTGTCTATAATTAATTATATGTATTTCGAACTAAAAAGTAATATTTCAAATAAAACAACTGTGTTCTAAAATTCTGCTTGTTTAGATTCATGGGTTTTTTCAAAGAAGAGCCGCTTTTGGCGATTTATTTTACTTATGAAAGGTTTCTTTCTAACCGATACATGATAACTGGATTGGTAGAGCACTCGTCGAATAGTTTGAGGGTTACATGATTAACCTGTTTTATTTGGTTATTTCTGCTGATATCTTTGATGGGCTTACTTGTGGATTCCTCTCTTTGAGTATATATGTATAATATGGAGGGTTCGTTCCTATCCCTAATGCATTGTAGTACTTGGAGTTGTGATATTTGAGTAGCGCCCCCTATGATAGTCACGCATTTGGAATAGAAACGAGCCCTCCATATTATATATACTCAAAGGTGATATGAAGCAATCGGCAATAACTTTGTCTTACACAAATTTGAGTAGCGCCCCTATGATAGTCACGCATTTGGAATAGAAACGAGCCCTCCATATTATATATACTCAAAGATTCCTCTTCACTTTCCTAACAATAATACGGCATTCCTGCTTGTCATTGATCGAGAGTCATTTTGCAAACTTCCAATGCTATTTTATTTGGTTATTATTTTGTGTATAGTAGATGGACTTTTGTTAACAATAGCTGTGTTTTATTTTCCCTCAGATCTGATCCAGATTGGATCTTCATTCAAAATTACATGTAAAACAAAAACAACACAAGGCCCAGTTTTGTTTGTATTTGTTGTTTTACATGTTATTTTGAAAAAAAAAAATCCAATCCGGATAAGATCTGGGGGAAAATAAAACACAGCTAATTTTACCATTCTCGCACTTCGATTTATTTTCCAAATAGTGTTTGATTATATTTTTTTTTAATGAGTGCTTACTTACTTTTGTGATACACTGTATCTTCGTCTGTCATATTATGTCACCAAGACAAATGTCAAAAAAAAATCCATTAATTTTCAATTTGTTTTAAAAATCCTGCCTCACTTTGCCGTCTCTTTCTTACCATGAAGTGCGAACGAGAAAAAACACAGAGACATCAAAATAAGTCGGCGGATTGAGTCCAATGTGAACACCGTCTAATGCATTGTAGTACTTGAAGTTGTGATAGGGGTCGCAGTCTCACTTTCTGTAAGTTAAGGATACACCCGTGTCCTCCGATTTGTGCTTACCTTCTCCTCGCATATAGTTCTCCATCACATGTGATATGAAGCACTCGACAATAACTTTGTCTTACACAAATTTGAGTAGCGCCCCCTATGGTAGTCACGCATTTGGAGTAGAAACGAGCCCTCCATATTATATATACTCAAAGTTCCTATCCCTAATGCATTGTAGTACTTGAAGTTGTGATAGGGGTCGCTGTCTCACTTTCTGTAAGTTAAGGATACAGCCGTATCCTCCGATTTGTGCTTACCTTCTCCTCACATATAGTTCTCCGTCACATGTGATATGTACTTTGAGTATATATAATATGGAGGGCTCGTTCCTATCCCTAATGCATTGTAGTACTTGAAGTTGTGATAGGGGTCGCTGTCTCACTTTCTGTAAGTTAAGGATACAGCCGTATTCTCCGATTTGTGCTTACCTTCTCCTCGCATATAGTTCTCCGTCACATGTGATATGAAGCACTCGACAATAACTTTGTCTTACACAAATTTGAGTAACCCCCCCTATGATAGTCACGCATTTGGAATAGAAACGAGCCCTCCATATTATATATACTCAAAGGCTATGAAGCAATCGGCAATAACTTTGTCTTACACAAATTTGAGTAGCGCCCCCTATGATAGTCACGCATTTGGAATAGAAACGAGCCCTCCATATTATATATACTCAAAGATTTTAGCTCTTCTCTTGAGGCAACCAAAGATCCTCGACATTGTATATATATCTTATAGTAATATCGAGAAGTCGAAAGATTGTGGCGGCATCTTCAGGCTACGGACCGCATTTGCTAAAATGTGTCTCTGCTAAATTTTGGAGACTTCAAAATATGGGTGTAGAGATAATGAAAGAATGAGAAAAAATAAATTGTATTGAGAATGTGCGCAAAAAGAAAAAATAGGAATAGTAACAGAACGAGAAAATTATATTCATGGATGTGTATGTGACGTTTTGTGAGGATAGGGAAAATATATTTGTATGAAAAAATATAAATCTGTCACCATGGTTGCCACAAACAAATAAATATAAATATAGAATGTAATGATGACTGATAGAATTAAAGAAAGTTTTTTTATGTTTTGGTTAACCTTATTTTACTAAGTACCTTAAATACTTGTAAATAAAATTAAATATATATGAATATGTGTACAGTAAATTATTAGGATAACAACTCGATTTACGCAACTAATAGAAATTAAGGCAGATGCAATAACCGAGTCTGTTGCATGGGTTATATATTTTTTTAAATAAATAAAATGCACGACTGGGTCGCACGAACTTGCTCCTATGTAATAGAATATGAATTTTAAAAACGAATTTTATTAGAGAAAACTGTTCATAAGCATAAAATTATTTTCCTTTTAATTCTTTAAGTAGTAAGCGATAAAAAAAGATTGCTATGCAAATATGAAATAAGAAAAAAATTAGTAGGCCAACTTAAAGCTTCTATTATTGTATGAATAAACGTTTTCGAGAATAATACGATTTTCGAAAACCATTTTTAGCATTTGTATGGTGGGTAGCGTTATTGTTTGGTTAAATACATTGAAATTAGTAGTTTTGCGCAAGTAAAGGAACACGTTTTGAGAAAATGAAAAAATTTATCAAAATCTTAAAATTATATGGAATAAACGATTCGAAACATAATGCATTGAAAATAATCAATTTGGCAACCATGACTTTCTGTCTGATTTTTCCTCTGCAAATTTTAAAGGTTTTTTATGGATTTGTGAATACATGTATACAGTTCAACCTCGATATAACAAATCGGAAGGGAACAAGTAAATATTCGTTATATCAAGTAATTCGTTGAACTGAGGTTTGTTATGTTGAGGTTAGATTGGTCTAAAATTAGTTATAAAGAGGTATAAGAGGTAAAAGTGACGAGCAGAAGTATTTGCATTACTTTCCATCAAACAACAATGATTGTTTTACGAACAAAAGCGGGTCGAAACCTGTAGCGACATGAATCACATACTATGAGATTAAGGGTCATACATTGGTGGGAACTTTATATAAAGGTTTGGGTTGAGAAAATTCTTTAGTTAAAGGTGTTTATCCTTTTTCTTGATAGTTGAAAATTCGTTATAAAGAGGTTGTTCGCAAAAACTGTTCGCAATGTAAAGGTATATTTTACATTAACTCTTATGGACAATTTAAGGGGATTACGAAGAATTTGTTAAATCGAGTAAGTCGTTATATTTAGGTACCTTATATTAGGGTTGCACTGTATTTTTGTTTACTATTTAGACATATGCCATATCAAAATATTTTCTTGCAAATAATTTTCCCGCTTTTTTGAATCAGTTGCAGTGCCAGTTGAAATAAAAATTTCTTCTTTTCTTAATATAATCAAGATATGAGAAAAAAATTTATTTTACCTAAAAATAACGGTACCCTCCATACAAATGTCAAAAAATGGTTTTCGAAAACCGCATTTTCCTCTAAAAAGGTTCCGAGAAAATTGTTTTCTTTCAATTAATTCTTACGATCTATAATTTAATAAAAAAAAAATAATTTGAAATCAAGATACCTATTACTGAATGTACATACCGTCGAACGATTTTTTTGAATTTTGAATTTTTCGTTATCGGCATAACGGATTTCAATGAAATTTTGTATAGACAAGCTTCTAAAAAGTTAAAAAAAACATTGCATTTCAAAGCTTTAAAAAATATACATATATTTTTGAATTAAAAAAAATCATTTTGTTTTTTTTTTTGGAAAATTCAATATTTCAAAAACGAATCAGTATTTTTTTTTTGGAAATTTAGTTTTTATTCGTACATTAATAAACACATTAAATTGGGCTTCCAAAATTGTTTCTTAAAAATGTTTTTGTATATAAGGGTCATTTTTTAAAAATTGACATTTTTTTTGATCGTTTGAAAAAAAAATTTTTTTTCAGTTTTTCTTGGGTTTTAGTTTCTAAATCTATAGTAAACAAGTAGAAACGGAGTTCTCCGAGTTGCGCAAAAATAATTTCAAATATTTTCCATTTTACGAGTATTTTTTGATAAAAATTTAAATTGAAAATCTCGAATGTACTAAAAATGTTATGTAATAAAAAAAGTTGTTTGTTTACGAAATGCTTTTGTTTAAAAGCATTAAAGACAAAAAAAAAATAATTTTAAATAACGGCACATAACTTTCTTGGAACTTTTACGGTACCAATATTGTAAGGAATGATGAAATTCAGTATATTTATCTAGAATATAAAAAAAATTAATAATGATATGAGCCATTATAAACTAAAAGAACATTTATTAAAAAACAAATACGAAAATGGCCACGGAGATTAGAGGCCACGGAGATTACAAAATCGACTATTTCTTAATTTTAATATAGTAAATGTAATTCAATGTCATCCAAATTATATTAGGTTCAAGTATGAACAATACCTTTCTTTTGGAGGTGGTTAGACTAAAAAATATTTATACGGACAAAGATAACAAGGCCCGGGAGATTACATTAAATTTTTACTCGGATGAAAAAATTATTTTGTATGCAAATTTTAAAGGAATTAACTGCAATAATTAAATTATAATAAAACATGAAATTAAAGGTTTTTTGACGTACTATAAGAAAATGCATCGTAAAAAATTATTAAAAATTGTTTAGTTGTGTGAAAAAGCGAAAATGTTTAATTAGGTTTTTTTTTTCCCAAATCTTGTCACACTCGTTCAACTAAGAATTCGGACAACAAAACAATTTTTTTTGGCATATCATAAAATTGAAGTTTGAGAGAAAGCCTTTCAAACGACAAGGCCCAAAATTAAATAAAAAATCATTTTCATCATTAAAAATATTAATAAAACTGATTAAGCATGAAAATCACATCCCAAAAAGGCCACGGAGATTACACATTATTAATTACCATGGCTATTCGTTACCATCAATCGATCTGCAAATTTTTTCTTATAATGCTGACATACAAACACAGTTCCATGCCAAATTTCAAGTCTTCAAATTGAAATGCAAAAAAAAAAATAGAAGCTATAACGCTAAAAATGTAATTTTTTAAAACGACCATAAAAGCTTATTTTTAAGAAACCACTACAAGGAATTATAATTTTGTTCTTACATAAACTAATCTTTGCTTAAAGCATATGGCATCCTGTTTTTAGCTCCAACTGCTAAAAGAGTTGTTTTAGTCATTTAAAAAATAAATTTTATGCTTATGAACAGTTTTCTCTAATAACATTCGTTTTTAAAATTCCTAGTCTATTACATAGAAGCAAGTTCGTGCGACTTGTCGTGTATTTTATTTTTGTTAATCTACAAAAAAACGATTACTTTGATAATTACTTGATAAAAAAGGTACAAATGATATGTGAAAAAGGTAAGTTTTGAGAGAAATTGTTATTATTTTGAATTGTAAAAACATGAAAAATCAACATTTTCGTATGATTCTTTTTAATTTGTTTGTTTTTTTCTTTTTTGTGTAGATTATGAAAAAACATAAAATGAAAAATTAGAATATAATATAAAAACTTAATTCGATTGCTTGTAAAAAAGTTATCAACAATTATACGTGAATAAGTGCGTTTACATGAACATTTGAAGCCCTGAAACTAGTATAAATTAACATTTTTTTCATCCTCGAAATTTTTTTCATCAATCCGCCGTAAATACGAAAGTAAAACAAACATTCTAGAGAAAAAAAAAATTTTTCTAAAATTTGGAAAAAAATGTATGGCAGATAGGTACTTATTTAAAATTAAAACAGTTTAATTAGGTATCTACTAATTTCCATAAAATTTATCGCCAATATACCTACTTTTTATAAAGTTTGTCATTGCAATTATTATGTTTTCTAGAACACATTGTATCTTTGTAGCATTGGTTGAGAGTTCTCGCTTCAGATAGTAATTATTTGATTTTTCACCTGAATTGAAAATTTCAAATCAAATGATAGGCATATCTCTTTTTTTCAATACCTACAAAAACCATGCAAACAAGAAAATGTGTTCAGACAAACAAGTTCAAGCGAAAAATATATCTACCCCAATACATACTCACAAAAACATACAAACAAGAAAACAGAACAGGCCAACAGAAAAAGGTCAAAAAAGAAATTGTTTTTCATTTCCACCACTCGGAAATCTCCCTACTCCCTTACTCTATCTTTCGTTGAAAAATGAAAATAATAAAATTTCTCTTTCTTACTATTTGTTTCTATCTTTCTTATCCTACTCTCCACTGACAAATTTTGCTGATTTCAGCGACACCACAGGCTAGGGACTCTAACATAAAATCACGTCAATTGATAATACTATAAGATATATGGGCAAATCTCAGAAACTTTTGACTTTAGACTTTTGAAAACGCGTAAAGAGAAAATAACTAAGCACACCTTTAAAATTAAAAGTTTATAGCACCATTGTAACATCAGAAAATATAATTGATGGTGTTCCTCTTTTATTAACGAATGCTTAAAAAATTCTCACTCATTTTCCGGCGACGCACTATGCAAACCATCTCAAAAATCCATAACTTTTTCGTTTCTAAATATTTTTTTTTGAAATTTTGTATACTTATACTTGTATAACCAAGAATTTAAAATATTAAAACGTTTCAGATAGAAATAAATTATTTTATTTTTTTTTAATAAAATAAAATAACAAATTTGTAGATTTTGTTTCATTTATATGGGAAAAACTTGTTGGAGCAAGAATTATTGCAACAATTTGGATGAAATTTGTTTTCTTTTACCGGTGAATATATTTGAAAGTAGTTTTTTGTAAATTCCGCCCACTACCACGCCCATATTTTTTAAATTTTTGTTATTTTCTTATTTTTAGTGAACAGGAAGCCGAAAATTTGTTTTGAGGTTTTTTTAAACTTAAGACATCGCATGTATATTTTGTCTGCCCACTTTCCCGCCTACTTTCACTCCCCTTTTTTATTTTCAGCTTAAAGTTCATTAAGAGCAGGCATTTTTTAATTAAGTTTTATATGAAGAAGTGAGTTTATGAAAAGTGTTATTTATTTTTAGTAAAATCCGTGCACTGCCACGCCCCTTTTTGATATATGAAAGTTTTTCGCCCTTAAGACAAAAAAAAAGGAATTCAAAAGTACACCTTATTACTAGGTATTTAATTAATGTCTAAAAGTTCTTAAGCCTCGTCAAACAATGCTAGTGTTATTTAAAACTATGTACCTACATTTGTATTATATGCAACCATAAACCACACACCCCCTCCCACCCTCAAATGCTTGGCATTTATTTTTATTTAATTATGATTTTTTTTAATATCTATAAATATGAGTAAGGAAGTTTAAAATTGGAAAACAAAAAATATTTTATTCTAAAAATAAAATTTTGAATTTTAATAATATTGGAAATTAATGATAAAAACTTCTAAATTTTGTGGAAACATAGCCACTTATATGATGTTTATGAAAATGTGTTGCACATGTTATATTTTTTAACTTTTGACAAAAAATAACATTTTTTTTTTTGAAATATTGGGCTAAAAGTAATAAAGTAATGGTCTAAAACTTTTTGGAATACACATTTATGTGCATCAATAAAGGTTCCACATTTTTGCCAAACTTTAATTTTTTTCATCACTTAACGATAAAGTTATAAGAATACGAATTTTTATTCTAAAAACTTATTTTTCTTCCTCATCCTACGTTTTTTCTTCTTAAACAAAAATGCATGAAAATGCGAAAGTTTTTATTTTTTCTTCCAAATTTAGAATATTTTTAGAATACTAAACAGCCATTAACTAAACGCAGGCAGCCGGAGCTAACAGAGAAAACTTCAATTGAAAACAAAAAAATGAAAAATATACTACACCTTACTCATTTTTTTTATTAATTTACTGGTGAACTTAATTAAAAAAATATAACTGTTTTGTAAAGAAGAGGGCTTGGGCTTTTCAAAAAGGTATAATACTTATACATTCTGTCCAGAAAAAATACGAAATAATTGACTTCAAACTCTCACTTCCAATAATTCTAAAAAATAAAAATATCGAAATGTCATTTTTAACTGTAATTTTAGTTTTCTAGAACAAAAGTAAGATACAAAAAATTTACTGTGTTAGGAAGAACCCTATTTCTAGTATATAATCCCATCATTAGATTTTTCAAATTACGAAATTCACCAAAACCATTTTTGAGATGGATTTCATCTTTTGGTCCCATAGTGCGACGTTGAACTATCGAAACAGTAACACGAAACGACTTTACGTGGCCGAGTCACTAAGACTACTGATACCACAATAACGTTCGACGTAAGTTGTTTATACCTATGTTTATAAGAATGTTATTGATAAGGATCATTTTCTTTCACTTTTCTCACTGCCCTAGCTTGCATTCGTTAATATTTGAACTACAGAAAATATGTAAACGCGAAATTTTAAATTAATATAGAAATTTTTAATTTTTTATAACAAATGATAAATGTGGTACAAGTTATTGTTTACCAAGGTCATTCGTTATTCAACTTTTGTAAGAGTGAAGTGTTTTTTTCTCTAAATGAAAAAAGGCGGTTAAACATCCACTACTCCATCTCAAATTGAATAATTTTCCAATATTTTCTTCTTTCGGTGATTTAGTGTCGACCAACGAAAAAAATATTACTTTTTTCGAAGAAATTGGCTTATTACCAAATGAAAATTCAACTCCCGTGGCGGTGTGCAGTTCTGGTGTAACGCTAAATGAATTGCTCTACTGAACTAACAAAGATGCATTATGTTTATTAACATTAATCCTTAAAATGGAATCACCGTCCCCACCAAAAATCAAAAAAAAACAGTTTTGGTAGTTTTCGATTTTCTCAAAAACTAGAAGACATAGAATCATGCGGTTTTTTGCGTTCGATTAAGAACTGATAGATACATGGAACACATACATATAAGCTTATTTACAATTTCATTTCACAATTTTGAAAACAATCGGTCTAAACTTTTTGTTTCACGTTTTTTTTTATCAAAATTTGGACTTTAAATGCAAATTTCTCAAAAACCATTGACATGAGTAATTTAATTTAAATGCAGGATTATAGAACAATCTTCTGGCTTTCAAACGCAGTATAGCACTTTATTGTAAGTGTTGCCGTTGTTTTTTATTATTTATTTAATAAACCATTTTTTATAAAAGTGCCCCTACCTCCTAAGCGGGGGGAGATAGACCCCTCCTCCCATAGTAAAAAGTGCTTGTTTTTGACCCCTCTACAAAAATCCGTCATCAAATCTTGGCGGCCCCTTAAAAAGTAATGTATAAAAAATATCAATGATATTTCTTTGTAATTAACTACTGAATTTTAAAGATCCATAAAATATGTAGCGTCAGCGACAAAACGTACACTTCTTAGTACGATTTAGAAGAAGGAACAATAGTTAAGAACGGGAAATATTGCTTTTTATGAGAGTGCTAACTGAAAATGTCTTGAAAAAAAAAAGTTTCGCACTGTTTTAATTCAGTATAAGCTAATTTTAACCAGGTTGCGATTTTAGCACACACCTCTACCAAACCTTAATTTATTCATTTTTGTCTATAGAAAATGAATATGTAATTTAGAAATCGGTGCAAAGCATGCTGTGTAAATGATAAGAGACGTACCAGATTTTAATGATTTTTTCGGAATTGTGGTACCGAAACTTCTGACAAACACTGTCATAAATCTAAGCAAAGCACATAATTTTTTCATAAAAAATTTTGATTTTCAAAGTCTCTTATGAACCCCATTTGAGTTTAACAAACTAAAATCAGATGCTTCAATCGTAAGAACATTAAACTTTTTAAATATTTTAATAGTAACATATAAAATTTTGTATTTTTCTTATACTTTTTGCCTTTTACTCGTTCTATAGGTAAAAAAAAAATTCTTAATGTGGAAAATAACTTTTTTTATACTGTAATACTATATTTTCGAAAAAATTATCAGAGATAGAGTAAAAAAATATGACTATGAAGTAACTTAATTTCAAAGTTACACGAAAGTCAAAAGTTCCTGATATTTGCCCATATATACAATGTCCTCGACTGTCGAATGTCAATTTTAGCATTCCGGTTTGATAACAACTTGCTCTTCGAACAAATTAACTAACACACTTTGTCGGCCTTTCTTGGATCCTTATAAAACGTAGTGTGGCCCATAGAGGAAATATATTACCTAGTCACCTAG
This sequence comes from Philhelius festivus, assembly GCA_963931855.1. Classification (NCBI taxonomy): domain Eukaryota; kingdom Metazoa; phylum Arthropoda; class Insecta; order Diptera; family Syrphidae; genus Philhelius; species Philhelius festivus. The sequence goes on along the minus strand of OZ007556.1, from coordinate 126,635,613 downwards.
AGTCACGACCAGCGTTGCCGATGTGGCACGATCGTGCCATTTTGACGCGGAAATTTTCTCGTGGCACGGTGGCACGAAAAGTTTCAATATGGCACGATTTTTTTTCATTATTTTACCTAAATGCGTTTAAGATAATTGACCCAATCTTTTTAAAAAATAATCCAAACATACAAAGTATTTTGCCACACTTCAATATTTTGGTATCAGAATTTTCTCATCTATTAAAGTGCGAGAAAGATGTTCTTTTTGGTGAAATAAGAAAAATGTTTGAAATTGGACTAGCCGAAAGTATTTTTCTTGAAGATTCAAAAACGTTCTAGGTTAAGTTGTAAAAATTGTCAAAATTTCAAACCTCCAGCTAATTTATTTATTTAACTTATTATAACAAAGCTTTATTACTTATTATTATTATGAACTTGCCAAAAACTCCTGTTTCTGGAAAATACGTATACACGAATAGAGGAAGTGATTTTTTTTGTTATTTGTTTGTAATAGTATTTAATTAAAATTTATTTTTAAAGAATAACTTTAGTTTTTTTTCATATGGCACGAAAATGTCACAAATGGCACGTTTTTTCAAAGAGTGTGGCACGAATTTTTTTTTTGGCGGCAACGCTGGTCACGACTCTTTGCTCTCTTTAAACCAACAAGCTGAATTGAGAGAAAAAACCTTTGAGTATATATAATATGGAGGGCTCGTTCCTATCCCTAATGCATTGTAGTACTTGAAGTTGTGATAGGGGTCGCAGTCTCACTTTCTGTAAGTTAAGGATACACCCGTGTCCTCCGATTTGTGCTTACCTTCTCCTCGCATATAGTTCTCCGTCACATGTGATATGAAGCACTCGACAATAACTTTGTCTTACACAAATTTGAGTAGCGCCCCCTATGGTAGTCACGCATTTGGAGTAGAAACGAGCCCTCCATATTATATATACTCAAAGGAAAAAAAAACACAGTCCAAAGATGTGTTAGTTGCCCCATGCATTTTAAATGGGACCAACACAGCTTTGTTCAAATTTTGTCGGTTTTTGCTCAATGCGCAAAAAGTTGAATAAGTGCGTTTGAATATTCAAAAAAGGAATCCGTTAAATTCAAAAATTCTAAAATACAAATAACTTCTTATTAATTTTGCTTTTTTACCTTTTTATTAATAAAACCTGTATTAAATATTGGTTTTATTGCTTCTGGGATATAATTTCCTTAATATTTATGTATATTTCAGTTAAAAACTAAGAAATTCCAAGCGAAAGTAGAAGCGCACCCTAGAAATTCAATGCGTATAGTGCCCAACGTTGACCACGAAATATAGACATTTTAGACCAAAGGTGAAAATTTTGACAAGTAAAAAAATCGATGAAAAAAAACAAATGTCATAAAAAAACAAAACTGCGGGTCGCTGCTTCTAATTAGTAAACAAGTTTATCACCGATTTTAGCGTAGTTTTCTCAACTAAATCAAATAAATTGTCCATAAAAATCTTTGAGTATATATAATATGGAGGGCGCACATCAAAGTTTCCCCCGTCGATACCCGATAAAATTTCGTATGCAAATCATAAATTGATCGCGTAAATTTCGATTGCAAAATACCGAAGGTGTTTTTTCCCGCACACAAGTTTTTCCCTACATATTCTTTTTTTTTATAGTGTGCAAAATTTCACAAATGTCAATTGAAGTAGTGAAATTTTGGTTAAAAACCATAAAGAAAGTATGAAAAAGTATAATTGAACGTTAGTTCATTTAATTATACATCGTTATGGAATATAGTTTTGTTAATAAAACTCATTGTTCGGGCGATTTTTTCGCTTTACAGTACAACAGGGTCAACAATCTTCTGTTGGCATTGAACAAACACTAAATACAACCAGAAATAGTGCAAGCGACCCACTAATTTTGTCGTCAACATCGACATCCACTTCGTTAACGAACAGCATCGACAGTGACCGCAAAGAAAGTGTTTCCCTTCAACAACAGCCCGCGAGCTAAATAACAATGATATAAATTTTGATAATTTAAAAAACAGCACAACAATAAGTGCAGCTATTGGAAGAAGCAAGTGAGGAGAACTGGTGGACTTTCAACAGGCGGAGGAGCCCAAAGACAGCAAGCCTAACAACAGCCACCCAAATCAGCCTGCTGGTGGGCAAATATTTTCTTCGCCTGAGAACACGCAAATAATTCAGCGGAATATGCAAAACCAGGCTGCATCCATTCTGCAGGCCGTGTCCACGGCCCAGCTGCCCAACACCACCACCATCAAGACGATAACGTCGGCTGCAGGTCTGCCGCAACACCATCGGCAGCAGCAGCACCAACAACAGCAGCAGCATAACTCTCAAGCAGTCGGTGCCACCCAAACTTTGGTAATCAAAAATCACAACCCGGTGGTATTCGCATCCAAGGACCACTTCAAACTAGTGGTCCACAGTTGGTATAACACATTGCGTCCTTTACCTCCGCCGAAAGAGCCGCATTGGGCGGTCAGGCACTTCCACAAACTGCTGGCGCCAAGCCCACAGTAGCTGAAGACGATGATGGTAAGTTCGAATGTCACTGTTCTTGCCAATTGGCATCTAAATCTAAAAATCTCTGTTTACCCAATATAGACGTAGATCTATTCGGATCAGACGATGAAACAGAAGACGCCGGAGCCGCATACTCTGCCAAGAAATCAAAGAAACCAGCCCTCATTGCCAAATCATCCGTCCTGCTCGACGTGAAGCCTTTTGATGACGAGACCGACATGAAAGAAATGGAAAAGTGTGTCCACACACCATCGAGGTGGACGGTCAGTTATGGGGTGCCTCCAAACTCGTTCCAGTCGGCTATGGCATCAACAAGTTGCAAATCATGTGCGTCATCGAGGATGACAAGGTTTCAATTGACTTGTTGCAAGAAAAGATACAAGAGTTCGAGGACTTTGTCCAATCTGTTGATATCGGAGCTTTCAACAAGATCTAAACACAAAAATCGGCCAACATCATCGAATTAGATCTTGAATCAACTTATTTTTTTTTTTTTTTTTTTTAACAACTTTATTTCATTTAACAAACTTTAAAGCTAATATTCTTATAAAACAATAATAGTTCAATATAAAAACAAAAACTAGCCGAAGTTCATTATATAAAATAGTTAGGAACATTCAATTACCAAATGGTAAGAGACGAATGCACGAATTAACAATTTATTTTGAAAATTAAATTGATGGGGAATCAATCGTTATAAATTCAATTTTTGTTTTTATTCTATTTCAATTATAAAATAATAAGTAGGAAAAATATAAAGCAAGATAAAAAGTAATATTCGTTCAATAAAGCTATTCAAAAAAATGACACTAGAGTATAATAGCTTATGTATATTAAGTATGTACATCTACATGTTTATTAATAATATATTAATTCAAACTGTAATATTAACTAATGTCGATTTCCTTTACACACGAGAAATCAATTTCTGTGTGAAGATTTCGATCTCTCAGAGATCAAATCCCTCGAATCCGTATTTGAAGAAGGATTTACATGTATACGAAATACGCACACCAAAACAAAAAATTTGACAAGGGATCGAAATCCCTAGTGAGTAAAGGAAATCGACATAACAAATTTATATCATTATGATCAAATGTGAAGAGCCAGTTTTTAATATTTGTCAAAAACACCGATTTAACTCTCTCGCATCTTAGATTTTCAGGAAGATTATTAAATAGGCGAGCAGAAGTTATTCTATAGAAAAGCGTATAGTGCGATTTTTTAATAGCAGGCACAGTTACCAGATTACGATTATTCACACGTAAATTATAAAACCCATATAGTCTTGAAGCGGAATATCCAGAATTTTCAAAAAATGTTTTAAGAACTTTGTAAAAATATAAATGCTTCATAGGCAAAATTTCTAGGTTTCTAAACAAATCAAAGCTATGAGTTCTCCGGTTAACTTTACATAGAATGCGAATGACATGATTTTGCTTAGTAAGAAGAGGATCGATTTTATTACGGTGAGTGTCACCCCAGCAGGTTAACCCATACTGGAGTTTTGATTTAAATAGGCCATTATAAACTAATTTTAGAACGGATTGGCTACAATAAAGGCTAAGATGGTAAAAATGTCTCAAAACCTTATCAAAGTATTTAGTAAGGCTTGAAGTGTGTTCTTTCCAACTCAATCTACGGTCTAAAATAACTCCCAAATATTTAAAACTTTCAACTTGTTCAATAGCATTCAACACAACAAGATTCACTATGATTAAAAGTCAAGGAATCTGAATAAAGCTGAGAGGAGTTTCGCAGGACATATTTAAGACATCTTGGAGAATGAAATTTGAAACGCAAATCGTTATAAGTGGCACCGGAAAGGCTGTATAACATGAATTTTGTTTTTTTGCAAATACAAAGTTTATGACGAAAAACCCAATGGCGGAGAGTTTCGCTATTTACAGAAACGTTTAAATCAAAAACTGTTTTTGTAGAGTACGTTAATGCTATGTCGTCCGCAAATGCCGTTATTTTGCCCTTAAAGTTTTGAATAAAAAGCGAATTGACATATATTAAAAACAAAATTGGACTCAATACAGATCCCTGTGGGACACCTAAATTTAAGCATTTTTCGTCACTAAACATATTTTGAATTCTTACTTTTTGTCTGCGATTATTAAGATAAGAACTAAACCAGTTATAGACGAACCCACGAAGCCAATCTTATACAATTTATCCAGCAACAGTGCATGGTCCACCGTATCAAACGCCTTAGTAATGTCAATGAATAGGGAAGCCGAAACCTCAGATTCATTTAGGCTAGTATATACTTCATCACAAAGCTTCAGAACAGCATTTTCTGTACACCTTCCTTTCCTGAACCCAAACTGAGAATTGCTGAAAAAACTATTTTTATCTAAAATGGAAAGCATCCTCGATTTCATACCCTTTTCAAAGACTTTAGAAAAAACCGATAAAAGCGAAATGGGCCGATAATTGTTTATGCAAGTATTAACTCCTTTCTTATGTAACGGAATCACAATCGAAAACTTTAAAGAATCAGGAAAAATGCCCTTGGTTATACTTTGGTTAAATATAAAACTTAACACATCAGATACAAGATAAGAAATATTTTTCAAGATCTTAGCCGATACCAAATCGTCAGATGTGGAATTAGACATTTTGAGAGACATAATAATTTTATGAATTTCAATAGCAGAAAAGTTCTCAAAGAAAAACGTTTCTGTACAAAAGTTTTCAGTAACAATAGGGCTATCACATTGACAATTATTCGTAAAATTGGCGAGATTAGTGTTTTGGCTTAAATTACAAAAGAAGTCATTAAATAAATTAGCAACAGAGGAAGGAATTTTGATAATAGTGCCCCCGCTTTCTACAGATAAATCAACTATTGGTTTATTTTTATTTAAGATTTCATTTACAACCTCCCATTCTTTTTTGGAGTTACCTACGTTTTCGAAAAGCTTGTTCTTAAAATAGTTATCTCTACAAAGTGGAATTTCAGTTTTTAATTCTTTGCAAATGTTATCAAAATACCTTTTCAGTCTAATATTATTAGGATGTTTTTTAAGTTTTACAAAGAGTTCATTCTTTTTGTTTATTTTTTTCAGCAGTCTAGTATTCATCCACTGCTTACGACTAGTTAGCGTTTTTTTATTATTTACAACTTCTTGGCTGCATTTAGAAATTAAATATTGGAGCTTACTAAGAAATAAATCGAAAGCAAATGATGGGTTACAAGTACAAGCACTATAAACTTCATTCCAAAACTCAAATTTCAAAGCTGTTTTCAAAGCAGAAAAATTTGTTTTTGGAAAAGTTTTTACTGATGCATTTAGTTTTCTATTTTGACTACAATCAAATTGAATACTTGTTAAACAATGATCAGTAATCCCAAGTTCATAAACTTCTGTTTGAAATCCCACGTTATTATTTTTATGAAGTCTTAAAAAGATATGGTCCAAGCAAGCTGGTCCTCTAGTAGGTGTGTTTACCAAAGAAGTAAATCCAAAGGAAGAAATGGTAGCAAGAAAATTATCAGCATCAGGTGAGGAGGACAATAAATCGATGTTAAAGTCACCTAAAAGAAGCATATTTTTACCACAATGATTGTACAAAAATCCAGAAAATTCATCTATAAACACATTAATTGTAAAAGAATGCAATCTGTACACTCCGACAAAAAAGTAACGAGTTTGAGATACTAAAAAATTTAAACAAATCAAATCTGCACTTCTTATATTCGCATTTGTTACTTCACACATTATATCGCTTCTATAAAACACCGCCACCCCACCAGCTGCATAAGAATCATTACAAGAAGCCGCGAAAGTAAAACCAGGAATAAAATAGTTAGATATTTTAACCTCATAGATCCAAATTTCGGAAACGAATATGAAATCAGGCAGATGATCTAAAGATGAAGATGTTTGTCCTTGAACTTTAAGTTCAATTCAGTTAAAAAAAACAAAAAAATGCCTTGATTAAAAAAAAAATACTATGTTATACTCAAGAATGTTTTGTTTACTTTTTTGATTTTCTTCCATTTTAAATTGGCCTTCCAACTTGATAGTTTAACAAAATTTCGTTTTTTCGTTTAACTAGATGTCCGTCGGAATATAACCAAAGATTCCATCCAAGTTAGTGCTGAACTTTTGATAGAATAACTCGGTTAAACCTGTGAGTGGAATTGATGTGGGGATTATGGAAATATGTTCTAGGAATCATTGGATAGGATTTAAAATAGGATCAATCGAGCAGATGCTGTTTCTTAAAAACGCTAGCGCATTATAATTAAAAAAAATAATTTTTAGAAACAACTTTCAAGAAAATAATCTAATTTTTCATTAAATTCTTGAAAATGGTAAATAAACCAAGCTGTTATTTCTGAACTAGTTGCTTTATTTTTATGATTGAAACGGTTTCGATTGTTGATTTTAATTCTCTAAGTGGTTTTGAAAACAAATTTTAATTTCAACAAAAACTTCGAAAAATTTGCATATGAGGACCGTTTTCACAATTTCAATATGAATATGAAAATGTTGAAACAAGCCTCATACGAAAATCTTTCGAAGTTTTTGTTAAAATTAAAATTGGTTTCCAGAACCTCTTAGAGGATTAAAATCAACACTCGAAACCGTTTCAGTCATAAACATGAAGCAACTAGTTCAGAAATGACAGCTTGGTTTATCTACCATTTTCAAGAATTTCATGAAAAATCATGTGATTTTCTTGAAAATGTTAGATAGACCATCCTCTCATTTCCAAGCGACTTTTTACATTAGGATGATTTAAACGGGCTTGAGTGTTGATTTACGCCTTCTAAATGGTTCTGACAACCAATTTTAATTTTAACAAAAACTTCGAAAAATTTTCATGTGAGGAACGTTCTAACAAATTCAATATGAATATGAAAATGTTCAAACGTCTTTGGCATGAACTTTTTTCGATATTCTTATCAGATTTTAAATTGGTTTTCATAACCATCTAGAGGATTTAAATCAATACTCGAAACCGTTTGAATCATCCAAATGAAGCAAATAGTTTGGAAATGACAACATGGTTTATCTACCATTTTCAAGAATTTTATTAAAAATTCTATGATTTCCTTAAAAGTGATCGATAAACCATGTTGGCATTTCTGAACTAGTTGCTTCATTTGGATTATTGAAACGGTTCCGAGTGTTGATTTTAGTCCTTTAAGTGATTCTGAAAACCAATTTAAATTTTAACAAAAACTTCGAAAAATGTTCATATGGGGAACGTTTTAGCAATTTCAATATGAATACGCAAATGTTGAAACGTCTCTGGCATGAATTTTTTTTCGAAATTTTTGTCAGATTTGAAAATGGTTTTCAGAACTATTTTGGGGACTCAAATCAACACTCAAAACCGTTTGAATTATCCAAATGAAGCAACTACTTCAGAAATGACAGCTTGGTCTATCTACTATTTTCAAGAATTTCATGAAAAATCATGTGATTTTCTTGAAAGTGGTCGATAAATGATGTTGTCATTTCTAAACCAGTTGCTTCATTTGGATGATTGAAACGGTTCCGAGTGTTGTTTTTAATCCTCTAGGTAATTTCAAAAAGTAATTTTAATTTTAACAAAAACTTCGAAAAATTTTCATATCGGTAACGTTTTATCAAGTTCAATATGAATACGCAAATGTTGAAACGTCTCTGGCATGAACTTTTTTCGATATTCTTATCATATTTAAAAACGGTTTTCACAATCACCTAGAGGACTTAAATCCACACTCGGAACCGTTTTAGTTCTCCTAGAGCTATCTAATCGAGATAGCTTCACGAAATTTTGATAGATGTTTAAAAATTGAGATGCTTTTTATGTTGAGTGAGATTTGGGTCGTATTCCAAACAACCAACAACATATCGTGCAAGCAGAAAAATGTTCTTGAAGATTTCAGAGAGATGATGGAGGCCTTCCATGTTCTCCAAATCAAACCTGCGTGAAACGCACCTTTGAGTTTAGGTTGGTTGCACTTTTAATTGATTTAAATTCAATCACTCAACTTAAACCGAAATAATAATAATAATAATATTTTTAACTTTTTGTTATATTTAACTATTTGTTTTGATACAATTATGACATCTGTCATTTTGATATTAAAAAAAAAACTTCAAATTTTGAGCCACTGACTTCATTTTGTATTTTAATCCACCATTCACACGTATTCATGGATAGGGAATTTAAGAGAGTTTTCTCTTACTCACCTCAAAAAAAAAATTTTGAGGGTGTTTCAGGCAAGAGGGGTACCGGTCGTGACTCTAGGTAATATATTTCCTCTATGGTGTAGCCCTCGTATATAAAATCTATAGTACTCTTATGGAACAGAAAAAAAAGTTGGGAAATATATTCTACTAAGGGCGCTATCGGCGGAAAAAATTGACGTGTAGACTTTTGATTTGGGGGGGATGGTAATTGAGGATAGAGCGAGAAAATTTTATCAGCTGTGGCAATGAGAAAGACGAGAATGACAAAATCAAATTTGTTTTTTAGCATTTTTCTTTTAAAGGATATTCTGTGTTTTGTTGTTATATTTTTTTGTCAAGAATATTTGTTTTGTTTTGTCTATTTCATACGCAACAAAGCGTATATCTAACCAAAATACAACGTTGCTTTTTATTTGTATGGACACACATACCTTTTTGAATAGATTTAAGTAGGAATAATTTTGAAATTTGGTTCTTGATAGGATTAGATTTTTTTTGCATATAAGTATAATTATAAATGCACTTTATGTTAATATATTAGGTAACTTACCTATATTGATTGCAATTATTATTGTTTTTGTTATTCAAATTGGTGTAATTTTGAAGAATAAAAATAATAACTACAATCAACTAGGTTAACTGCCTACATTATATGCAGTGGGTAGTTAGATAGTGGCAATTGTATTTTTTTTTTGTAATTAATATAGAAATGTATATGGGTCGTTTTAAAAAAATTACATTTTTAGCGTTATAGCTTCTATTTTTTTTGCATTTCAATTTAAAGACTTGAAATTTGGCATGGAACTGTGTTTATATGTCAGCATTATAAGACAAAATTTGCAGATCGATTGATGGTAACGAATAGCCATGGTAATTAATAATGTGTAATCTCCGTGGCCTTTTTGGGATGTGATTTTCATGCTTAATCAGTTTTATTAATATTTTTAATGATGAAAATGATTTTTTATTTAGTTTTGGGCCTTGTCGTTTGAAAGGCCTTCTCTCAAACTTCAATTTTATGATATGCCAAAAAAAAAAAAAATTGCTTTGTTGTCCGAATACTTAGTTGAACGAGTGTGACAAGATTTGAAAAAAAAAAACCTAATTAAACATTTTCGCTTTTTCACACAACTAAACAATTTTTAATAATTTTTTACGATGCATTATCTTATAATACGTCAAAAAACCTTTAATTTCATGTTTTATTATAATTTAATTATTGCAGTTAATTCCTTTAAAATTTGCATACAAAATAATTTTTTCATCCGAGTAAAAATTCAGTGTAATCTCCGTGGCCTTGTTATCTTTGTACCGTATAAATATTTTTTAGTCCAACCACCGCCAAAAGAAAGGTATTTACTCATACTTGAACCTAATATAATTTGGATGACATTGAATTACATTTACTATTGTTGTGAACAGAGCTTTATACTACTACAGCGCCATCTGTTGGAAAACTGCATATCTAATTTATGGAAGAAACAAAAAGCTCTTTTCCAATGTCAAATGTATTTCCCCTTATTCCAAACATCTAGAACATTCCAAGACAAGAACTTTCGAGAACAACTAATTTGAGTATATAAGGGAGTGTTCACGGTGAGCGAGAGACAGTTGATTTTTGATTACGGAAGTGTACAAAACTCTGCTTATTGGATTGTGTAAAACAAGTGTGATTTTAATTTGAATAAAGTATTTGAGTTGATTATAAATTGAGATTTATTGTTGTGATTTGGAAAGTAAAAATAAAGAAGAAATATTAGAAAGAGTAATAAGTTTTATTTAACGAACCTTGCAAAAATATTACATTGGTGTCAGAAAAGTGGAATAGAACTTATTGTGCAGTGAAGTGTGCGGAAAAAAAAAATAAAATAATAATAAAAATGAGCAAGTTACTAAAAGAGCTCAATTGTAATGAGCTGAAAAGTGAATTAGGCAAGCGAGAACTTTCTAGAGCAGGATCGAAAAATGAGCTTGTTCTGCGTTTGTCCGAATATTTGAAACAACAAAATGAAGACCCGGACATTTTCGTCTTTGAAGCTGACGCTGAGGAAGCCGACGTAAGTAAAAATGTAGATGTTTCAAATATGATTAGTCTTCTGCTTCAACAACAAAAGAATGTTCTCGAACGTCTCGAAGAGCAACGAAATGAACAAAAGAATGTTCTCGAACGTCTCGAAGAGCAACGAAATGAACAAAAGAAAGAACAGGAGAATGTACAAAAGAATGTTCTCGAACGTTTCGAGGAACAACAGAAGAATGTTCTCGAAACAGCATAGCGAACAAAAAGACCTTCTCGAAGAGCAGAGAAACATGCTAGAAGGAAAGCTTGTTAACATCGAGAAGAATGTATCTGCACTTGATGAACGTGTTTCATTGTTGGAGAATCAAGCCGAACGTGTTTCATTATTGGAGAATCAAGTCGACAACAAAATGGAGACGTTTTCAAAAGAGCTAGATCGCATTCGAAATACAAAGATTCGGGAAAGTTCTGGAGAAACCTTGAGGAAAAAGGAGATGCAACCTCCAACCTTTGATGGACAAACTTCTTGGTCTATATACAAGAAGCAATTCGAGGCAGCCTCCACAACAAATGGCTGGGATGAGGCTGACAAGTATATAGCCTTAACTCTTGCTCTTAGAGGAGCAGCTGCTGAGTTGTTGCAAACCATACCAGCAGATAAGAGCGGCGACTTCAATTCCTTGGTTTTGGCTATAGACAAACGCTTTGGTAACAGCCACATGAAAGAAGTCTTCAAAGTGCAACTCAATTCCAGAGTTCAGAAGAGGGGTGAAACCTTACAACAACTGCAAGCGGACATTGAAAGGCTTGTTCATCTTGCATATCCAGATGTTGGAGAGGAAATTTGTAACCAGTTCGCAGTTGAGGCATTTGTTCGCGCCATTTCTGACATACATCTTCAAAGGGACGTGCGAACTGCTGGAAAACGAACTCTTTCTGAAACATTAGCGTTTGCCTTGACAATGGAAGCAGCTGAGCAAGCATCTCACGGAGTACATCGACTTAGAGAAGCCATCGTCGAAGAATGCTCATGTCAAAGAACTGATGTCCAAAGGAACCAACGAAACGGAATTGCAAAGTGCTGGAATTGCAACAAGACCGGACATTTACAGCCTCAATGTCGATTACCACCAAGAAGAGCTTGTCAACATTGTGGACACGGAGTTTCAAACCCAGAACAAGGTAACAATAACATCAGTGTTACTTCCCGAACAGTTTCCCAACAGGGAAACGCGTAAGAACCAACTTCGAGGGGCAGAAGCTGGTTTCTGGTATCGATGGCCCCAGAAACACCATCCAGGTCTCTCAAACTAAGCGAGACAATAAAAGTCTGACTGTCGAGGCAACTTTAAATGGCAGCAAACGTGTGGTCACCATCGACACCGGTGCCACAGCCTCCATTGTGCGTCAAGACCTAGTTCACCTGAATTGGCTACACAACACCAATAGTTACCGTCTAAGAACTGCCACAGGAGAAGCAGCTAGGGTTTATGGTGAAGTCCGACTTAGAATTCGAATTGCAGATCTAGAATTCTCACACAAATTTTTGGTGGCAGATATATGTGACGAATGCATCATAGGCATGGACTTCATGAAAGAACATCGAGTAATTTTGGATATTGGCAACCAGGTACTCAAATACCAGAATACAGAGATTCCAATAATCTATGGGCACAAAGGAATAACAACTCTAAGGACTGTCATCAAAGAAGATGTGGTTATTCCTTCTTCTTCTGATGTATTTCTTTGGACAAAATTAGAAGGTGAGTGTGGACGCCATCGATACCTAATGATGGAACCAGGCCCAGACTGTTCTTCGCAAAAGGTCATCATTGGGAAGACACTTGTGGCTCCGAAGAACAATATGGTCCCCGTACGGATACTCAACACCAAACCGTACGATGTAAAGTTAACGAAAGGAGAAATTATCGGTAAGTGCGAATCTGTCGCAGCCATAACACAAATCGACGCTGAAACACCGAGAAAGACATTAGACCCTGAGGAGCTCAATAGATACTCAATTCATCTAACCTAGACCAACATCAGGTTAAAACGGCAGAAAGCCTTCTGAATGAGTATGCCGACATTTTCGCTTCACCAAACGGGAAACATGGAAGGACACAAATGGTGCAGCATCGAATAAATACAGGAGATGCAAGACCCATTCGTCAGCCCGCAAGACGTCTGCCACTGGCCAAACAAGGCGAAGCTGAGGAAATGATTACCACCATGAAGAAGGATGGTTTGATTGAGAACTCCAAGAGTCCTTGGGCGTCACCAGTGGTCCAGTCAAAAAGAAGGACGGAAGTACACGATTTTGTGTAGACTACCGAAGGTTGAATGACGTGACCAAGAAAGATAGCTATCCCCTTCCAAGAATTAGCGACACCTTAGATGCGATGGAAGGAGCACAATGGTTTTCAACACTGGACTTGAAAAGTGGATACTGGCAAGTTGAAATTCATCCTGAAGATCGAGAAAAGACAGCGTTCTCCACAGGTAATGGGCTCTGGCAGTTCAAGGTGATGCCGTTTGGTCTTTGCAACGCTCCGGCAACATTTGAGCGTTTGATGGAGTGCGTCCTTTAAGGCCTGACGTGGAAAACTTGTCTTGTCCACTTGGATGATGTTATCGTTTATGGAAAAACATACGACCAACACTGTAAGAACCTAAGGGGTGTGTTCCAGAGACTTCGAGAGGCTAACCTAAAACTGAACCCAGAAAAATGTGCTCTGTTCAAGACTGAAGTGAAGTATTTGGGACATATCATCTCGTCCCAAGGAGTCAAGACTGATCCTGAAAAAGTTGACACCGTCAAAAATTGGCCAACACCACAGGACAAACATCAACTACGAAGTTTTCTCGGTCTTGCTACTTATTACAGACGTTTTGTTAAGAACTTTGCCGGAATTGCGAAGAATTTGCATCAGCTTACGGAAAAGAACAAGCGGTTTAGATGGTCAGGTAAGTGTGAAAAAGCCTTCCAAGAACTGAAATACCGTCTATGCAATGCTCCGGTGCTGATCTATCCGACTCCAGGCAAGCCTTTTATCATCGATGCTGATGCAAGCAACGTAGGAGTCGGCGCTGTTCTGTCACAAGTGCACAATGGCGAAGAAAAGGTGGTCGCCTATTTCAGCAAAGTACTGTCGAAGACCGAAAGGAACTACTGTGTGACCAGAAGAGAACTCTTGGCACTCATCTTGGCAACGAAACACTTCCACAAATACATCTATGGACAGAAGTTTCTTCTACGAACCGATCATGGTGCTCTTAACTGGTTGTTGAACTTCAAGAACCCAGAAGGACAAGTCGCAAGGTGGATAGAAAGACTGCAGACTTACGATTACGAAATTCAACACCGAAGGGGAAAGCTGCATTCAAATGCCGACGCTCTATCCCGAAGGCTTTGTAAGATAGATTGCAAGCATTGCAGGCGACAAGAAGAAAAGGAATCCATCAACATTCTGCGAATAAGGGCTGACCCCATTTGTGGATGGAGCAATGAAGAAATAAGATCTGCTCAACAAGAAGACCCCGACATTGAACCTCTTCTCGCATGGAAGGAACATGAAGAAAAACCCGCATGGAATGACATTTCCGATAGGAGTCCAATTTTAAAGGCCTATTGGGCACAATGGGGCTCACTTCATGTGCAAGAAGGTGTTGCAATGCCACAAAGATACAGTGTGTTCTAAAAAGCATAATAATTGCAATGAAAAACTTTATAAAAAGTACATATATTAGCGATAAATTTTATGGAAATTAGTAATTAAACTGTTTTAATTTTAAATAAGTATCTGCCATACATTTTTTTTTCCAAATTTAAGAAAATATTTTTTTTCTCTAGAATGTTTTTGTTTTACTTTCGTATTTACGGCGGATTGATGAAAAAAATTTCGAGGATACAAAAAATGTTAATTTATACTAGTTTCAGGGCTTCAAATGTTCATGTAAACGCACTTATTCACGCATAATTGTTGATAACTTTATGTTTTTTCATAATCTACACAAAAAAGAAAAAACAAACAAATTATAACAACTCTTTTAGCAGTTGGAGCTAAAAACAGGATGCCATGTGTTTTAAGCAAAAATTAGTTTATGTAAGTACAAAATTATAATTGCAAGTAGTAGTTTATTTAAGAAATAAGCTTTTATATAAAAAAAAACATTTTTAAGAAACAATTTTGGAAGCCCAATTTAATGTGTTTATTAATGTACGAATAAAAATTTGATTTCCAAAAAAAAAAAATTGATTCGTTTTTGAAATAATGAATTTTCCAAAAAAAATGATTTTTTCAATTTAAAAATATATATTTTTTAAAGTTTTGAAATGCAATGTTTTTTAAACTTTTTAGAAGCTTGTCTATACAAAATTTCATTGAAATCTGTTATGCCGATAATGAGAAATTCAAAATTCAAAAAAATCGTTCTACGGAATGTACAGTCAGTATTAGGTAGGTACATATCTTGATTTCAATTTCTTTTTTTATTAAATTATAGATCGTAAGAATTAATTGAAAGAAATTAATTTTCTCTGAACCTTTTTAGAGGAAAATGCGATTTTCGAAAACCATTTTTTGACATTTGCATGGAGGGTACCGTTATTTTTAGGTAAAATACATTTTTTTTCTCATATCTTGATTATATTAAGAAAAGAAGAAATTTTTATTTCAACTGGCACTGCAACTGATTCAAAAAGCGGGAAAATTATTTGAAAGAAAATATTTTGATATGGCATAGGAAACAAAATATACATGTATACACAAATCCACAAAAAAACGTTAAAATTTGCAGAGAAAAAATCAGACAGAAAGTCATGGTTGCCAAATTGATTATTTTCAATGCATTATGTTTCGAATCATTTATTCCAAATAATTTTGATTATTTTTTTCATTTTCTCAAAATGTGTTCCTTTACTTGTGCAAAACTACTAATTTCAATGTATTTAACCAAAAACTAACGCTACCCACCATACAAATGTTAAAAAATGGCATCTAGAATTTTGCTAAAATTGTTTTCTTTCAATTAATCCTGGATCTATAACTTAAAAAAAAATTGAAACTAAGATATTACTGACGGTACCTACCATAGAACCATTTTTACTAATTTTGAATTTCTCATTATCTACATAATGGATTTTAATTAAATTTTGTATAGAGAAGCTTTTAAAAAGTTTCAAAAATATTGCATTTCAAAACTAAAAAAAAATATTTTTTGAATTTTTGAAAAATATATTTTTTTTTGCAAAATTCGACATCTCAAAAACGGTTCAATATTTTATTTATGTTTATTCGTACAATAAGAGAAGCTTTAAGTTGGCCTACTGATTTTTTTTATTTCATATTTGCATAGCATTCTTTTTTATCTCTTGCTAGGTACTTAAAGAATTAAAAGAAAAATTATTTTATGCTTATGAACAGTTTTATCTAATAAAATTCGTTTTTAAAATTCCTATTCTATTACATAGGAGCAAGTTCGTGCGACCCAGTCGTGCATTTTATTTATTTAAAAAAAATATATAATCCAGTAAGTGCAACAGACTCGGTTATTGCAACTGCCTTAATTTCTATTAGTTGCGTAAATCGAGTTAGTACTCTTTATCCTAATAATTTACTGTACACATATTCATATATATTCAATTTTATTTACAAGTATTTAAGGTACTTAGTAAAATAAGGTTAACCAAAACATAAAAAACTTTCTTTAATTCTATATGTCATGATTACATTCTATATTTATATTTATTTGTTTGTGGCAACCATGGTGACAGATTTATATTTTTTCATACAAATATATTTTCCCTATCCTCACAAAACATCACATACACATCCATGAATATAATTTTCTCGTTCTGTTATTATTCCTATTTTTTCTTTCTGCGCACATTCTCAATACAATTTTTTCTCATTCTTCCATTATCTCTACATCCATATTTTGAAGTCTCCAAAATTTAGCAGAGACACATTTTAGCAAATGGGGTCCGTAGCCTGCCCAAGCAACACAATTGCCTCTTACAGATATCTTGAAAAGTTATTTTCCAAGTGTTTTCAACTCTTTGAACAATCTTAAAGAGGTCTATAATACCCAAAAAGGCCTAAAGGGGAGGAGTCTATTGTATTGAACAAAGAGTTCTTAGTAAAGTATTTGTAAGACTTCATAAAGATCATTTTTTGATTAATCTATAAAGACACTTTCAAGTGGTTTTCAAGATGTTTATATTTTTGAGTAGAAAGATTGAACTGCGAAGAAGAAAAATGTATAAAAAATGTCTTTCTCTTTCACGCAAATAAAAATTGAATGCAATTCAAACAAAATGGATTGACTACTTAATATAAATACACAAACATGGCGAATTCTTTCCTTCAATAATTTATGACTGGATTTACGATATTCATTGTATACCCTTTTTATGATTGTGTGTTTTGATTTGCGAAAGAAGATTTAATTTGAAACCGCATACTCTACCCTACTTGAAATTAACGCGCCTTCAAATAGAATAGTATTTACAAAGAAATATTCAGAAAAATAATGTTATGCGCGAAACAGATTAAACCAGCAACAGCACCAGCATCGTCAACAGCAAACAGCACGCTGACCAGCAAAAATTTCTCAAACACATTGCCACCAGCAACGTCATTTCATCTGCTTGACATTTCATATGGAAAAAAAAGCTTTTCATTGTGGTGCCACTGAATATTGCAGTGGGAAAGTTGACAACACCGCACCAGCAAATTTAGGACTTTGGCCTAACGACGCTGTTGGCGTTGCTGTTGCTGTTCTAATGTGTGTTGAACAATTGAAATACATTGGTTCTAAATTAATGGCGGCCACTGTTGCTGTTGACGGTGCTGTTGCTGGTTCAATCTGTTCCGCGCTTTATAATAATAAAATGCCCTCAGAATAAAAAAAGAAATGACCTTAAAGTATGCAATAGATATGGCCGATTCATGTATGTGTATGTATCGAAGGTATTCCTACCTACAGGGTGCTTTGTTTTATGAAAGGTCTTTTTTTGTTCGATCTGAATAATTTTAAAATGTAAAATAATTTCAGCAAATAAATACAACTCAAAAGGTTTACAAACTGAGCGACATATTAGCACTTAGAATTTTGTATGAAATAAAATTAAATCAACTTTTGTATTGTATATGGTGATGCTAAGATCTCCTTTATACTACAAAACACGAAGAAACATAAAAATTGTTTGAAGAATGATTCCGGATTTTTATTGCATTTTTTTCAAAATTTAAATGTAAGTTGACAGGTTTTATACATCTTACAGAGAAAAGATACAAAAGACATACTATATGAAAATAAGTGAAAATATATGTCATTCCCTAATTTTTATTTCACAAAGTGTTAACACCCCTGGATTAAAAATCTGTTAGAAAGATATGCTTACTTGACATTTTATTGTTGCGTCAACATTCTATCAAGATACAAAAAATTGAGTTCTATTGTCAACCGACTAAAGAATCACTGAAAATTCAGAAAATTTGATATTATACATAATCAAAATAATACCCATTATCAATTTTATTTGAATTTGAATTTTATTTCAACATTTTTTTTTATATTCTGCCAAAGTTCTTCACATAACAACATTTCCTTCTTTCATTTACTTGCATCCGTAGAAACTGATGACTTCGTATAGTAAACGATAAAACATAAAAATCTAGTAAATAATAATTTTATCTTCAATGTACGTTTAACAATGTCACCCTTTACAAAATATATGTATTTTATACAGATACGCCACCCATTTGTTAAGAACTCTTTAAAATATCTTAAGCACTTCACAATAGGTGTGTTTTTTTTGCAAGTCCATATAGAATTTTAAAAAAAAACGACATCGGGATTTAGGAGCTTTTTTTCCATATAGCTGGAAGCACTGTGTACGCTATGACATTTGTCAGCTTATTGACGACTAGCATCAACCAATCCAAAAACTTCACTTTTGACCGTCTCTGAGCAAATTATCGATAACATATAGATAATACTATTTTGGCATCACCATTTTTATCGGGTCTTAGATTAACGCTCGATAATTATCTGGTCTTAGCTAACTCTGTATAGATTTAAGTAGTTGTTGCATTTGCATGTAAAGCGCTTAGTCCCGATGTCGTTTTTTTTTACAATTCTATATAGACTTGCAAAAAAAACACACCTAATAAGATATCGAAACTGAAATTCAAAGCAAAGAGTGAAAAAAGTGTAAACAAAGAGTAAAGGAAGAATATAGCTGTTTACAATCAGTCAAATTCCAAGAAAAAAAGAGCAAACAAGTGTAAGCAAAGAGTAAAAGAAAAAGATAACAAATTCACAACAATTGGGCTAGGCGCGCACATTCAATTTTAAGTTTTGCAACTGTTTGTTACGAGCAACTAAAAAGTTTGTGTTTTGACACAAACTAAACGATTGCCTAAAATGAGTTCGCTATTTTGTGTAACATATAATTATACGCACCTGCGCGAACATTCAACCAAATAGTTCATCTGTTTTCTATAACCAACCAAACAGTTGTGCAGTTTTGCTTATTTTTTCTTATTTTTTGTTAAACATAATCATATGCAATGGCGCGCACATTCAACTAAATAGTTGACTTGTTTTCTTTAAACAGAAGAGAGAAAAAAAGATTTTCGCATGGTTTCACAATTCACAATTGTTAGGCGAAACAAAACATTTTTTTTAACCAGAGGAAAGTAGTGATTCTTGATGTTAAGCTTTCATAAATACGTTTTAGTGAAAACTTCCACAGAATATCTTCAAGATGTATTCGAAAGATTAAAATGAAAACCTCTTTCAGCATTTTAAAACTACTCCTTTTAAAGAGGTTTTATAGAGGGTACACAGAGAGTCAATATGGTGACATTTGTCATGATTGTCTCTAAGATGTTTTAAAGAGCATTTAATTATAGTATAACAAAAAGAACATTTTAAAGAGCAAATTAGGAGGTCATAAAGTGAAATGGTATTAAGAAGATTGAACTAACAGCTTGTAAAGAGCTGATACATTTATTGAAGTACTCTCCAAGAGTTTATGTGTTGCTTGGGCAATGCCACAAAGATACAGTGTGTTCTAAAAAGCATAATAATTGCAATGAAAAACTTTATAAAAAGTACATATATTAGCGATAAATTTTATGGAAATTAGTAATTAAACTGTTTTAATTTTAAATAAGTATCTGCCATACATTTTTTTTTTCCAAATTTAAGAAAATATTTTTTTTTCTCTAGAATGTTTTTGTTTTACTTTCGTATTTACGGCGGATTGATGAAAAAAATTTCGAGGATACAAAAAATGTTAATTTATACTAGTTTCAGGGCTTCAAATGTTCATGTAAACGCACTTATTCACGCATAATTGTTGATAACTTTATGTTTTTTCATAATCTACACAAAAAAGAAAAAACAAACAAATTATAACAACTCTTTTAGCAGTTGGAGCTAAAAACAGGATGCCATGTGTTTTAAGCAAAAATTAGTTTATGTAAGTACAAAATTATAATTGCAAGTAGTAGTTTATTTAAGAAATAAGCTTTTATATAAAAAAAACATTTTTAAGAAACAATTTTGGAAGCCCAATTTAATGTGTTTATTAATGTACGAATAAAAATTTGATTTCCAAAAAAAAAATATTGATTCGTTTTTGAAATAATGAATTTTCCAAAAAAAATGATTTTTTCAATTTAAAAATATATATTTTTTAAAGTTTTGAAATGCAATGTTTTTTAAACTTTTTAGAAGCTTGTCTATACAAAATTTCATTGAAATCTGTTATGCCGATAATGAGAAATTCAAAATTCAAAAAAATCGTTCTACGGAATGTACAGTCAGTATTAGGTAGGTACATATCTTGATTTCAATTTCTTTTTTTATTAAATTATAGATCGTAAGAATTAATTGAAAGAAATTAATTTTCTCTGAACCTTTTTAGAGGAAAATGCGATTTTCGAAAACCATTTTTTGACATTTGCATGGAGGGTACCGTTATTTTTAGGTAAAATACATTTTTTTTCTCATATCTTGATTATATTAAGAAAAGAAGAAATTTTTATTTCAACTGGCACTGCAACTGATTCAAAAAGCGGGAAAATTATTTGAAAGAAAATATTTTGATATGGCATAGGAAACAAAATATACATGTATACACAAATCCACAAAAAAACGTTAAAATTTGCAGAGAAAAAATCAGACAGAAAGTCATGGTTGCCAAATTGATTATTTTCAATGCATTATGTTTCGAATCATTTATTCCAAATAATTTTGATTATTTTTTTCATTTTCTCAAAATGTGTTCCTTTACTTGTGCAAAACTACTAATTTCAATGTATTTAACCAAAAACTAACGCTACCCACCATACAAATGTTAAAAAATGGCATCTAGAATTTTGCTAAAATTGTTTTCTTTCAATTAATCCTGGATCTATAACTTAAAAAAAAATTGAAACTAAGATATTACTGACGGTACCTACCATAGAACCATTTTTACTAATTTTGAATTTCTCATTATCTACATAATGGATTTTAATTAAATTTTGTATAGAGAAGCTTTTAAAAAGTTTCAAAAATATTGCATTTCAAAACTAAAAAAAAATATTTTTTGAATTTTTGAAAAATATATTTTTTTTTGCAAAATTCGACATCTCAAAAACGGTTCAATATTTTATTTATGTTTATTCGTACAATAAGAGAAGCTTTAAGTTGGCCTACTGATTTTTTTTATTTCATATTTGCATAGCATTCTTTTTTATCTCTTGCTAGGTACTTAAAGAATTAAAAGAAAAATTATTTTATGCTTATGAACAGTTTTATCTAATAAAATTCGTTTTTAAAATTCCTATTCTATTACATAGGAGCAAGTTCGTGCGACCCAGTCGTGCATTTTATTTATTTAAAAAAAATATATAATCCAGTAAGTGCAACAGACTCGGTTATTGCAACTGCCTTAATTTCTATTAGTTGCGTAAATCGAGTTAGTACTCTTTATCCTAATAATTTACTGTACACATATTCATATATATTCAATTTTATTTACAAGTATTTAAGGTACTTAGTAAAATAAGGTTAACCAAAACATAAAAAACTTTCTTTAATTCTATATGTCATGATTACATTCTATATTTATATTTATTTGTTTGTGGCAACCATGGTGACAGATTTATATTTTTTCATACAAATATATTTTCCCTATCCTCACAAAACATCACATACACATCCATGAATATAATTTTCTCGTTCTGTTATTATTCCTATTTTTTCTTTCTGCGCACATTCTCAATACAATTTTTTCTCATTCTTCCATTATCTCTACATCCATATTTTGAAGTCTCCAAAATTTAGCAGAGACACATTTTAGCAAATGGGGTCCGTAGCCTGCCCAAGCAACACAATTGCCTCTTACAGATATCTTGAAAAGTTATTTTCCAAGTGTTTTCAACTCTTTGAACAATCTTAAAGAGGTCTATAATACCCAAAAAGGCCTAAAGGGGAGGAGTCTATTGTATTGAACAAAGAGTTCTTAGTAAAGTATTTGTAAGACTTCATAAAGATCATTTTTTGATTAATCTATAAAGACACTTTCAAGTGGTTTTCAAGATGTTTATATTTTTGAGTAGAAAGATTGAACTGCGAAGAAGAAAAATGTATAAAAAATGTCTTTCTCTTTCACGCAAATAAAAATTGAATGCAATTCAAACAAAATGGATTGACTACTTAATATAAATACACAAACATGGCGAATTCTTTCCTTCAATAATTTATGACTGGATTTACGATATTCATTGTATACCCTTTTTATGATTGTGTGTTTTGATTTGCGAAAGAAGATTTAATTTGAAACCGCATACTCTACCCTACTTGAAATTAACGCGCCTTCAAATAGAATAGTATTTACAAAGAAATATTCAGAAAAATAATGTTATGCGCGAAACAGATTAAACCAGCAACAGCACCAGCATCGTCAACAGCAAACAGCACGCTGACCAGCAAAAATTTCTCAAACACATTGCCACCAGCAACGTCATTTCATCTGCTTGACATTTCATATGGAAAAAAAAGCTTTTCATTGTGGTGCCACTGAATATTGCAGTGGGAAAGTTGACAACACCGCACCAGCAAATTTAGGACTTTGGCCTAACGACGCTGTTGGCGTTGCTGTTGCTGTTCTAATGTGTGTTGAACAATTGAAATACATTGGTTCTAAATTAATGGCGGCCACTGTTGCTGTTGACGGTGCTGTTGCTGGTTCAATCTGTTCCGCGCTTTATAATAATAAAATGCCCTCAGAATAAAAAAAGAAATGACCTTAAAGTATGCAATAGATATGGCCGATTCATGTATGTGTATGTATCGAAGGTATTCCTACCTACAGGGTGCTTTGTTTTATGAAAGGTCTTTTTTTGTTCGATCTGAATAATTTTAAAATGTAAAATAATTTCAGCAAATAAATACAACTCAAAAGGTTTACAAACTGAGCGACATATTAGCACTTAGAATTTTGTATGAAATAAAATTAAATCAACTTTTGTATTGTATATGGTGATGCTAAGATCTCCTTTATACTACAAAACACGAAGAAACATAAAAATTGTTTGAAGAATGATTCCGGATTTTTATTGCATTTTTTTCAAAATTTAAATGTAAGTTGACAGGTTTTATACATCTTACAGAGAAAAGATACAAAAGACATACTATATGAAAATAAGTGAAAATATATGTCATTCCCTAATTTTTATTTCACAAAGTGTTAACACCCCTGGATTAAAAATCTGTTAGAAAGATATGCTTACTTGACATTTTATTGTTGCGTCAACATTCTATCAAGATACAAAAAATTGAGTTCTATTGTCAACCGACTAAAGAATCACTGAAAATTCAGAAAATTTGATATTATACATAATCAAAATAATACCCATTATCAATTTTATTTGAATTTGAATTTTATTTCAACATTTTTTTTTATATTCTGCCAAAGTTCTTCACATAACAACATTTCCTTCTTTCATTTACTTGCATCCGTAGAAACTGATGACTTCGTATAGTAAACGATAAAACATAAAAATCTAGTAAATAATAATTTTATCTTCAATGTACGTTTAACAATGTCACCCTTTACAAAATATATGTATTTTATACAGATACGCCACCCATTTGTTAAGAACTCTTTAAAATATCTTAAGCACTTCACAATAGGTGTGTTTTTTTTGCAAGTCCATATAGAATTGTAAAAAAAAACGACATCGGGATTTAGGAGCTTTTTTTCCACATAGCTGGAAGCACTGTGTACGCTATGACATTTGTCAGCTTATTGACGACTAGCATTAACCAATCCAAAAACTTCACTTTTGACCGTCTCTGAGCAAATTATCGATAACATATAGATAATACTATTTTGGCATCACCATTTTTATCGGGTCTTAGATTAACGCTCGATAATTATCTGGTCTTAGCTAACTCTGTATAGATTTAAGTAGTTGTTGCATTTGCATGTAAAGCGCTTAGTCCCGATGTCGTTTTTTTTTACAATTCTATATAGACTTGCAAAACAAACACACCTAATAAGATATCGAAACTGAAATTCAAAGCAAAGAGTGAAAAAAGTGTAAACAAAGAGTAAAGGAAGAATATAGCTGTTTACAATCAGTCAAATTCCAAGAAAAAAAGAGCAAACAAGTGTAAGCAAAGAGTAAAAGAAAAAGATAACAAATTCACAACAATTGGGCTAGGCGCGCACATTCAATTTTAAGTTTTGCAACTGTTTGTTACGAGCAACTAAAAAGTTTGTGTTTTGACACAAACTAAACGATTGCCTAAAATGAGTTCGCTATTTTGTGTAACATATAATTATACGCAACTGCGCGAACATTCAACCAAATAGTTCATCTGTTTTCTATAACCAACCAAACAGTTGTGCAGTTTTGCTTATTTTTTCTTATTTTTTGTTAAACATAATCATATGCAATGGCGCGCACATTCAACTAAATAGTTGACTTGTTTTCTTTAAACAGAAGAGAGAAAAAAAGATTTTCGCATGGTTTCACAATTCACAATTGTTAGGCGAAACAAAACATTTTTTTTAACCAGAGGAAAGTAGTGATTCTTGATGTTAAGCTTTCATAAATACGTTTTAGTGAAAACTTCCACAGAATATCTTCAAGATGTATTCGAAAGATTAAAATGAAAACCTCTTTCAGCATTTTAAAACTACTCCTTTTAAAGAGGTTTTATAGAGGGTACACAGAGAGTCAATATGGTGACATTTGTCATGATTGTCTCTAAGATGTTTTAAAGAGCATTTAATTATAGTATAACAAAAAGAACATTTTAAAGAGCAAATTAGGAGGTCATAAAGTGAAATGGTATTAAGAAGATTGAACTAACAGCTTGTAAAGAGCTGATACATTTATTGAAGTACTCTCCAAGAGTTTATGTGTTGCTTGGGCAATGCCACAAAGATACAGTGTGTTCTAAAAAGCATAATAATTGCAATGAAAAACTTTATAAAAAGTACATATATTAGCGATAAATTTTATGGAAATTAGTAATTAAACTGTTTTAATTTTAAATAAGTATCTGCCATACATTTTTTTTTTCCAAATTTAAGAAAATATTTTTTTTTCTCTAGAATGTTTTTGTTTTACTTTCGTATTTACGGCGGATTGATGAAAAAAATTTCGAGGATACAAAAAATGTTAATTTATACTAGTTTCAGGGCTTCAAATGTTCATGTAAACGCACTTATTCACGCATAATTGTTGATAACTTTATGTTTTTTCATAATCTACACAAAAAAGAAAAAACAAACAAATTATAACAACTCTTTTAGCAGTTGGAGCTAAAAACAGGATGCCATGTGTTTTAAGCAAAAATTAGTTTATGTAAGTACAAAATTATAATTGCAAGTAGTAGTTTATTTAAGAAATAAGCTTTTATATAAAAAAAACATTTTTAAGAAACAATTTTGGAAGCCCAATTTAATGTGTTTATTAATGTACGAATAAAAATTTGATTTCCAAAAAAAAAAAATTGATTCGTTTTTGAAATAATGAATTTTCCAAAAAAAATGATTTTTTCAATTTAAAAATATATATTTTTTAAAGTTTTGAAATGCAATGTTTTTTAAACTTTTTAGAAGCTTGTCTATACAAAATTTCATTGAAATCTGTTATGCCGATAATGAGAAATTCAAAATTCAAAAAAATCGTTCTACGGAATGTACAGTCAGTATTAGGTAGGTACATACAGTGATCCACAAAAGTCTGCGTACAAGGAAGATATTTTTAAAAAATTGCTGTTATTCACAAATGTAAAGTGAATTATTTTAAAAAAAAGGTATTTTTCATTAAAAGAAATTTACCACGTTTTTATTTTCAACAAAAAAAATAAAAAAACAATATTCGTATCACAAAAAATTAATAAAAACAAAATAAACCTCTGAAATTCTTCCACAAAAGTCTGCGTACAGGTGAATATTTCTTGCATTACACTCTCTTTGAGTATCGATAAATTTGTTTTTGCATAATATGATTGTTTGTTTATTTTTAATCGTTCTAAACGCGTATTGCAAATCATTGTCTTTGGTTTTTTTTTTTGTTTTTAAAGCAAAAAATGGCAAATAAAGAGTTAAGTTTGAGTGAGCGGCAGTTGATTTATTAATCTTTACCTTAAACAAAAAAGTCGTATGGTGAAATATCAAAAATAACCTGAAGAGCTCGGTCAACGATACAGAGAACGGTAGATCGCTTTAGAAACGCAGGACAGATTAAATTGGAGACAAGATAAGGCCGACCATCGAAGCTCTCCGAAAGGCATAAGCGTGTGATCAAGCGAATGGTGGAGCAAGATCACTTTATAACGGCTAAGACGATAAGCACACGGCTCGAAATATATAACAACAATACAGTGCATCCAGAAACGGTAAGAAGAGCTATTGTTCAAGAGGGGTTTAAGTCACGCACACCCAGGAAAAAACCATTGGTCAGTAAAATAAAGAGAAAGAAACGGCTAGCATTTGCAAAAGAGTATGTTAACAAGCCTCCGGACTTCTGGCGTAAGGTTATATTCTCCAGCGAATCAAAATACAACATTTTTGGTTCTGACGGTCTTTTGAGGGTGTGACGACGACCAAACGATGCTCCTAATCCCAGATGCAGAATTTAGACTGCCAAGCACGGTGGTGGATGTGTTATGGTTTGGGGCTATATGGCGT
This sequence comes from Philhelius festivus, assembly GCA_963931855.1. Lineage (NCBI taxonomy): Eukaryota > Metazoa > Arthropoda > Insecta > Diptera > Syrphidae > Philhelius > Philhelius festivus. Next base: position 126,608,650 of record OZ007556.1, on the reverse strand, counting down.
CTTCAAAAGTCAGTAAGCTGGAAGTAATAAAAGGATCAATGGATCAATATGTATACATCGTTATCCTCAAAAGAAATTTGAAAACAAGTGCTGAAATTCTGGGTATATCCAATGACTATTACTTCTAGCAAGATAATGACCCCAAACATACCGCCCATAATCGCGCATGTGGCTGGCATATAACTCTCCCCACATGCTACGAACCCCACCACAGAGTCCACATATTAACCCTATCGAGCACTGCTGGGATAAATTGGAAAAAAAGATCCGAACCCACGATATCCGCAAAAAGGCGCAGTTAAAAGAAGCCTTGTTGCTTGAATGGAGTAAGATCAATAGTTCTTCTACAGAAAAACTGGTAGGGTCAATGCAAAACCGTTTGAAAGAAGTTATAAGGCTTAAAGTGTATCCGACAAAATATTAACAGCGAAAGTAGTACAAAAAAATAATTATTTGTCTATATTAACTAACTTTTTTCAATTTCTATTACAGCTGTACGCAGACTTTTGTGGAAGAATTTCAGAGGTTTATTTTGTTGTTATTAATTTCTTCTTGTTATGAATAATAGTTTTAATTTTTTTTTGTTGAAAATAAAAACCTTGTACATTTCTTTATTAAAAAATATTTTTTTTTTAAACAAATCACTTTAAATTTGTGAATAACAGCAGTTTTTAAAAATATTTCTTCCTTGTACGCAGACTTTTGTGGATCACTGTATCTTGATTTCAATTTCTTTTTTTATTAAATTATAGATCGTAAGAATTAATTGAAAGAAATTAATTTTCTCTGAACCTTTTTAGAGGAAAATGCGATTTTCGAAAACCATTTTTTGACATTTGCATGGAGGGTACCGTTATTTTTAGGTAAAATACATTTTTTTTCTCATATCTTGATTATATTAAGAAAAGAAGAAATTTTTATTTCAACTGGCACTGCAACTGATTCAAAAAGCGGGAAAATTATTTGAAAGAAAATATTTTGATATGGCATAGGAAACAAAATATACATGTATACACAAATCCACAAAAAAACGTTAAAATTTGCAGAGAAAAAATCAGACAGAAAGTCATGGTTGCCAAATTGATTATTTTCAATGCATTATGTTTCGAATCATTTATTCCAAATAATTTTGATTATTTTTTTCATTTTCTCAAAATGTGTTCCTTTACTTGTGCAAAACTACTAATTTCAATGTATTTAACCAAAAACTAACGCTACCCACCATACAAATGTTAAAAAATGGCATCTAGAATTTTGCTAAAATTGTTTTCTTTCAATTAATCCTGGATCTATAACTTAAAAAAAAATTGAAACTAAGATATTACTGACGGTACCTACCATAGAACCATTTTTACTAATTTTGAATTTCTCATTATCTACATAATGGATTTTAATTAAATTTTGTATAGAGAAGCTTTTAAAAAGTTTCAAAAATATTGCATTTCAAAACTAAAAAAAAATATTTTTTGAATTTTTGAAAAATATATTTTTTTTTGCAAAATTCGACATCTCAAAAACGGTTCAATATTTTATTTATGTTTATTCGTACAATAAGAGAAGCTTTAAGTTGGCCTACTGATTTTTTTTATTTCATATTTGCATAGCATTCTTTTTTATCTCTTGCTAGGTACTTAAAGAATTAAAAGAAAAATTATTTTATGCTTATGAACAGTTTTATCTAATAAAATTCGTTTTTAAAATTCCTATTCTATTACATAGGAGCAAGTTCGTGCGACCCAGTCGTGCATTTTATTTATTTAAAAAAAATATATAATCCAGTAAGTGCAACAGACTCGGTTATTGCAACTGCCTTAATTTCTATTAGTTGCGTAAATCGAGTTAGTACTCTTTATCCTAATAATTTACTGTACACATATTCATATATATTCAATTTTATTTACAAGTATTTAAGGTACTTAGTAAAATAAGGTTAACCAAAACATAAAAAACTTTCTTTAATTCTATATGTCATGATTACATTCTATATTTATATTTATTTGTTTGTGGCAACCATGGTGACAGATTTATATTTTTTCATACAAATATATTTTCCCTATCCTCACAAAACATCACATACACATCCATGAATATAATTTTCTCGTTCTGTTATTATTCCTATTTTTTCTTTCTGCGCACATTCTCAATACAATTTTTTCTCATTCTTCCATTATCTCTACATCCATATTTTGAAGTCTCCAAAATTTAGCAGAGACACATTTTAGCAAATGGGGTCCGTAGCCTGCCCAAGCAACACAATTGCCTCTTACAGATATCTTGAAAAGTTATTTTCCAAGTGTTTTCAACTCTTTGAACAATCTTAAAGAGGTCTATAATACCCAAAAAGGCCTAAAGGGGAGGAGTCTATTGTATTGAACAAAGAGTTCTTAGTAAAGTATTTGTAAGACTTCATAAAGATCATTTTTTGATTAATCTATAAAGACACTTTCAAGTGGTTTTCAAGATGTTTATATTTTTGAGTAGAAAGATTGAACTGCGAAGAAGAAAAATGTATAAAAAATGTCTTTCTCTTTCACGCAAATAAAAATTGAATGCAATTCAAACAAAATGGATTGACTACTTAATATAAATACACAAACATGGCGAATTCTTTCCTTCAATAATTTATGACTGGATTTACGATATTCATTGTATACCCTTTTTATGATTGTGTGTTTTGATTTGCGAAAGAAGATTTAATTTGAAACCGCATACTCTACCCTACTTGAAATTAACGCGCCTTCAAATAGAATAGTATTTACAAAGAAATATTCAGAAAAATAATGTTATGCGCGAAACAGATTAAACCAGCAACAGCACCAGCATCGTCAACAGCAAACAGCACGCTGACCAGCAAAAATTTCTCAAACACATTGCCACCAGCAACGTCATTTCATCTGCTTGACATTTCATATGGAAAAAAAAGCTTTTCATTGTGGTGCCACTGAATATTGCAGTGGGAAAGTTGACAACACCGCACCAGCAAATTTAGGACTTTGGCCTAACGACGCTGTTGGCGTTGCTGTTGCTGTTCTAATGTGTGTTGAACAATTGAAATACATTGGTTCTAAATTAATGGCGGCCACTGTTGCTGTTGACGGTGCTGTTGCTGGTTCAATCTGTTCCGCGCTTTATAATAATAAAATGCCCTCAGAATAAAAAAAGAAATGACCTTAAAGTATGCAATAGATATGGCCGATTCATGTATGTGTATGTATCGAAGGTATTCCTACCTACAGGGTGCTTTGTTTTATGAAAGGTCTTTTTTTGTTCGATCTGAATAATTTTAAAATGTAAAATAATTTCAGCAAATAAATACAACTCAAAAGGTTTACAAACTGAGCGACATATTAGCACTTAGAATTTTGTATGAAATAAAATTAAATCAACTTTTGTATTGTATATGGTGATGCTAAGATCTCCTTTATACTACAAAACACGAAGAAACATAAAAATTGTTTGAAGAATGATTCCGGATTTTTATTGCATTTTTTTCAAAATTTAAATGTAAGTTGACAGGTTTTATACATCTTACAGAGAAAAGATACAAAAGACATACTATATGAAAATAAGTGAAAATATATGTCATTCCCTAATTTTTATTTCACAAAGTGTTAACACCCCTGGATTAAAAATCTGTTAGAAAGATATGCTTACTTGACATTTTATTGTTGCGTCAACATTCTATCAAGATACAAAAAATTGAGTTCTATTGTCAACCGACTAAAGAATCACTGAAAATTCAGAAAATTTGATATTATACATAATCAAAATAATACCCATTATCAATTTTATTTGAATTTGAATTTTATTTCAACATTTTTTTTTATATTCTGCCAAAGTTCTTCACATAACAACATTTCCTTCTTTCATTTACTTGCATCCGTAGAAACTGATGACTTCGTATAGTAAACGATAAAACATAAAAATCTAGTAAATAATAATTTTATCTTCAATGTACGTTTAACAATGTCACCCTTTACAAAATATATGTATTTTATACAGATACGCCACCCATTTGTTAAGAACTCTTTAAAATATCTTAAGCACTTCACAATAGGTGTGTTTTTTTTGCAAGTCCATATAGAATTGTAAAAAAAAACGACATCGGGATTTAGGAGCTTTTTTTCCACATAGCTGGAAGCACTGTGTACGCTATGACATTTGTCAGCTTATTGACGACTAGCATCAACCAATCCAAAAACTTCACTTTTGACCGTCTCTGAGCAAATTATCGATAACATATAGATAATACTATTTTGGCATCACCATTTTTATCGGGTCTTAGATTAACGCTCGATAATTATCTGGTCTTAGCTAACTCTGTATAGATTTAAGTAGTTGTTGCATTTGCATGTAAAGCGCTTAGTCCCGATGTCGTTTTTTTTTACAATTCTATATAGACTTGCAAAAAAAACACACCTAATAAGATATCGAAACTGAAATTCAAAGCAAAGAGTGAAAAAAGTGTAAACAAAGAGTAAAGGAAGAATATAGCTGTTTACAATCAGTCAAATTCCAAGAAAAAAAGAGCAAACAAGTGTAAGCAAAGAGTAAAAGAAAAAGATAACAAATTCACAACAATTGGGCTAGGCGCGCACATTCAATTTTAAGTTTTGCAACTGTTTGTTACGAGCAACTAAAAAGTTTGTGTTTTGACACAAACTAAACGATTGCCTAAAATGAGTTCGCTATTTTGTGTAACATATAATTATACGCACCTGCGCGAACATTCAACCAAATAGTTCATCTGTTTTCTATAACCAACCAAACAGTTGTGCAGTTTTGCTTATTTTTTCTTATTTTTTGTTAAACATAATCATATGCAATGGCGCGCACATTCAACTAAATAGTTGACTTGTTTTCTTTAAACAGAAGAGAGAAAAAAAGATTTTCGCATGGTTTCACAATTCACAATTGTTAGGCGAAACAAAACATTTTTTTTAACCAGAGGAAAGTAGTGATTCTTGATGTTAAGCTTTCATAAATACGTTTTAGTGAAAACTTCCACAGAATATCTTCAAGATGTATTCGAAAGATTAAAATGAAAACCTCTTTCAGCATTTTAAAACTACTCCTTTTAAAGAGGTTTTATAGAGGGTACACAGAGAGTCAATATGGTGACATTTGTCATGATTGTCTCTAAGATGTTTTAAAGAGCATTTAATTATAGTATAACAAAAAGAACATTTTAAAGAGCAAATTAGGAGGTCATAAAGTGAAATGGTATTAAGAAGATTGAACTAACAGCTTGTAAAGAGCTGATACATTTATTGAAGTACTCTCCAAGAGTTTATGTGTTGCTTGGGCAATGCCACAAAGATACAGTGTGTTCTAAAAAGCATAATAATTGCAATGAAAAACTTTATAAAAAGTACATATATTAGCGATAAATTTTATGGAAATTAGTAATTAAACTGTTTTAATTTTAAATAAGTATCTGCCATACATTTTTTTTTTCCAAATTTAAGAAAATATTTTTTTTTCTCTAGAATGTTTTTGTTTTACTTTCGTATTTACGGCGGATTGATGAAAAAAATTTCGAGGATACAAAAAATGTTAATTTATACTAGTTTCAGGGCTTCAAATGTTCATGTAAACGCACTTATTCACGCATAATTGTTGATAACTTTATGTTTTTTCATAATCTACACAAAAAAGAAAAAACAAACAAATTATAACAACTCTTTTAGCAGTTGGAGCTAAAAACAGGATGCCATGTGTTTTAAGCAAAAATTAGTTTATGTAAGTACAAAATTATAATTGCAAGTAGTAGTTTATTTAAGAAATAAGCTTTTATATAAAAAAAACATTTTTAAGAAACAATTTTGGAAGCCCAATTTAATGTGTTTATTAATGTACGAATAAAAATTTGATTTCCAAAAAAAAAATATTGATTCGTTTTTGAAATAATGAATTTTCCAAAAAAAATGATTTTTTCAATTTAAAAATATATATTTTTTAAAGTTTTGAAATGCAATGTTTTTTAAACTTTTTAGAAGCTTGTCTATACAAAATTTCATTGAAATCTGTTATGCCGATAATGAGAAATTCAAAATTCAAAAAAATCGTTCTACGGAATGTACAGTCAGTATTAGGTAGGTACATATCTTGATTTCAATTTCTTTTTTTATTAAATTATAGATCGTAAGAATTAATTGAAAGAAATTAATTTTCTCTGAACCTTTTTAGAGGAAAATGCGATTTTCGAAAACCATTTTTTGACATTTGCATGGAGGGTACCGTTATTTTTAGGTAAAATACATTTTTTTTCTCATATCTTGATTATATTAAGAAAAGAAGAAATTTTTATTTCAACTGGCACTGCAACTGATTCAAAAAGCGGGAAAATTATTTGAAAGAAAATATTTTGATATGGCATAGGAAACAAAATATACATGTATACACAAATCCACAAAAAAACGTTAAAATTTGCAGAGAAAAAATCAGACAGAAAGTCATGGTTGCCAAATTGATTATTTTCAATGCATTATGTTTCGAATCATTTATTCCAAATAATTTTGATTATTTTTTTCATTTTCTCAAAATGTGTTCCTTTACTTGTGCAAAACTACTAATTTCAATGTATTTAACCAAAAACTAACGCTACCCACCATACAAATGTTAAAAAATGGCATCTAGAATTTTGCTAAAATTGTTTTCTTTCAATTAATCCTGGATCTATAACTTAAAAAAAAATTGAAACTAAGATATTACTGACGGTACCTACCATAGAACCATTTTTACTAATTTTGAATTTCTCATTATCTACATAATGGATTTTAATTAAATTTTGTATAGAGAAGCTTTTAAAAAGTTTCAAAAATATTGCATTTCAAAACTAAAAAAAAATATTTTTTGAATTTTTGAAAAATATATTTTTTTTTGCAAAATTCGACATCTCAAAAACGGTTCAATATTTTATTTATGTTTATTCGTACAATAAGAGAAGCTTTAAGTTGGCCTACTGATTTTTTTTATTTCATATTTGCATAGCATTCTTTTTTATCTCTTGCTAGGTACTTAAAGAATTAAAAGAAAAATTATTTTATGCTTATGAACAGTTTTATCTAATAAAATTCGTTTTTAAAATTCCTATTCTATTACATAGGAGCAAGTTCGTGCGACCCAGTCGTGCATTTTATTTATTTAAAAAAAATATATAATCCAGTAAGTGCAACAGACTCGGTTATTGCAACTGCCTTAATTTCTATTAGTTGCGTAAATCGAGTTAGTACTCTTTATCCTAATAATTTACTGTACACATATTCATATATATTCAATTTTATTTACAAGTATTTAAGGTACTTAGTAAAATAAGGTTAACCAAAACATAAAAAACTTTCTTTAATTCTATATGTCATGATTACATTCTATATTTATATTTATTTGTTTGTGGCAACCATGGTGACAGATTTATATTTTTTCATACAAATATATTTTCCCTATCCTCACAAAACATCACATACACATCCATGAATATAATTTTCTCGTTCTGTTATTATTCCTATTTTTTCTTTCTGCGCACATTCTCAATACAATTTTTTCTCATTCTTCCATTATCTCTACATCCATATTTTGAAGTCTCCAAAATTTAGCAGAGACACATTTTAGCAAATGGGGTCCGTAGCCTGCCCAAGCAACACAATTGCCTCTTACAGATATCTTGAAAAGTTATTTTCCAAGTGTTTTCAACTCTTTGAACGATCTTAAAGAGGTCTATAATACCCAAAAAGGCCTAAAGGGGAGGAATCTATTGTATTGAACAAAGAGTTCTTAGTAAAGTATTTGTAAGACTTCATAAAGATCATTTTTTGATTAATCTATAAAGACACTTTCAAGTGGTTTTCAAGATGTTTATATTTTTGAGTAGAAAGATTGAACTGCGAAGAAGAAAAATGTATAAAAAATGTCTTTCTCTTTCACGCAAATAAAAATTGAATGCAATTCAAACAAAATGGATTGACTACTTAATATAAATACACAAACATGGCGAATTCTTTCCTTCAATAATTTATGACTGGATTTACGATATTCATTGTATACCCTTTTTATGATTGTGTGTTTTGATTTGCGAAAGAAGATTTAATTTGAAACCGCATACTCTACCCTACTTGAAATTAACGCGCCTTCAAATAGAATAGTATTTACAAAGAAATATTCAGAAAAATAATGTTATGCGCGAAACAGATTAAACCAGCAACAGCACCAGCATCGTCAACAGCAAACAGCACGCTGACCAGCAAAAATTTCTCAAACACATTGCCACCAGCAACGTCATTTCATCTGCTTGACATTTCATATGGAAAAAAAAGCTTTTCATTGTGGTGCCACTGAATATTGCAGTGGGAAAGTTGACAACACCGCACCAGCAAATTTAGGACTTTGGCCTAACGACGCTGTTGGCGTTGCTGTTGCTGTTCTAATGTGTGTTGAACAATTGAAATACATTGGTTCTAAATTAATGGCGGCCACTGTTGCTGTTGACGGTGCTGTTGCTGGTTCAATCTGTTCCGCGCTTTATAATAATAAAATGCCCTCAGAATAAAAAAAGAAATGACCTTAAAGTATGCAATAGATATGGCCGATTCATGTATGTGTATGTATCGAAGGTATTCCTACCTACAGGGTGCTTTGTTTTATGAAAGGTCTTTTTTTGTTCGATCTGAATAATTTTAAAATGTAAAATAATTTCAGCAAATAAATACAACTCAAAAGGTTTACAAACTGAGCGACAGGCACGAGTACGATAACTTGGCCGCCAAGATTTGATGACGGATTTTTTTAGAGGGGTCAAAAACAAGCACTTTTTACTATGGGAGGGGGGGGTCTATCTCCCCCCGTTTAGGAGGTAGGGGCACTTTTAGAAAAAATGGTTTAAATTGAATAAAAAAATATAAAAAAACAACGGCAACACCTACAATAAAATGCTATACTGCGTTTGAAAACCAAAAGATTGTTCTATAATCCTGCATTTAAATTTTATTACTCATATCAATAGTTTTTGAGAAATTCGCATTTAAAGTCCAAATTTTGATAAAAAAACGTGAAAAAAAAAGTTTAGACCGATTGTTTTCAAAATTGTGACATGAAATTGTAAATTAGCTTACATGTGTTTCATGTATCTATCAGTTCTTAATCGAACACAAAAAACCGTATGGTTCTATGTCTTCTGGTTTTTGAGAAAACCTCCGTTTAGGAGGTAGGGGCACTTTTAGAAAAAATGGTTTAAATTGAAAAAAAAAAAAATATTAAAAAACAACGGCAATACTTACAATAAAGTGCTATACTGCGTTTGAAAGCCAGAAGATTGTTCTATAATCCTGCATTTAAATTAAATTACTCATGTCAATGGTTTTTGAGAAATTCGCATTTAAAGTCCAAATTTTGATAAAATAACGTGAAAAAACAGTTTAGACCAATTGTTTTCAAAATTTTGAAATGAAATTGTAAATTAGCTTACATGTGTTTCATGTATCTATCAGTTTTTAATCGAACACAAAAAACCGCATGGTTCTATGTCTTCTGGTTTTTGAGAAAATCGAAAATAACTAAAACTACTTTTCTACAAAATGTTTGATATTTTTTGCTTCCTTACATAAATAAATCAGTGCTAGCTTCCAACATTACAATATATAAACAGTAAAGTATGTATGGGGGGGCATGCTGCCCCCCTGCAACCCCCCTGCTTGGGCACACTATAGGATTTGGGGTAGGTGCGAGGTTGGGTGCATGCAAAGTTTCTTTCGTATTCACAGAATCTGTATTTAAAAAAATTCAAATTTATTCTATTTATCCAATGTCCACTAAATACATATAAAATACAATAAACGATCTTGAAAACCAAAACAAACTTCTGACCATGTTCACCAATACATGGCACTATTTTTCTATCGAAAATACTGCCTAGAAAGGAAATATAAGGACGACTGGGGTTCGCAAATAATAGAGTTTTTATCAGATGTAAAAAAAGTTTACCCTTGTTATACCGATGGTGATATATGTGAGGGTTTACAGTTAAAAGACATCGATTCTCCCACCCTTCAGAGCGAAAATTTAGAAAGTGTTTTACCGCCAAAACATCCTCGGCTTCCCACCATAAAAGAGTAACTCAACGACAGTTATAGTACGGACGATGGCTTTATTGACGAGACTTACACACCTTTTTAATACATTTTGACCATTTTTAACTAACTATGACTGACTAACTCCTGACTAACTGACAAAATAACTGACCCAGATGCAATTCTACCTCCTCATGGTGCATTCTGGGTAACGCTAAATAAATTGCGGTACTGAACTAACAAAGATTCATTATGTTTATTAACATTAATCCTTAAAATGGAATCACCGTCACCACCAAAAATCAAAAAAAGTAGTTTTGGTAATTTTCGATTTTCTCAAAAACTAGAAGACATAGAACCATGCGGTTTTTTGTGTTCGATTAAGAACTGATAGATACATGGATCACATATAAGTTATTTACAATTTCATTTCAAAATTTTGAAAACAATCGGTCTAAACTTTTTTTTTCACGTTATTTTATCAAAATTTGGACTTTAAATGTGAATTTCTCAAAAACCATTAATATGAGTAATTTAATTTAAATGCAGGATTAGAGAACAATCTTCTGGCTTTCAAACGCAGTATAGCACTTTATTGTAAGTGTTGCCGTTGTTTTTTAATATTTTTTTTTTCAATTTAAACCATTTTTTTCTAAAAGTGCCCCTACCTCCTAAACGGAGGTTTTCTCAAAAACCAGAAGACATAGAACCATGCGGTTTTTTGTGTTCGATTAAGAACTGATAGATACATGAAACACATATCAGCTAATTTACAATTTCATTTCACAATTTTGAAAAGAACCGGTCTAAACATTTTTTTTCACGTTTTTTTATCAAAATTTGGACTTTAAATGCGAATTTCTCAAAAACTATTGATATGAGTAATAAAATTTAAATGCAGAATTATAGAACAATCTTCTGGTTTTCAAACGCAGTATAGCACTTTATTGTAGGTGTTGCCGTTGTTTTTTAATATTTTTTTTTTTCAATTTAAACCATTTTTTCTAAAAATGCCCCTACTTCCTAAACGGGGGGAGATAGACCCCCCCCTCCCATAGTAAAAAGTGCTTGTTTTTGACCCCTCTACAAAAACCCGTTATCAAATCTTGGCGGCCAAGTTATCGTACTCTCCCCGAGCGACATATTAGCACTTAGAATTTTGTATGAAATAAAATTAAATCAACTTTTGTATTGTATATGGTGATGCTAAGATCTCCTTTATACTACAAAACACGAAGAAACATAAAAATTGTTTGAAGAATGATTCCGGATTTTTATTGCATTTTTTTCAAAATTTAAATGTAAGTTGACAGGTTTTATACATCTTACAGAGAAAAGATACAAAAGACATACTATATGAAAATAAGTGAAAATATATGTCATTCCCTAATTTTTATTTCACAAAGTGTTAACACCCCTGGATTAAAAATCTGTTAGAAAGATATGCTTACTTGACATTTTATTGTTGCGTCAACATTCTATCAAGATACAAAAAATTGAGTTCTATTGTCAACCGACTAAAGAATCACTGAAAATTCAGAAAATTTGATATTATACATAATCAAAATAATACCCATTATCAATTTTATTTGAATTTGAATTTTATTTCAACATTTTTTTTTATATTCTGCCAAAGTTCTTCACATAACAACATTTCCTTCTTTCATTTACTTGCATCCGTAGAAACTGATGACTTCGTATAGTAAACGATAAAACATAAAAATCTAGTAAATAATAATTTTATCTTCAATGTACGTTTAACAATGTCACCCTTTACAAAATATATGTATTTTATACAGATACGCCACCCATTTGTTAAGAACTCTTTAAAATATCTTAAGCACTTCACAATAGGTGTGTTTTTTTTGCAAGTCCATATAGAATTGTAAAAAAAAACGACATCGGGATTTAGGAGCTTTTTTTCCACATAGCTGGAAGCACTGTGTACGCTATGACATTTGTCAGCTTATTGACGACTAGCATCAACCAATCCAAAAACTTCACTTTTGACCGTCTCTGAGCAAATTATCGATAACATATAGATAATACTATTTTGGCATCACCATTTTTATCGGGTCTTAGATTAACGCTCGATAATTATCTGGTCTTAGCTAACTCTGTATAGATTTAAGTAGTTGTTGCATTTGCATGTAAAGCGCTTAGTCCCGATGTCGTTTTTTTTTACAATTCTATATAGACTTGCAAAAAAAACACACCTAATAAGATATCGAAACTGAAATTCAAAGCAAAGAGTGAAAAAAGTGTAAACAAAGAGTAAAGGAAGAATATAGCTGTTTACAATCAGTCAAATTCCAAGAAAAAAAGAGCAAACAAGTGTAAGCAAAGAGTAAAAGAAAAAGATAACAAATTCACAACAATTGGGCTAGGCGCGCACATTCAATTTTAAGTTTTGCAACTGTTTGTTACGAGCAACTAAAAAGTTTGTGTTTTGACACAAACTAAACGATTGCCTAAAATGAGTTCGCTATTTTGTGTAACATATAATTATACGCACCTGCGCGAACATTCAACCAAATAGTTCATCTGTTTTCTATAACCAACCAAACAGTTGTGCAGTTTTGCTTATTTTTTCTTATTTTTTGTTAAACATAATCATATGCAATGGCGCGCACATTCAACTAAATAGTTGACTTGTTTTCTTTAAACAGAAGAGAGAAAAAAAGATTTTCGCATGGTTTCACAATTCACAATTGTTAGGCGAAACAAAACATTTTTTTTAACCAGAGGAAAGTAGTGATTCTTGATGTTAAGCTTTCATAAATACGTTTTAGTGAAAACTTCCACAGAATATCTTCAAGATGTATTCGAAAGATTAAAATGAAAACCTCTTTCAGCATTTTAAAACTACTCCTTTTAAAGAGGTTTTATAGAGGGTACACAGAGAGTCAATATGGTGACATTTGTCATGATTGTCTCTAAGATGTTTTAAAGAGCATTTAATTATAGTATAACAAAAAGAACATTTTAAAGAGCAAATTAGGAGGTCATAAAGTGAAATGGTATTAAGAAGATTGAACTAACAGCTTGTAAAGAGCTGATACATTTATTGAAGTACTCTCCAAGAGTTTATGTGTTGCTTGGGCAATGCCACAAAGATACAGTGTGTTCTAAAAAGCATAATAATTGCAATGAAAAACTTTATAAAAAGTACATATATTAGCGATAAATTTTATGGAAATTAGTAATTAAACTGTTTTAATTTTAAATAAGTATCTGCCATACATTTTTTTTTTCCAAATTTAAGAAAATATTTTTTTTTCTCTAGAATGTTTTTGTTTTACTTTCGTATTTACGGCGGATTGATGAAAAAAATTTCGAGGATACAAAAAATGTTAATTTATACTAGTTTCAGGGCTTCAAATGTTCATGTAAACGCACTTATTCACGCATAATTGTTGATAACTTTATGTTTTTTCATAATCTACACAAAAAAGAAAAAACAAACAAATTATAACAACTCTTTTAGCAGTTGGAGCTAAAAACAGGATGCCATGTGTTTTAAGCAAAAATTAGTTTATGTAAGTACAAAATTATAATTGCAAGTAGTAGTTTATTTAAGAAATAAGCTTTTATATAAAAAAAACATTTTTAAGAAACAATTTTGGAAGCCCAATTTAATGTGTTTATTAATGTACGAATAAAAATTTGATTTCCAAAAAAAAAAAATTGATTCGTTTTTGAAATAATGAATTTTCCAAAAAAAATGATTTTTTCAATTTAAAAATATATATTTTTTAAAGTTTTGAAATGCAATGTTTTTTAAACTTTTTAGAAGCTTGTCTATACAAAATTTCATTGAAATCTGTTATGCCGATAATGAGAAATTCAAAATTCAAAAAAATCGTTCTACGGAATGTACAGTCAGTATTAGGTAGGTACATATCTTGATTTCAATTTCTTTTTTTATTAAATTATAGATCGTAAGAATTAATTGAAAGAAATTAATTTTCTCTGAACCTTTTTAGAGGAAAATGCGATTTTCGAAAACCATTTTTTGACATTTGCATGGAGGGTACCGTTATTTTTAGGTAAAATACATTTTTTTTCTCATATCTTGATTATATTAAGAAAAGAAGAAATTTTTATTTCAACTGGCACTGCAACTGATTCAAAAAGCGGGAAAATTATTTGAAAGAAAATATTTTGATATGGCATAGGAAACAAAATATACATGTATACACAAATCCACAAAAAAACGTTAAAATTTGCAGAGAAAAAATCAGACAGAAAGTCATGGTTGCCAAATTGATTATTTTCAATGCATTATGTTTCGAATCATTTATTCCAAATAATTTTGATTATTTTTTTCATTTTCTCAAAATGTGTTCCTTTACTTGTGCAAAACTACTAATTTCAATGTATTTAACCAAAAACTAACGCTACCCACCATACAAAATGTTAAAAAATGGCATCTAGAATTTTGCTAAAATTGTTTTCTTTCAATTAATCCTGGATCTATAACTTAAAAAAAAATTGAAACTAAGATATTACTGACGGTACCTACCATAGAACCATTTTTACTAATTTTGAATTTCTCATTATCTACATAATGGATTTTAATTAAATTTTGTATAGAGAAGCTTTTAAAAAGTTTCAAAAATATTGCATTTCAAAACTAAAAAAAAATATTTTTTGAATTTTTGAAAAATATATTTTTTTTTGCAAAATTCGACATCTCAAAAACGGTTCAATATTTTATTTATGTTTATTCGTACAATAAGAGAAGCTTTAAGTTGGCCTACTGATTTTTTTTATTTCATATTTGCATAGCATTCTTTTTTATCTCTTGCTAGGTACTTAAAGAATTAAAAGAAAAATTATTTTATGCTTATGAACAGTTTTATCTAATAAAATTCGTTTTTAAAATTCCTATTCTATTACATAGGAGCAAGTTCGTGCGACCCAGTCGTGCATTTTATTTATTTAAAAAAAATATATAATCCAGTAAGTGCAACAGACTCGGTTATTGCAACTGCCTTAATTTCTATTAGTTGCGTAAATCGAGTTAGTACTCTTTATCCTAATAATTTACTGTACACATATTCATATATATTCAATTTTATTTACAAGTATTTAAGGTACTTAGTAAAATAAGGTTAACCAAAACATAAAAAACTTTCTTTAATTCTATATGTCATGATTACATTCTATATTTATATTTATTTGTTTGTGGCAACCATGGTGACAGATTTATATTTTTTCATACAAATATATTTTCCCTATCCTCACAAAACATCACATACACATCCATGAATATAATTTTCTCGTTCTGTTATTATTCCTATTTTTTCTTTCTGCGCACATTCTCAATACAATTTTTTCTCATTCTTCCATTATCTCTACATCCATATTTTGAAGTCTCCAAAATTTAGCAGAGACACATTTTAGCAAATGGGGTCCGTAGCCTGCCCAAGCAACACAATTGCCTCTTACAGATATCTTGAAAAGTTATTTTCCAAGTGTTTTCAACTCTTTGAACAATCTTAAAGAGGTCTATAATACCCAAAAAGGCCTAAAGGGGAGGAGTCTATTGTATTGAACAAAGAGTTCTTAGTAAAGTATTTGTAAGACTTCATAAAGATCATTTTTTGATTAATCTATAAAGACACTTTCAAGTGGTTTTCAAGATGTTTATATTTTTGAGTAGAAAGATTGAACTGCGAAGAAGAAAATGTATAAAAAATGTCTTTCTCTTTCACGCAAATAAAAATTGAATGCAATTCAAACAAAATGGATTGACTACTTAATATAAATACACAAACATGGCGAATTCTTTCCTTCAATAATTTATGACTGGATTTACGATATTCATTGTATACCCTTTTTATGATTGTGTGTTTTGATTTGCGAAAGAAGATTTAATTTGAAACCGCATACTCTACCCTACTTGAAATTAACGCGCCTTCAAATAGAATAGTATTTACAAAGAAATATTCAGAAAAATAATGTTATGCGCGAAACAGATTAAACCAGCAACAGCACCAGCATCGTCAACAGCAAACAGCACGCTGACCAGCAAAAATTTCTCAAACACATTGCCACCAGCAACGTCATTTCATCTGCTTGACATTTCATATGGAAAAAAAAGCTTTTCATTGTGGTGCCACTGAATATTGCAGTGGGAAAGTTGACAACACCGCACCAGCAAATTTAGGACTTTGGCCTAACGACGCTGTTGGCGTTGCTGTTGCTGTTCTAATGTGTGTTGAACAATTGAAATACATTGGTTCTAAATTAATGGCGGCCACTGTTGCTGTTGACGGTGCTGTTGCTGGTTCAATCTGTTCCGCGCTTTATAATAATAAAATGCCCTCAGAATAAAAAATGAAATGACCTTAAAGTATGCAATAGATATGGCCGATTCATGTATGTGTATGTATCGAAGGTATTCCTACCTACAGGGTGCTTTGTTTTATGAAAGGTCTTTTTTTGTTCGATCTGAATAATTTTAAAATGTAAAATAATTTCAGCAAATAAATACAACTCAAAAGGTTTACAAACTGAGCGACATATTAGCACTTAGAATTTTGTATGAAATAAAATTAAATCAACTTTTGTATTGTATATGGTGATGCTAAGATCTCCTTTATACTACAAAACACGAAGAAACATAAAAATTGTTTGAAGAATGATTCCGGATTTTTATTGCATTTTTTTCAAAATTTAAATGTAAGTTGACAGGTTTTATACATCTTACAGAGAAAAGATACAAAAGACATACTATATGAAAATAAGTGAAAATATATGTCATTCCCTAATTTTTATTTCACAAAGTGTTAACACCCCTGGATTAAAAATCTGTTAGAAAGATATGCTTACTTGACATTTTATTGTTGCGTCAACATTCTATCAAGATACAAAAAATTGAGTTCTATTGTCAACCGACTAAAGAATCACTGAAAATTCAGAAAATTTGATATTATACATAATCAAAATAATACCCATTATCAATTTTATTTGAATTTGAATTTTATTTCAACATTTTTTTTTATATTCTGCCAAAGTTCTTCACATAACAACATTTCCTTCTTTCATTTACTTGCATCCGTAGAAACTGATGACTTCGTATAGTAAACGATAAAACATAAAAATCTAGTAAATAATAATTTTATCTTCAATGTACGTTTAACAATGTCACCCTTTACAAAATATATGTATTTTATACAGATACGCCACCCATTTGTTAAGAACTCTTTAAAATATCTTAAGCACTTCACAATAGGTGTGTTTTTTTTGCAAGTCCATATAGAATTGTAAAAAAAAACGACATCGGGATTTAGGAGCTTTTTTTCCACATAGCTGGAAGCACTGTGTACGCTATGACATTTGTCAGCTTATTGACGACTAGCATCAACCAATCCAAAAACTTCACTTTTGACCGTCTCTGAGCAAATTATCGATAACATATAGATAATACTATTTTGGCATCACCATTTTTATCGGGTCTTAGATTAACGCTCGATAATTATCTGGTCTTAGCTAACTCTGTATAGATTTAAGTAGTTGTTGCATTTGCATGTAAAGCGCTTAGTCCCGATGTCGTTTTTTTTTACAATTCTATATAGACTTGCAAAAAAAACACACCTAATAAGATATCGAAACTGAAATTCAAAGCAAAGAGTGAAAAAAGTGTAAACAAAGAGTAAAGGAAGAATATAGCTGTTTACAATCAGTCAAATTCCAAGAAAAAAAGAGCAAACAAGTGTAAGCAAAGAGTAAAAGAAAAAGATAACAAATTCACAACAATTGGGCTAGGCGCGCACATTCAATTTTAAGTTTTGCAACTGTTTGTTACGAGCAACTAAAAAGTTTGTGTTTTGACACAAACTAAACGATTGCCTAAAATGAGTTCGCTATTTTGTGTAACATATAATTATACGCACCTGCGCGAACATTCAACCAAATAGTTCATCTGTTTTCTATAACCAACCAAACAGTTGTGCAGTTTTGCTTATTTTTTCTTATTTTTTGTTAAACATAATCATATGCAATGGCGCGCACATTCAACTAAATAGTTGACTTGTTTTCTTTAAACAGAAGAGAGAAAAAAAGATTTTCGCATGGTTTCACAATTCACAATTGTTAGGCGAAACAAAACATTTTTTTTAACCAGAGGAAAGTAGTGATTCTTGATGTTAAGCTTTCATAAATACGTTTTAGTGAAAACTTCCACAGAATATCTTCAAGATGTATTCGAAAGATTAAAATGAAAACCTCTTTCAGCATTTTAAAACTACTCCTTTTAAAGAGGTTTTATAGAGGGTACACAGAGAGTCAATATGGTGACATTTGTCATGATTGTCTCTAAGATGTTTTAAAGAGCATTTAATTATAGTATAACAAAAAGAACATTTTAAAGAGCAAATTAGGAGGTCATAAAGTGAAATGGTATTAAGAAGATTGAACTAACAGCTTGTAAAGAGCTGATACATTTATTGAAGTACTCTCCAAGAGTTTATGTGTTGCTTGGGCAATGCCACAAAGATACAGTGTGTTCTAAAAAGCATAATAATTGCAATGAAAAACTTTATAAAAAGTACATCTATTAGCGATAAATTTTATGGAAATTAGTAATTAAACTGTTTTAATTTTAAATAAGTATCTGCCATACATTTTTTTTTCCAAATTTAAGAAAATATTTTTTTTTCTCTAGAATGTTTTTGTTTTACTTTCGTATTTACGGCGGATTGATGAAAAAAATTTCGAGGATACAAAAAATGTTAATTTATACTAGTTTCAGGGCTTCAAATGTTCATGTAAACGCACTTATTCACGCATAATTGTTGATAACTTTATGTTTTTTCATAATCTACACAAAAAAGAAAAAACAAACAAATTATAACAACTCTTTTAGCAGTTGGAGCTAAAAACAGGATGCCATGTGTTTTAAGCAAAAATTAGTTTATGTAAGTACAAAATTATAATTGCAAGTAGTAGTTTATTTAAGAAATAAGCTTTTATATAAAAAAAACATTTTTAAGAAACAATTTTGGAAGCCCAATTTAATGTGTTTATTAACGTACGAATAAAAATTTGATTTCCAAAAAAAAAAAATTGATTCGTTTTTGAAATAATGAATTTTCCAAAAAAAATGATTTTTTCAATTTAAAAATATATATTTTTTAAAGTTTTGAAATGCAATGTTTTTTAAACTTTTTAGAAGCTTGTCTATACAAAATTTCATTGAAATCTGTTATGCCGATAATGAGAAATTCAAAATTCAAAAAAATCGTTCTACGGAATGTACAGTCAGTATTAGGTAGGTACATATCTTGATTTCAATTTCTTTTTTTATTAAATTATAGATCGTAAGAATTAATTGAAAGAAATTAATTTTCTCTGAACCTTTTTAGAGGAAAATGCGATTTTCGAAAACCATTTTTTGACATTTGCATGGAGGGTACCGTTATTTTTAGGTAAAATACATTTTTTTTCTCATATCTTGATTATATTAAGAAAAGAAGAAATTTTTATTTCAACTGGCACTGCAACTGATTCAAAAAGCGGGAAAATTATTTGAAAGAAAATATTTTGATATGGCATAGGAAACAAAATATACATGTATACACAAATCCACAAAAAAACGTTAAAATTTGCAGAGAAAAAATCAGACAGAAAGTCATGGTTGCCAAATTGATTATTTTCAATGCATTATGTTTCGAATCATTTATTCCAAATAATTTTGATTATTTTTTTCATTTTCTCAAAATGTGTTCCTTTACTTGTGCAAAACTACTAATTTCAATGTATTTAACCAAAAACTAACGCTACCCACCATACAAATGTTAAAAAATGGCATCTAGAATTTTGCTAAAATTGTTTTCTTTCAATTAATCCTGGATCTATAACTTAAAAAAAAATTGAAACTAAGATATTACTGACGGTACCTACCATAGAACCATTTTTACTAATTTTGAATTTCTCATTATCTACATAATGGATTTTAATTAAATTTTGTATAGAGAAGCTTTTAAAAAGTTTCAAAAATATTGCATTTCAAAACTAAAAAAAAATATTTTTTGAATTTTTGAAAAATATATTTTTTTTTGCAAAATTCGACATCTCAAAAACGGTTCAATATTTTATTTATGTTTATTCGTACAATAAGAGAAGCTTTAAGTTGGCCTACTGATTTTTTTTATTTCATATTTGCATAGCATTCTTTTTTATCTCTTGCTAGGTACTTAAAGAATTAAAAGAAAAATTATTTTATGCTTATGAACAGTTTTATCTAATAAAATTCGTTTTTAAAATTCCTATTCTATTACATAGGAGCAAGTTCGTGCGACCCAGTCGTGCATTTTATTTATTTAAAAAAAATATATAATCCAGTAAGTGCAACAGACTCGGTTATTGCAACTGCCTTAATTTCTATTAGTTGCGTAAATCGAGTTAGTACTCTTTATCCTAATAATTTACTGTACACATATTCATATATATTCAATTTTATTTACAAGTATTTAAGGTACTTAGTAAAATAAGGTTAACCAAAACATAAAAAACTTTCTTTAATTCTATATGTCATGATTACATTCTATATTTATATTTATTTGTTTGTGGCAACCATGGTGACAGATTTATATTTTTTAATACAAATATATTTTCCCTATCCTCACAAAACATCACATACACATCCATGAATATAATTTTCTCGTTCTGTTATTATTCCTATTTTTTCTTTCTGCGCACATTCTCAATACAATTTTTTCTCATTCTTCCATTATCTCTACATCCATATTTTGAAGTCTCCAAAATTTAGCAGAGACACATTTTAGCAAATGGGGTCCGTAGCCTGAAGATGCCGCCACAATCGTTTGACTTGTCGATATTACTAAAAGATATATATACAAAGGTACTATTGGAATATAGTGTTGTTGCATTTCATTTGTTCTTCTTTAAAATTTATAAAGACAAAAAAAATCCAGCATAATGTTGAACAAAAATGCACAAAAACGCACTGCGCCACAGAAGACTGACGACAATTCCTGCGAAAAATGCTCAGAGCCGGACACTGATGAGATGGTGCAATGCGACCAGTACGACGGATGGTTCCATTATCAATGCGTCGGAGTGACCAACGACGTAGAAAAAACGGATTGGAGTTGTGGAGTCTGTCACGACAGCTCCACCCAAGGTGAGCAAAATACAATCACAACAATAAGGAATAAATCTCTGCCGTCTACTACTTCTAGACGTTCCAGAAACAAAGAACTAGAACTAGAGATGCGACGCCTGGAAGAGGAATGAAAGCTCAACCAAGAATTTCTCAAGAAAAAATACAGGTTGATGCAGCAACTGGAAGACGACGAAAATCAGTCTTTCGACACCCTATTTGAAGAGGAAACTAACTCGCGCGTTCAGACATGGTTGGATAATAAGAACTTACACACGAATCAAGCATCCAGAGTCATCACTGACGTCGTTGAGCTGGAAACGAGAACAACAAATATCCAGGCAACAGAAAAATCATCAGTTGCTTCATTTGGATGATTGAAACGGTTCCGAGTGTTGATTAAAGTCTTCTAAGTGGTTCTGAAAACCAATTTCAATTTTAACAAAAACTTCGAAAAATTTTCATATGAGAAACGTTTTCACAATTTCAATACGAATATGAAAATTTTAAAACGTCTCTTGTATGAATTTTTTTCGAATTTCTTGTCTGATTTAAAAATTGTTCTTAGAACCACCTAGAGGACTTAAATCAACACTCGAAACCGTTTAAATCATCCAAGTGAAGCAAGTAGTTTGGAAATTACAGCTTGGTTTATCTACCATTTTCAAGAATTTGATGACAAATCATGTAATTTTCTTGAAAATGTTAGATAAACCATCCTGTCATTTCCAAACGACTTGCTACATTAGGATGATTTAAACGGGCTTGAGTGTTGATTTACGCCTTCTAAGTGGTTCTGACAACCAATTTTAATTATAACAAAAACTTCGAAAAATTTTCGTATGAGGCACGTTTTAACATTTTCATATTAATATTGAAATTGTGAAAACGGTCCTCATATGCAAATTTTTCGACGTTTTTGTTTAAATTAAAATTGGTTTTCAGAACCACTTAGAGGATTAAAATCGAAAACAATCTAAACCGTTTCAACAACAACACTCGGAACCGTTTCAATCATCCAAATGAAGCAACTAGTTTAGAAATGACAGCTTGGTTTATCGATCATTTTCGAGAACTTCATATGATTTTTCATGAAATTCTTGAAAATGTTATATAAACCATTTTCTCACTTCCAAACTACTTGCTTCACTTGGATGATTAAAACGGTTCCGAGTGTTGATTAAAGTCTTCTAAATGGTTCTGAAAACCAATTTCAATTTTAACAAAAACTTCGAAAAATTTTCATATGACAAACGTTTTCACAATTTCAATACGAATATGAAAATTTTAAAACGTCTCTTGTATGAATTTTTTTCGAATTTCTTGTCTGATTTAAAAATTGTTCTTAGAACCACCTAGAGGACTTAAATAAACACTCGAAACCGTTTAAATCATCCAAGTGAAGCAAGTAGTTTGGAAATTACAGCTTGGTTTATCTACCATTTTCAAGAATTTGATGACAAATCATGTGAAATTCTTGAAAATGTTAGATAAACCATTCTGTCATTTCCAAACGACTTGCTACATTAGGATGATTTAAACGGGCTTGAGTGTTGATTTACGCCTTCTAAGTGGTTCTGACAACCAATTTTAATTATAACAAAAACTTCGAAAAATTTTCGTATGAGGCACGTTTTAACATTTTCATATTAAGCCTAGTACGCAGATCGAGACAAGACAAATTTTATCTCTACAATTTTAATCTCTACAAAACTTTTCCAAATCTCGCGCAAAAGTTTGAAGTTGGAGAATTAAAAAATAATTTAATGTGTTTTGTTGTATATCTCTGGAACGGGTTGTCTTACAAAAATCGTTCATACCTTTTTAGAATCTCCTCTCGATGCTTTCAAGAGAAGCATCAGCACCTTTTACATAAAACCAGTTTTGACAAAAATCACTTTTGGCTGTCAAAATTTGTCCCACAAAATAATGCTTGTATCATTCTTTTTCCTGGCAAAATTTAGTGGAGACATTTTGTAGAGCAATTCACAATAGTATGAATTTTGCCCGCGAACTGCGTACTGCTCGGAAAAATATCCGAAACAAAATTTGTCCCAGGAAAAAAAATGTATGGGAGACAAAATTTTTCCCGATCTGCGTACTAGGCTTTAATATTGAAATTGTGAAATCGGTCCTCATATGCAAATTTTTCGACGTTTTTGTTTAAATTAAAATTGGTTTTCAGAACCACTTAGAGGATTAAAATCGAAAACAATCTAAACCGTTTCAATCAAAAACATGAAGCAACTAGTTCAGAAATGACAGCTTGGTTTAACTACCATTTTCAAGAATTTCCAATAGCATTTGCTCGATTGATCCTATTTTGAATCCAATCCAATGATTCCTTGAACATATTTCCATAATCCCCACATCAATTCCACTCACAGGCTTAACCGAGTTATTGTATCAAAACTTCAGCACTAACTTGGCTGGAATTTTAGATTATATTCCGGCGGACATCTAGTTAAACGAAATTTTGTTAAACTATCAAGTTGGAAGGCCAATTTAAAATGGAAGAAAATTAAAAAAGTAAACAAAACATTCTTGAGTATAAAATAGTATTTTTTTTTAATCAAGGCATTTTTTGTTTTTTTTTTTTTTTTTTCTCAACTGAATTGAACTTGAAGTTCAAGGACAAACAATTAAGTTGATTCAAGATCTAATTTGATGACGTTGGCCGATTTTTGTGTTTAAATCTTGTTGTAAGCTGCGATATCAACAGATTTAATAAAGTCCTCGAACTCTTGCATCTTTTCTTGCAACAAGTCAATTGAAACCTTGTCATCCTCGATGACTCACATGATTTGCAACTTGTTGATGCCATAGCCGACTGGAACGAGTTTGGAGGCACCCCATAACAGACCGTCCATCTCTATGGTGCGGACACACTTTTCCATTTCTTGATTTGGACGATTGGCAATGAGGGCGGGTTTCTTTGATTTCTTGGCAGAATAGGCGGCTGCACTCTCCTCGCGGATATGTGCTGCTTCAGTGTCTTCTTTTTCGTCGTCTGATCCGAAAAGATCTACGTCTATATTGGGTAAACAGAGATTTTTAAATTTAGATGCCAATTGGCAAGAACAGTGACATTCGAACTTACCATCATCGTCTTCAGCTACTGTGGGCTTGGCGCCAGCAGTTTGTGGAAGTGCCTGACCGCCCCATGCGGCTCTTTCGTCGGAGGTAAAGGACGCAATGTGTTATACCAACTGCGGACCACTAGTTTGAAGTGGTGCTTGGATGAGAATACCTCCGGGTTGTGATTTTTGATTACCAAAGTTTGGGTGGCACCTACTGTTTGAGAGTCCTGCTGCTGCTGTTGTTGGTGCTGCTGCTGCTGATGGTGTTGCGGCAGACCTGCAGCCGACGTTATCGTCTTGATGGTGGTTGTGTTGGGCAGCTGGACTGTCGACACGGCTTGCAGAATGGATGCAGCCTGGCTCTGCTTTTTATATACTTTTTCACACTTCCTTTATGGTTTTTAACCAAAATTTCACTACTTCAATTGACACTTGTGAAATTTTGCACACAATAAAAAAAAAGAATATGTAGGGAAAAACTTGTGTGCGGAAAAAAAAACACCTTCGGTATTTTGCAATCGAAATTTACGCCATCAATTTATGATTTGCACACGAAATTTTATTGGGTATCGACGGGGGAAACTTTGATGTGCATTTTTATGGACAATTTATTTGATTTAGTTGAGAAAATTACGCTAAAATCGGTGAAAA
Organism: Philhelius festivus; assembly: GCA_963931855.1. Classification (NCBI taxonomy): domain Eukaryota; kingdom Metazoa; phylum Arthropoda; class Insecta; order Diptera; family Syrphidae; genus Philhelius; species Philhelius festivus. The sequence goes on along the minus strand of OZ007556.1, from coordinate 126,583,724 downwards.
ATTTGTTTACTAATTAGAAGCAGCGACCCACACTTTTGTTTTTGTATGACATTTGTTTTTCTTATCGATTTGTTTACTTGTCAACATTTTCACCTTTGGGCTAAAATGTCTACATTCCGTGGTCAACGTTGGGCACTATATGCATTGATTTTCTAGGGTGCGCTTCTACTTTTGCTTGGAATTTCTTAGTTTTCAACAGAAATATACATAAATATTAAGGAATTTGTATCCGAAAAGCAATAAAATTAATATCTAATATAGTTTTTATTGATAAAGAAATAAAAAAAGCAAAATTATTAAAAAAAATATTTGTATTTTAAAATTTTTGAATTTAACGGATTCCTTTTTTGAATAGTCAAACGCATTTATTCAATTTTTTTGCGCATTGAGCAAAAACTCACAAAATTTGAACAAAGCTGTGTTGGTCCTATTTAAAATGCATTGGGCAACTAACACATCTTTGGACTGTGGGTTTCTTCCTCTCAATTCTGCTTGTAGGGTTAAAGAGAGCAAACTCCCGAAGTCGTCCTCTATGATCCGCAGCAGGATTTCACTTCTCTTTTTATCGGCAGTGATCCTACTGCGGATATTGTATTTGTTATTCATATCAAATCCTACTGTACTACGGAAAACTCTTCCAAAAAAACACGGCTAATATACCGTTTTTTCTCTATGCGTGAAGCAAAAAATGCCACATCGTACTTATGTATTTGCATAGAAAATGAATAAAAACAAAACAGAAAATAGCTTTCTTGGTGTCGCTTTGTTTTGCACCTTCGGTTTGCTTTTACCGAAAATATTATCACCACTTCCTGATTATCGACTGTCCTTACTCTCCACAACTCTACGTGAAAAGTTGGGGAATACATTCGTCCAGGCGGCGCGTTGTTCGTTCCTCTTTATGATAGTACTATAGATTTTATATACAAGGGTGTAGCACTATTTCTACACAAATTTTTGTTGCTACTTTTTTTTTATATTCCCGTTTGTAAATAGTGCCTTATTTTTTGGTAATTTTTTTCTGAACATTTTGAGAAAATGACCAGCTTATAATTATAAATTATATATATGTAATTGCAATTCATTTGTTGTAATTAACTAAGGCAACATAATCCTAGATAGGCGGCTTTCACACACAAAAGTTGAGACAATCTTTATCTCTACAATTTTAATCTCTACAAAACTTTTCCAAATCTCGCGCAAAAGTTTGAAGTTGGAGAGTTACAAAATAATTTAATGTGTTTTGTAGTGTATCTCTTGAACGGGTTGTCTTACAAAAGTCGTCCATACTTTTTTGGAATTTCCTCTCGATGCTTTTAAGAGAAGCATCAGCACCTTTAACATTATACCAGTTTTGACAAAAATCACTTCCGGCTGTCAAAATTTGTCCCGCAAAATAATGCTTATATCATTCTTTTTCCTGGCAAAGTTTAGTGGAGACATTTCGTACAGCAATGCACAAAAGTATGAACTGCGTACTGCTCGGAAAAATATCCAAGACAAAATTTGTCCCAGGAAAAAAAATGTATGGGAGACAACTTATTCCCGATCTGCGTACTAGGCTTTAAGGAATAATTATGAGGGTTCAAGCAAACAGGAGATAGAGAAAAAGACTACATGAATAAAGCTATTTTGTGATTTTCTTTGATTCATTTTCTATTCAAATGAGTTTTTTTTATTTGTTTTTGTTTTGCTTTAGCACAGAGAAAAACGGCAATATTATTAAAAAAAAATGATTTCATAGAAACAAATTATTTGTGTATAAAGGCATTTGTGGGTTGTTATTTGTTTGTAGGTATGAGAAGTTATTTTAAAAATTTTTAAATCATTGAAATATAATATGGACTGCTAGTCGTATGATATTTCTAGTTATTTATTTAATTATAAACTTACGAAATTCCCGCTGTACACCCTTTATCTGAAGTGTCAATAATTGATAAATCAAGTACCAAAACCAAAAGTTAGACTATGTTTTCCGCCTTTGGATCAATTGCGTAAGTTTTCCTAAGCTATAAGGCGCGCACTTGCAGTATTGTTATCGAAATCAAATAGTTAAATCACCAGTTGATAGAGCACCGCGTACTGGCAACTCTTCACTCACGCTCACACTTTTCTCTCTTGCGCTTATAGAAAACAGCTCAATTATGTCAAAACACAAAACTTTTTAGTTGCTTGAACTAAGCAGTTGCGAAACTAAAAATTGAATGTGCTCGCCTAGCCTAATTCCGTTGAGTTGTTGTATTTACATGTAAAGAGCTTAGTCCCGATTTCGTTTGTTTTTTCTACAATTCCTTAGTCCCCTATTACACGATGTCTCATGAGACGAGGCTCACGTAAGTGCGAAAAAGAAAGCAGATATGAGGAAATGAGATGCACAAAAATATTCCCGGTGAGTACTGGGCTGATTTTTAGTAGTCTCATTTTGACGTTTCTTTTTCTCATATTCGTTTTATGTTGTGTTGTGCATTAAAAAATACGAACAACTGGCAAATTTGAGACATGAGTCTCATGAGACATGAGTCAATGTGTAATAGCTTTTGCCTCACGGGATACAAATTTAAAAGGAAACTCAAAAATGAGACATGTCTCATGAGGCAACGTGTAATAGGGGACTTATGGACTTGCAAAAAAACACGCATAAGACTGCTTCTACACGAAAACGATTTTTAATCTTTGATTCTCTTTTGGCTTCCCTTTGATTGCATGGATGCTTTTAAACGCAGCGATTTTTAGTGTAAGTTGACTTTTCTTCTATTGAAAAGGAGTCATTTCTCCGCACTCTTAAATAGTGAGTTAGTCGAAGTTCGCTGAGCGAATGCCAAATAGAAATGAAATATACCTGACAAATAAAGAAAACCACAAAGAATAAAGAACGATAACTCTGCAATTTTCCCAACCCCAGCCATTTTGTGTACTCCCTCCACCACACGTCTCTCTCCGACGGGGTTAAAAATCGCAAAGTAATATTGCTTCGTTTAAAAGCAGTCTAATAAGCCAATGCGAAGCACCCCTTGTGTCCAATTAGATCTAACTTCGCTCAATGTATTATAAGAAAACGCAAAACAAGTTGACATTCCTACACTCATTCACTTTCGTACTTTTCTGATTTTATTTCACGAAAAGCTTCAAATCACGTCACCCATCATCAAATAGTTTTAATTTTACGGGCGCCATATTTAGAAGTTAAAAAATCGTCTTCAGAAGGCATAATACATAGTTTATTTGTTTTACATGTGAAGTACATACATAACACAATGAAAATATATTTGAATTAGAAAATAGCCAAACTCTATACAGTATAAATACGTGCGATATCTGTGGGCGTTAAAACAGAAAATAAATAATAAATAGTTTTTACAAATAAAATATTTCGAGTGAAAAGAAAAATGCACCAATCTCAACTATTTTAGAATGAAAACTTCCAAGTGATATATATACATGAATTTTTAGTTTTTGTCTTTATTGCCATTTCCAGTCCCATTGTGCTAATTTATTTTTATTTCTAAAAGATAATTTAGAGCAGCGATTATTCCAAAAAATATATACTAAACTTCGTTCCTTGTGCATCGCTATTCGGTTTTGTGAAAGCGTTTTTACTTATTCATTCTTCCCTTTTGTTTACTACTAATTTCAAAAGAAAAATTCCTGTCGACATCAATAATTCTTTCCCAATTTAATAATTTTAAAGAGCGGAGAATAGTCACAAATTCCTCACCAAAATCACCATGGCTGACTTTGATTTGAACGTGGACAGCTTGATCCAGCGCCTCTTGGAAAGTGAGTATATTTTTGGTCCATTATCTTCAAAAGACCCATATATATTACTAATTGCAAATAATAATAATTCCTTTTATGGATACAAAAAGTGCCTGCATGATATTTAAGTTTTTTTATTTTAATTTTCATTTTTATCAAACGCAAAAGTTAGTGAGTGCAATTTGATGCATGAGAATGAAAGTGTGATTGAGAACTAAAGTGTGACGTTTGATTTATTTTTAAATATTTAGTTTTTTTACGCTCAAATACTCGTAGTTTTATTTTTCGTTCTTCATGCACATTTTGAGGCTTTCAATTTAATGCTTAAAAATTTGTTATATAACACTGAGAGGATGTATACATTGTGAATACTATTTTTTGTTGTTGCTAATTTCGAAACAAAAAGCGGTGCTTATAGAAATACTTAATTTTTTGTTGATTTGAAATTGCTATTGATATTTTTAAGAATAAAATTATTGAAATACATATGTACATAGGAATAATTCTAATTGGTTATAGCTATAGAGTATGTACTTTTAAAACGTTACTTTTGAATCATAATTATATTAACATTATTTTAACAAAAAATATATTATTCTTTTCACTCCTGTTTATAATAACGAGAATGTTGGAAACGGCAAGATTTTTTAAAAATGTGCACAGGCATTAAGTGAGGCCATGTATCATGTTCATGTTAAACAATTTGTTACTATATTTAAACTAACTAGAGTAACATAATTTGCATTAAACTTGAATTAATTTGTTTATTTTGTTCAAACGTTAAATAAACATTAGTCCTTAAAATTTGTTATCTGGTATTTTAATTATAAGTAGATGTGCCTAACTACCTATAGTCCTTTACTTAAACACGCTGGAAAAACCAAAGATAAATCAAGAAACATGATAATTTAATATTTTTTCTAAGTACTATATGTATATATGTAATATTGTTTATTTTACAATTATTTTATTACAACTCTTAACTTGTTTATACAAAAAATAATTATTAGGAACTCCTTAGGAAGTAGGTGGAAAAAAACCAAAGTAGGTACATTTTTGAGTTCATAAATAAAAAAGAAATTATTTAAATCTGTTTGTAGTAATTGAGCAACTGTTGTTATATCTATAATTCACAGCCGCGTATGTGATCTGTTTAGAAAAACTTATGTGATCGGCATACATCTCTAGGTCAGATCCCACTGAAGTCGTTAATACTTAATTAGAAAAGCAAAATCCCGATGTGATATAAATAGAGATGGGAATCCATATGACTTTTATTTGAAAATAAATAATTAGACTGTGCGAAATTTTATCAAATACTTTGCCAAAATCGGTCGCAATTTCATCAACTTCAATATCTGATTCCATGGCACAAATATAAGATCCAAAACCAATAGGACTGAACGTTTTGTTGGTCTACCGTTGAGACAGCTGTGTTGTTTATTAGAAAAGAATTATTTACAATAAGGAAGTAAGTTGTCATGCTATATTCTCTAATAATATCGGGATAAATGAAAGATGAGCAATCGGTCTTTAGTTTGATACATCACTTTTTGAGCCTTTTTTTTACAGATAGGGATAATGAAAGAATCTTTCCACTGTTTGGGAAACAAACGGCAAGAAATAGATAGCTGAAAGAGAAGAGTGCGATGAATAGTGGGATGAATCCCGTCAGGACCCGACGAGAAATCATCCTTAAGAAGGTGAATTCTGTCAATTACTGACGATTGAAATCTATGCAAAAAAAAAAAAGACGTCTGCATGCATTCATGTATCTAAAGAAGTCTAGATCTACTTCATAGTTACTAAAAGAGCCAAACAAAATTCGGCGAAATAGTTCGAAATAATTTTATATGGGTTTTTATATGGGTTCGAAGTAAGGTCAGCTAAAGTTTAAATAAGAGAATTATATCATTTTCGGTATCAAAAAAACGACCAGATAGTCGATTGCATCTAGTAAAAGTTAGTATATACTAGTAGGTTGAGGGACGCTAAATAGCAGCACAATTAGTAAAAGAAACGTTTAGATACGTTACGTAGCTAACCAACTACAAGACTATTTAGAAAATAACAACATTTTAACACAAGAGCAATCTGGGTTTAGAAAAGGTCACTCTCGTGAAACTGCGTTAAATTGGTTGATATATGAATGGAAAAAAGAAATTGATTGCAATAATTCGGTAATAGCAGTGTTTTTTGGATTTTAAGCGTGCGTTGAAGACGTTGAGACTATTGAAAGAAATATATTAGTGCGAAAGTTGGAAATGTATGGAATTAAGGACAATGAACTGAACTGGTTTAAATCGTACCTTATACAGGGAGGACCCAAAGAACAAAGATTGGCGATATTACATCAAATGCGATAGGAGTGGAACTTGGAGTCCCTCAGGGATCAGTTTTAGGTGTGTTGCTTTTCCTTTTGTACATAAATGATATTAAATGCGTGCTGAAATTTTGCAAAGTTGTGTTGTTTGCGGATGATGCCCTGATATAAAGTGGAAAAAATGTAGAATGGTTGTTACAATGTTTAAATGAGGACTTGGAGAGCATAAACAGGTGGCTTCAAATGAATAAAATGAAATTGAGTATGAAAAAGACGAAATGTATGAAACTTAAAGTAAATGAACTGGATGGGGAAGTTATTGAGTGTGTTGATAGTTTTAAATATCTCAAAGTTGTTTTGGACTCGAAATTAAATTTTAAAAAGTATGGGAGATATGTGTGCGGGAAAATTGCTAAAAAAGTTGGTTTTATAAAAAGAATTAGAAGAGACTTTTGAAAGTACTTTGCTTCTATATAATACTATTGTCTTACCCCATTTTAATTATTGTTCAACTGTTTTGTATGGTTGTCAACAAGAAATAGTAAATCGGCTTCAATTATTGCAAAATAAAGCAATGCGAATGATAATGAAAGCGAATGTCTACACCCCAATAAGAATGATGTTGGAAGTTTTAAATTGGATGAGTGTTAAACAGAGACTTAAATATAGCGCTATGTTATTAATATATAAAATGTAAACAATATGGTTCCTGAATACTTAAAAGTTAATATCATCAACGTTGGAGAATTACAACATTATAATTTACGCCACAGTGAAAATTTGAGGCCCAATAGGTGTAACAGAAGTAGCACCCAGGAATCAGTTATGTATATGGAAATAAATTCTTTTAATAGACCAAGTGAATTGAAGACTGAGCTAAGTATAAATGTTTTTAAAAATAAACTTATTTTGTATATAAAAAATAGTGATTAATAATACATAGATGTTTTATTGTAAAGGTTTGTCTGACCTTATATATTGAGTCTTTTAGAATCTAGAGCACATATAAGAGCCTTATCTCCTGCAATGCAGAGATAGGTACTCTTGGCGTAAGCTGAGATGGGTCCAGAAACTCTGTTATCAAAGGGCACGGTAGTGCCCAGCCAAGTTCTGGCACTACACCCTTTTTACAGGAACAAACTCAGGCGACTTTTGACCCCTCCCTATCTTCAGTACCAATCAAGTCAGAAACTTGAAATTCCGAATATTTGCTAAGCTAGTCAGGCACATGCGCCTGACCAAATTTCAATTTTCTAGCATAAGCGGTTCCTGAGATATAAGGCCTCAAAAATCACAAAAACCGTAACTGACTGACTGACTGACTGACTGACTGACTGACTGACTGACTGACTGACTGACTGACTGACTGACAGATCATCAAAATTATGGAGCACTTCCCGACATCGTAGAATCTTGTAATTTTGCACAACGGTAGGTCTTGTCATGTAAGCAGAGGAAAAAATCGAAAAATTGAAATTTTCCATTCAGGGGGCGTGGTATCCGCCCACTTTATCCGAATTGTCTCCGAATTGGTGTTGGTTGAATGGAGCACTTCCTACTGCTGTAAAACGATGAAATTTGGTGAACCGGTAGGGCTTATATTGCATATAAAAAAACAAAAATAAACACCAAGATTTTCCTTTCGGGGGGCGTGGTATCCGCCCACTTTCTCCGAATTGGTGTTGGTTGAATGGAGCACTTCCAACTACTGTAAAACGATGAAATTTGGTAAAGTGGTAGGGCTCAAATTGCGTTCGAAGAAAAAAATATAAAATTAGCGGTTTTTTATTCAGGGGCGTGGTATCCGCCCACTTCCTCAGAACTGATGTAAATCATATATGGCGCACTTCCAATTGCAGTAGAACAATGAAATTTGGTAGAACGGTAGGGCTCAAATCGTATATAAAGGACCGAAAATAAAAATCGAGGTTTTCCATTCAGGGGCGTGGTATCCGCCCACTTCCTCAGAACTGATGTAAATTATTTATGGCGCGCTTCCAATTGCAGTAGAACAATGAAATTTGGTAGAACGGTAGGGCTCAAATTGCATATAAAGGACCGAAAATAAAAATCGAGGTTTTCCATTCAAGGGCGTGGTATCCGCCCACTTCCTCAGAACTGATGTAAATTATTTATGGCGCGCTTCCAATTGCAGTAGAACAATGAAATTTGTTAGAACGGTAGGGCTCAAGTCGCATATAAAGGACCAACAATAAAAATTGAGGTTTTCCATTCAGGGGGCGTGGTATGTTTAATTTATATGGAGCACTTCCGATTGCTGTAATTAAGGTAGGTATGTTAGTGTTATGTATCTTGCCAGGATAAGAAGAAATAATTGAAGCGCAAATTAAAACAACCAATAACAAAAAGAAAATATACCAAAAGAAAAAGAAATAGGAAGGCTATAAACTAAGTTGATTTTAGTAGGAAGAGTCCACCCTTCTATCTTTCCTTATCTTTCGAGATTTTGACATGGCAAAATATTTAAATCTTTCCAAAAAGGAGTGAGATCAGACCAAAAACATAAATGTTAAAAAAAGAGCCAAGTTCTTCTATACAAAAACCTTTGTGTAACAAGTCAGCCGTGAAAAGTAATGATATCTAAAAGTGCGCCAAGTTCTTACTTCATGAAGATTTAATACCGAATATTTAAAGTAGAATAATATTGAAACAGCTACAATGTAATAGAGAAATTTTATTATTTAATGATTACTGAGTAAAATTTGATGGGCTTACTTGGCAAGTTTTTTTTTTATGCCCAATTCAAACGGTTTTAAAAACTTGACCAGTAAGCCTATCAAATTTTACTCAGTAATCATTAAATAATAAAATTTCTCTATTACATTGTAGCTGTTTCAATATTATTCTACTTTAAATATTCGGTATTAAATCTTCATGAAGTAAGAACTTGGCGCACTTTTAGATATCATTACTTTTCACGGCTGACTTGTTACACAAAGGTTTTTGTATAGAAGAACTTGGCTATTTTTTTAACATTTATGTTTTTGGTCTGATTATTATTACACGTTCATTTACACAAATGATTGCAAAAGATAGGAGTTACATATATTAAAAAGCTCCTCGTCAAAATTTGATTTGCCAGAAAAACACCGCGACCTGTTGAGTTTGTTGATATATCACCGCTAACAATCCCGTCAGTAACTAGGTCATCCTAGGTAACAGGTTCAATGTTCGGTAAGGGCAAAGATATCAAAAGGCAGTTTTTGGCAGCTTTGATAAACATCTTAAGTTTTTGTGCTTAGACCCTTGACGTAGTATACGGAAGTATTATTTTTTGGAAGAAGGATGTGGAGGGTTGAGAGTTTGGGTAGAATGAAATTAGGGTACATATTTAGAATTATTGATCACATTTTTATTTGATGATTTGCGATGAAGTGCAGAACGAAACTTTAGTGGAATTGGGTTGGATTTTGGAAGTGGGCGGGTCTTGGAGCTTCTTTATTTGAATATGAATTATAAAAAGTTTGTTGTGGACTTATTTACTTATTGTCTGAAAATCGATTAATCCAAGGCGTAATCATCCTTCCTTCAAATTTTAGAACCTTATCCCGATTAAGAAAAAACATTCGAATTTAATCGAGACTTCAATTTTAAAGAATGTTTTTAAACTTGTTGATATTTGAAGATTTGGCTGAATAATTAGTAGTGGTTTCGACTTCAACTACATAAGTTTTTGGAGTTGTCATGTGATGTAGAAGATAGTTCAATTGGGTGTACAGGAAATGTTTGTTGATGATTGTTGCGGCTTTTAAACAATTGAACCGCTGAGAAGAAAAAGGAAAACATTCCACTAATCATAGTTTTTGGGAAATCAAAGAAAACTGTTTATTTCTGGTACTGAAAGTTATTCTTCAAATCATTCTGAAGGACAAATATAAAGCTAGTAAAAAAGAGTGACATACCAAACAATTGAAATTAAAAACTTTAAGGCCTGGCTTAATAATTCCTGTTAAAGTGTGTGGAATGTTTTCCTTTTTCCACTAATTGAAAAAAAAATCGAATAAATTATTTTAAATTAAGTTTTTTTATTCAAATAATATAAATAATGGTTATAAAATATTTTATTTATTTAATATTAAATAATTCTGCAAAATTCTAAACAATATTTTAATAATAATTCAAGGGAATAAAAATAAACAGAAATAAAATGCACGACTGGATCGCACGAACTTTCTCATATGTAAAAGTACTTTGGAATTTAAAATACATTTTATAAATATAAAACCTGGATTGAATGAGATAAAAATGTTCAAATGTATGGATTTTCGGTCCAATTAATCCTTTTAATATTAAAGTAATTTTTTATATAACAAATTTCCTTAAAATTTTTCGAGAACAAAATTTGGGATGTCGAATTTTAAGTATAGATTTTAGAAATAGTATAGATTTTAGAAATAGTTTCAAAAAATAATCGTTCACACGTTTTAAAGATATTGGTTTTTCAAAAAAAAACTTGAATTTTTATTTTTTAAATTCTAAAAAAAAATTTCAAATATTTTTATATACAATATTATTTTAAACTTAAGGGGCCTCCTGCTGAAATTTTTTTGTTAAAATCGTTAGAGCCGTTGATGAGAAAGTCAAAAAATCAAAAAACGGTTATATGACAGGTACCGTTAATAACATTTTACCCCAAAATTTTTTTTGAACAAAATGTAGTCCATGTCCATAATATCACACCTAATTTTTTTTATCAAAATCGTTAGAGCCGCTTTTGAGATGAATAAGATTATGCATTACGGGTGTATGGGGTTTACTAGGGAATCATAATTATCATAAGCCTCTGTAGAAGGGAGCTCGATCACATCCACTTTTTTAAGGCGAAAAACGATCATATCTGCGAACAACTCGCTTTATGACAGAAAAGTTCCTGTCACAGGGGAGGAAACTATGTCCTCGGACTGGGTAATATTATTGAATGACTTTTAATCTCCCACTCATAGTCAGTGCCATCAAGAGTCTTGTCAAAGTGTCAAAGTTTGATTGAACTTCTCATCAAAAAGCATAGGCTACTAACAAACTTAATAAACTTAAATAACGTCAACGAAAAATTTCAAATGTTGAGAGGAAAAAGGAAAATATTCCTGGAATCTGTTCTTTTTTCCACTCAATGATATTTTATAATCGCATTTAAAAAATAGGTTTACATGGAATGTTTTCGTTTTTAGGCTTATAATGTGCGTTATAAAAATAGCTACACTTTTGCATCATTACTTCAATTTCCCATTTTTGTGGAATGTTTTCCTTTTTCGTCTCAGCGGTTCAATTGTAATGGTCATTGATGTAGCTGGACATCGCGTTTGCCATATAGTCGGAATGTCAGAAATAAGTATGCTTGCTTGCCGGTGTTCATGGTCGAATATATAGCTTTTAAAGTTGAAACTTTTTCAATAAGCGATTAATATTATCATTTGTTGTGTTTTATTTTCCCCCAGATCTGATCCAGATTGGATCTTCATTCAAAATTACATGTATAACAAAAACAACACAAGACCCAGTTTTGTTTGTATTTGTTGTTTTACATGTTATTTTGAAAACAAAATCCAATCCGGATCAGATCTGCGGAAAAATAATATACAGCTATTGTAAGAGCGGTTGGCCATTAAAGTACATATATGATTTGCATCAATCGCACAGATATGTTCTCGAATATTCATTAAGCTGAATTCTGGCATTTCTACTCGAACCAATGCAAATTGGAGGAAGTATTTTCCACAAATTCCTTATATTCATACAAGCTCGCTTTAATCTCTGTAACAATGCAGTTCGGTTGCATTTTTGCGACGTTCTAAATTAATTTTCCTTATTTTGTGTATCAAGGTTTGATTTTGAGTAATATTTAATTATAATTTCTTTAAAATTATAATTATCTGACCGTATGTTTATGTATATCAAATTTATGAGCAATAATAGCTGCTCCCTATTCACTGTTTTTAAAATCAGACACTATTTGTTCTTATAGTTCATTAGACTAGTTATTGCGATCTATTTTATAATTTCTTTTTAATTTCAATATTAACACCGATGATACTTAATATTTTTTTTTTATTGCTTAGAACATGCTTGAGAAAAGAAAAGAGTATACATACATACATATATAGAGTATATCGTCGTCGTTCTATGAAAACTCCCTAAGTCCATCATTAAAAAAAAAATTGGTGGAATTTTTATTTAATTAATTCCGGATAAACCATTTGCAAGAAATTTTATTGCACAATGGCTACGCCAAATTCATTTTACAATTGAAGCCCAAGATCGTGCTATTCTGATAATTTTTGGATTTTTTTATATTAATTTCCAACTTTAAATGCAACTATCTCAAAACACAAAAAATGGACTTAGGGAGTTTTCATAGAACGACGACGATATATTCTTTTGCTTTTTTTAAGGTAAGGTTTTTTTCAAGCTTAGGTTTTGGCCAGTGTTCTTCAAATAGTCTTAAGCATTTGCTTTTAAAATCTATTTTACCTAAAATTCGCATGAAAAAAAATCAAAGAAATAATCCACTCATTCTTTTAATTACATAATGTATGTATATTTAACACCTAATTTGTCTTTATCCAATAAACTGAAGAAATATAAATGGATATTAGCTTTCAATATTGTAGGTATTTCGCATTGCCCCAAGCAAATAAAATTATTCATTTTTTATTGATGCCTTGTACGTACAAAACATATGGTTTCGTTCCGTCTTAATGGCGCCTGGTTTTATTGATATGTTTGTTTTAATTTCAAAAGGAAATAAAATAAAATGCACTATTTGGTAGCTTGAACTTGTGAATAAACCCATTTTGAATTGGGACTTAATATATACATATGTATATCAATACATATGTATATGAAAATTTAAATAATGCATTATGTGTGTAACACATATCTGTATATATTTAAATTATAAAATTTATTATTTATTTAAAAACAATTTATTTTTTAAAATTACAAACAAGTTTTTGAAAACTTTAGTACGCAATATTTTCCAGAAGAAAAGAAATGAAAAATACCGTATGTTATATAAGTTTTAAAAAAAACTTCTTTCTGATCTTTTCCTCGCTAATAAGTATAAATTATGAATTTCTTCCAAATAGTGGAAGCTGTTTCTTATAGTCAGCCTTTTAAAAGTAGGGTAATTTTGACACATTTTTTTAATTTTGGAAAATTTGGATAGCAAACCTTTGACCTCGGCAACTATGCAATACTTAACTAGACTCCGAATATACACAAATTTGTAGGGTTGTATCTAGTATCTGCCACTTCATTGGATAACAACGTGTTCTGTTAACAAAATCTACAACCTCCTCTTCATTAAATCATCGTTACAACTTCCTTACACCTACCTTACTTACATACATCCTAGAGAGTAAAGCGCATCCATTGATCTCCGAGTGTGATGGAATGGCTTGCCGTATTATCAACGCTTCTAATCCAACCGTCCAGTTCGTTTAACAAACCCAAACACATTTAATACTCCCAAATCAGCCTAGAACTCAACACAGGAGTTTAGTGCTTTGATTGCGGGTTGGCTCAAAAATTCCAACAGCAGTATCTTAACTTTTGTTTTGAGAGTGTAGTTCACCTACCCATTTTTTCTTCGTTTGAAAGTTCTTCCGCAAGTTATAATTCCCATATTTTGTTATGTCAAATGACAGATTATTTTCATCCCTTATATTAAACGCGGATGTTAATGAGACGGATTTTTTTGTATAATGAGGAATTTATCAGAAATAAAAAATTTCTGATAGTTTGTACATATTTTTCGTCAAAAATAATTATTAATTTTAAGAACTTTAAAAAAAGACCTTACTGTTATGAAATTGTTAAAATAACAAACATTGCTGAGAAATCTTAATATGATAAATCTATTATATTGAGACAAAGTATTGTATATATGTATAAGGAATCATTTTATGAATGATAGCTCTCTGTTTGACGTCCTTTAATGGGTAGGTTACAACGTCATTTTCAAATATTTTAATATCAGCGTAAAAATTCTCGCGCGACATTAATAACGCTATATTTTTACTAACAAATAAATCTTTTTTTTTTTCAGAATAAGGGCGGCTCCCTGTATAGCTTGCGAAACTTAAATTTATCTTGCCTTAATCAAAGTTTTAGTTTTTTTTTTTTTTTTTTTTTATAATTTACTCACGCTCAAGGGAATATGAATACCCTTTAAATGTTTCAACACAGCGTGGGCGTGAAGTTACGGAAGAGAAAGAAGGATAGGAAAGATGTGTGGCACGATGTTCTGAGACTAAGGTGTTTGTCTCAGATTTTTTATCTCCAGGGATGGCGGCTGAACTAAAGCGGAGAATTGCCGTGTCTTATTTCTATGTCCCTTATAATTCGCATTATTTTATTCGTTTTTCATCCTTGTTGGGCATACTAGTTTAACTCAATCACATGTTGTTAGTGTTATGCCTAAACAACATGTAATGAGTAAACCAGCATCCCATTGATGACAATTTATAGAAGGTTTTAATGGAATTAAAGAAGACATAGACGACGGCAGGAATCGAACCTGTTATATTGAGGTTGACAGGCGAGCACACAACCATCGTGCCACGTCCACCCATTTTAGTCCATATGACAGATTGTTGATTTTAAGCAGCTCTTAGTATTAATCCATCATTGGGTTGTTTTGTAACTGTATGACCTCTTTAAATGTATATCGAAGTTAGAGATTTGGTAAGTGCAGCATTCTTGTCCGAATATCCTCAGCTTCCCCTGCACTTTAATATGCATCACATTTTCTCAGTTTTGAAGGAATCTCAAGCAATTAAAAAAATACTGAAATAACTTAAACGAGGAAAATGCTGTTTCTTTCTTAAAAAAAAGTTCAATATATCCTTCCGTCAAATCTATATATAATATAATGTCTTACGGTTTATTTAAATACACAAATATAATCATGCTGGTGAAAGCATCAAATAACGACAAATCTCGTTACCAATATTCACATTTCGACAAACAACAGCGACCCCGTATAACATCCAATGTCTATTATATTAATGTAAATTATATCAATCAACTATCTGAATCCCGAGTAATGTCCGAGTCGGTTTGTAATAGTGATGGACCGATTTGCATACAAACCTTGATTTTTAAATTAAACTGAGCGTCAGCGGTTGTGAAGTAGATTTGGGTTTTTCAATGCTCTTTATGTCATAAACATTGAAATATTTCACAAAATCACAAGTCCCATATTATAATTTTTGCAACGCTGCCGTAGATCGGCGTTTGAGTTCCAGATGTAAACTTTAAGCCTCAAACTTTGACCTCAAAGTCAAAATTTTTTCGGGCAAGAAAAATTGAAAACCATTTAAAACTGAATACCTGGCAACGCTAAGAACATATCAGCTCAGTTTAAACGTAGTTTTGAAGGCTAGTATTTCTACTAAAAAGAAATGAGGTCTCTACCATTAGTACTGACAGAGAAATTGACCTTAACTTGGGTCAGGGTACACCAAAGTTAGCCTTTTTTTAAATCGTCAAAAAGTGATGTCAAAGTTGAAAATCAAACTTTACTGTAGAACAATATTTTTCTTAGAATATGACCAAGAATCATCCCAAAGCATGGCACACGAATTACCGGACACCCTTTATAGAACAAAATGATGAAGGTGTGAGCAAAAAGAACTCAAATGCAGTTGCCTACTATTCGATCTCATTGCTAGTGAGAGACACCATGGGTCTACTTCACGTGTTTCTTTATTTGTATATGTCATTTGAATTGAAGTGTGCAGTTAATTTGATGATCACTTCTTTGGCTTCTTTCAGTCTATAGTTGGCGCTTTTTCGATGTTGTGGAATATGCTTCACCTGAAGTATTGTTGGACTAGGAGAAATTGCATGACGTATTGTATGCATGTAATTATTTTGTGTGGCCTTACATTAGTCTGGCACAGGCATTGTAGCTCAATTTATATTCCGGTATTTGTGGCCGTGAATGGTAACATCGTACATTTGTTGCAAGAATACTGCAAAACAAAATTGATGGAAGTTAGAATTAGGTACTTAATCATTTATAAAAAAATCTCAAAAATAAATTAAGTGCATCATAAAATAAAGAAAAAAGGTTTTGTGATGCAATAATAAGGCGCTTATTAAATGCTATTTAAGCACCAAAAATAAAATTAGGTGCTCCAGTACTTTTGGTAAAAATTAATGTTATTAATTATCAATAATTTAATAAGTGCCTTATTATTGCATCACAAAACCTTTGTTCTGCATACATTGGTCTGCTAACTTGAGAGACATAAATAGAGAAGACTTTTTTTATTTTAGTTTAAGGAAGTTCCTAATGGCATACTATCGCACTGAATGTCCGGGAATTTCTTGAATGTGAACTTGCCGAAAGCCTTCATAATTTAATTTGTTTTTATAATTAAGTTGAATGCTTGATGACTTGACAAGTCAGTTTCAAAGAAAAACTCACAAGCAACAATTATTAACTTTCAAATACCGATACAGTTGCAATATTAAATTATTGAACTGCGAATCAAAATATGTATTAATATATTCATGGTTTTTCTGAAATACAGTAAAAGTAAATCAGTATAGTAAGTTTTCGGATATTTTTATTTTTTTGTGGGACATTTTCAGACATTTCGCTGTGCCACACAATTTCTTTTACCATTTTGTTCCCTTTTCAAATTTTACACTAATTTATTGTACAAAATAGTCTTGCATAGACTTTATGCTGAAATGGAAAAAAATACTACATTGAAAATAAACAAAGCAAGATTTCCAAACAGGGTATGTTATTACAGAAACTTCTAATTTATTTCCCATTTTTATTAAGATCCTTTGATCTCTTATATAAAACTTTCCTAGCTTCTATAACAAGAGCGAATAAAAATATAAAAATGAATAACATTATACTAAAAAAAAGAATTAATTTCACGGGGAATATGAGCAAATTTCTTTGCAAAAAAAGAGTTAAAATTAATTTAAAAAAACAAACAAGTTTTAATGTTATTGGGTCATTCTACAAACAATGGAATAAAATGATACAAATTTCGGCACGACATTTTTGGATTCCAAAAGTCGTAAGAGTTGTTCTAGATGATCATTAGAACGTCCTTTTGCGTTGTTGAAAGCGGCCAGTTAATAAAATAAAAAATGAGGATTTTAAGGACATTTTTTGAAAAAGGATGTTCAGGGTACTGAGTTTTTTTTAAGGAAACTGAATAAATCTTTAGTTTTTTTTTCTTATTTTCTCTTGGATACACATTGAAATATAGAAAT
This sequence comes from Philhelius festivus, assembly GCA_963931855.1. NCBI lineage: Eukaryota > Metazoa > Arthropoda > Insecta > Diptera > Syrphidae > Philhelius > Philhelius festivus. The sequence continues at coordinate 126,566,377 of OZ007556.1, read as the reverse complement.
TAAATTTAATTATTCTTTATGAACATAAAAATTCATGGTAAATAAATATAATTTAGCATTTTATTAAGAAAATATAATATATTATAATTAAATATTTTTTTTCTAAGAATCAATTTAAAATAAATTATATTCTTTTTAAAAATTTTAAAAATATTTCGCAATGAAGTTCGAAGTTCAATATAACTGCAAATTTCTCAGGTTTCTGAATAAAATATCATTTGCTCATTTATTAACCAGGGGACTGAGGCCAGGGGACTGAGGTTTTTCATGGTTTTTGCGCAAAAAAGGTATTAAGGTTTTACTTTAAAAAATAAAAATATATACAATATAATATTACAGTTTTATTAAACCTATACTATACATCTAACAAATATGCCTTCTTACATACAAATTTGTTTTGTAAAACCTCACCAGAGGACTGATAATCTAAAGGGACAATCCACGACTTCTTGCACAAATGTCTTTTTCACAATACTAATATAAGAAACAGAATCGATTTGCACCACAATTTTATTGTAAGGAGATTTGGTACTTCAAATTGCCAGTGCTAGAAATTCGATCGATATCCTATTTATTGATTTTTTAGACTGTTTCAATATGCCGGAGGACTGATACAAAAAGCGGGGGACAAAGTTAAATTAAGTTTTTTTGTAATAAAATAAATTATTAAAAAATATTTATCTATTTCGTAGCAAAGATGTGTTATTTTCCTAACTTTGGTGCAATTCATCTAAGTATGAGACCTGAAATAAGAGAACGGTAATAATTTTTCTTTGCGAAAACGTACTGGGGAGGGGGACACGTCAGGGGACTGAGAATCAGACACTTTGAAGAATTTTTTGAGCAAGATAAAATAAGGTCAACCTAATAATATTGTTAGGCCAGGTAGATATCAACAAGATTTAATTTTATAAAAAAAAATCAGATTAAATAATTGAACGGATTTTAAAATATTTCTTGGGCCACCGAAATTCCATCGTTTGTAGAATCACCCTATTATTATGAATTAATCATATTAAAAACAGAAAAATCCGGACATATATATTCAATACATCAAATTTGTTTTTATTTTGCACAGAGCACACAAAAAACTGTGCATTGAAAACTAACTTGTGTTCAACACTGTTAAAATTACTGTAAGCCTTTGATGATATGTGTAAAAAAAATACTATCAACATTATTTTACGATTTCGAAGTTTTATTTTTGATTAATCTAAAAGTTAATAATATAGAAGAAGATACAACCTTTGCCTTCTAAAGAGTGGGGATCATATTGAAAATTTCTTATAATATCATTAATTTTTATTAGAATAGGCTAAAATGTAACAGATATTAAAAATATTACTATTTAATTATTTTTTTTTTACTACTTGCTAATAAAAACTAATGGTATTTATGCAAAGATAGAACAAACAAAAGTGTTTTTCTTGGAAAAAATTACTTTTCATTTTTTTAATTTCTCAATTAATTTAATTTGGGGGGTAGCCGTGGCGCGATGGATGTGTGCTCGCCTTTGAACCTCATGATCACAGGTTCGATTCCTGCCGTCGTCTATGTCGTTTTAATTCCAATAAAAACCTTCTAAAATTGTCATCAATGGGTTGCTGGTTTACTCAATACATGTTGTTCAGGCATAACACTAACAACATGTAATTGAGTTAACTAGTATCTTTGTATATACACTCTATAGTATTCTCATGAAACCTTAATTTAAGAGGACATCTATCGTCGGCCTGACAACTATTGCAGGATATTTCAGAGTGCAAAACTATTCAAAATTTTAAATAAATGGCGGTTATAAAATAAAGGGGATCAAAAAAGGACTTTTTCTTGTGTGGATGATTTTTGTTTATCTTTCTATACCTTTGTGTATAGATATTCAATACGAGGTGTCTGGTAAGAAGTGAGACGTGAGGGATGAGAGATTGCTTTAGTTTTGTTTTTGTAAATTTGGTTATGAAGATTTTTTTGTTGAGGTTCTTGACCTACCTTTTAGTATGTGTATGTTTTTGTTGTTTTGTTCTGGTAGCTGGTGTTTGATGATTTTTTTCAATTGTGAAGAAAATCTTATTTTAGCTTTCAGTATTTTATAAGGTAGGTATACTATTGTTTTATTATTATTATTATTGTACGCGTGCGTATGAAGGTATTTACTTGGAGGATGGGGTTATCTATTTTTTTTTCATTCATCGCGTTCTCGATCATTGGTAAGGATTTTTTTTAGTTATCTGAGAATTTTTGTAGGTCAGAAGATTTGAAGATTTTGAAGGATTTCTCTGTTTTCATTTAAGGGTGAAGAATATATGTACATATACCTAGGTATTTTTGTAATTTTTGTGATGAAATGGTAGACTTGTTGGCCTCTGAATGTAGTTACATTTGTATTGTACGTGTGACATAGGTAGGTACAATATGGCATTTTATGCATTTGTAAACAAAATCGAAGTCGATATTTTAATCAGTCTTAACATTACGACTTTTACTTGCAACTTATGGGTAGGTACTATAAAGTAAGTTACACATTCGTAAAAAATCGAACTAGGATTTTGATCAAAATTGATATACCTACCTAACGATGATAGCAAAGACGAAAAAAGTGGGTCTTGTAATTCTGTGTCTGTTCGACTACAGCCTAAGCGGCTCGGGCGATTTTCTTAAAGCATCGTAGCCGTAGGTGGGTATACCTATATATACCTACTATTTTTAAAATTGTCAATTTTTTTAATTTTTAAATAACGATTTGAGAAATTTGGAATTAGGTACTTTGATATTGTTTGTTGTGAATAAATTGTCTATACCTATAATGTGTGTAGATATTATGATTTCAATGTTGTTATGTCGAAATATGTTCGGTACCTACCTATACTTATATCACTTTGGTCTAGAACTGTATTTGTTCTGTATTTGTTCTGTGTTTGTTTTTTTTTATAATCACTTGTTTTTTGGTTATTTTCAAACGTTCTGAAGAAGTTTTTTTTTTTATAACCAACCAAATATTTAATGATTATTTTTTCTGATGACTTTTACAAGGTAGGGAAGTTATACCTTGTTTTGCACTTTCAACCGTGAATTGAAATTAAGAATGATAAATTTAAATTGACTTCATTTGGTTGAAGAATTAAAAATAATTTATTTACATACATATTTTCGACTCGATTTAAGTTGTATCTTTATGTTAATTTTGGACTTTATTGCACTTCCAAGAGTGCAATAAAGTACAAAACTGAAATGAAATAAAGCCCAAAGAGAATAACACAAGAAATGAAAATACAAAATTTTATCTTAAAAGTTGGAATAGAAACTTTTTCATTGAATAATGAAAACTTCAGAACGACCAGCTCGATTGAAGGGTATCTATCATATAGCTATTTGTGCTCAAAACTTCCAAAAAAAGGAAACTTTTTCAAATTTTTGGACATTCTAAGAGTGTGCAAAATCTCAAAAGATGAAAGGCGCCATTCAGATGTATACGTACCAAAACAGTCTAGATGCTTAAAGGAAGATTTAGTGAAGTTTGCTTAGAAAAGCAACTGGAAGGCAAAATTAATTTGCAACAATGTATTAATCAACTCTCTTTAAGAAATTGAAGCCAACTGAATTTATCGAACCTGTAGCAGATAGTGGAAAAGGGTAATAATAATTATGGTATACTTACCATTTAAGAAAATTGACTGAAATTCCTTTTTAGTTTTTTGTTTTTGTTCCTAGTTTATTTTTTATTGTTAGTTTTGTGTTACTCTTTTTCGAAACAATTTGTTATTACAAAATAATAGATTTTGTTTTTTTTCTTGTAAAAACTTTAAAAAATTGAGTTTTTGCACTCTTCAAAATTTTGTTTTGGGCTTTATTACATAGGACTTTATTTCATGGCACCTAATAATTACCTGGTTGAGGAGAGATTCTAAGGGCGTGGTCCTTTTCTTTACCCCCACCTGAGGTATAATCCCACCACCAGGCCCGTAGGAGCATGTGGCTCCTTGCAAATCTAGTAGATGAGTTCGACAGGTCAGTGTTTTTTGTATATATATGTCTATTTGTTTAGTTAGTATTGCTGATTAAGTTCAAGGGACTGTTCCTCTTCTTAAGAGGATTTTACCAATTTTAGAGAAAGCATTTAGCTCCATCACCTCACGCTCATTTTCACCAGAGGAGTGGCAATCGCAATATAGGCGAAGTGCCCAACCCATTCTTCGTTTCTTGGTCACTATCGTCTGTGACCATTTTTGTGTTTCCATTTTTTTTACTGTGGTTGAAGGCGATTTTCGGAGTTTAGAAATTTTCAAGCCATAAATAATTACTATCAACAATACAAAAAGTAAAATTTCTAAAGTACTGCAAGAATTATGAAAGAGATAAAAATGAAAATTAAATTAACATTTTTCAAGCTTTATTTGGGTTTACATATAAATAGTCATAAATGGGTTAAAATGCACCAAGTCCATTTTCAATTGCAAGCTAACAGCCCATACATGGTTTATTATGCTCTAAAGACCATTTAAGGTAAGATGTACCTGGAGTCTCGGACTGTTCGACCAATTGTCAGAGAAGATTTTATGGTTGACATGTCTGAGTACAGTTGCTGTGAGATGAGTAACCCCATTTCCACCAACACTCAAATCAGGAGCGCCCTCAGGACGAGTGTTACTTTGATCACTTGCAAATATGTGCAAATCATAACTTAATGCAGATACCCCAGTCAAGACTTAATTTTTGTATCTCCAATTATGAGATTTTGAAAGATTGCATTGTTTTAGGCCACTTCAAACTGGAGTTGTAACTATTTGCTGATAAACTGCCGTTTGAATACATGAAAATTATAATTCCAATTTATTTTAACTAATTCTTAGTGGTAGGTATTTCAGGCCTAGATTTCTCTTTGATCTTTTTTTTCTGTCATCGGTAGATTTGATTTGGGTTCGTCATCGGAACAATCACTATCTGTCGAACTAACCTGTTTATATTAAAAAATTTATAAAAAAATCGAAATTTTTTCACTGAAATGAACTTGATACTTGATCTTTCAACAACGAGCTTATTGGAGAATGACGAAGCCCTCGTAGAAAAAAAAACAGCTTATCATAGTAAAATAGACCTGGTATATACTTATATTTCTAAATTGCAGTTTTTCAAAATAGTGTTGTTATAGGAGAAATAAATGATTTTGAATTTGGAAACCCAGATATGGTTTTTTTATTGGGTAAAGGGTTCCAATCCGTTTTGAGATTGAACAATAAAACCAAATAAAAATCAAGTTGGTACCTACATCATTTTCTTCCAAAATTATTTGTGACCTGTTTCAGTAAAATGTTTTGTCATTTTTAAGTTATATTTTGAGTTTTCAGAAATTTTATTAATTATCTTCACAATGTACCTATTTTGAAAGTTGATAGCAATGGACATTTGTGGAAGAGCAGATTGGTCTTAAAGGCCAATTTTCTTTATGAATCTTCAGTTCTTCAGTGAGATAAACATTTTGGGATTGTTGGAAGTGTATGTTGTCCTAATACTTTTGTTTTCAAATTTGTTTATAATTTTTGGACTGAATAAATCCTTACAATAACTATTGTTACAAACTTATGGTTTGTTGTTAGAGTCATTTTCCAAAATGGCATACCTACGTATCTCGATTTCTCATTATATCATTCATAATATGGATCTTTCGAAATTGCAACAGTGTGTAGTGACCGCTGTATATAAATTCACAACTACATAGGTACTTAATCGTACAACTGACATAAAATACATATACATACTTATCCTATTTCTATAGCTCTGAAGTTCATTTGATTGATGGCGGTTCTAGCTTGTGGTCGTGGTCTTACCTTTTAATTATTATCAACTATCATAAAACCAAATTGTTAAAAGTTAAAAATTAAATTAAATGATGTGATTAATTAGTTTAGGTTATTTATGAATATTAATAAATGAAAATTACAAAACTTAATAACGCATCAAGTGACATTATCTTTATGCGCTGCGATTATACACATTTCGGGATGTCTTTTCAGAAATTTGTTTGCACTACAAGATATTTTATTTACATATTTATTAGCCCAGAAAAATCAACAAGAAATTAAAGGAACAAAAGTATTTATCTTCTACTATCATCATCTACTTTGAACTGATCCTTTTGAAAGTATGAGTATGAGTTTCAAAACAAAAATAATTTTTCTATCATATTTTCCATTCAATTTGATTAAAAATTATTAAAATTTCAGCTTAAATCTTGTTCATATGTACAGTACAATTTGTTATATTAAAAGATATGCGGATATCTCAAAATATATGTATATACAGTGGTGGAAAAATAATTAGAAACGATGAAAAAAAAAACAATTATTGTTTTTCTGTCCTAAATTTTGGCCATATTAACTATTCAATACAAATGGTAAGAACTTACATAGTTAAACATAACTATTATTAGTCTCTTCTTCGCTGGATTTTTTATTTTTAATGTTAGAAAACGAAAAAAATTATAAAATTTTGAGTTTTTCCAAAACAAATATTCGATTTCCGTGGAAAAATAATTAGAAACGAGTTCAATTTTGTTAGTTAACTGCAAACATGGTGAGTTATTGGATTCGAAAAATTCTTAATTTATCTTTCTGATGTTTGAACTTATATCTGCAATACGCAAAATGGGTAAAAAAAAATCTGCACACCTGAAATGCGTAAGATCATTGTGCGTATGTACTTGTTCAGGAAAGTCTTCCATGGCAGCCAGTGCAAGCCAGTTAAAATTCTCAAAGAAGATGGTACATAATGCCATAAAGTTTTACACCGAGACTGGCAGCGTTGAAAACCGCAAGAGGAAAGAGAGAAAAAGAAAAACAACTCCAAGAGAAGATCATTTCATAGTCTAACAGAGTAGGGTCAATCCTTTTGCCACCAGTCAAGCAATTCGTGATGCCATTTCATCCCAATTAAGCCATGAAATAACAGTACGGACTATAAGGAATCGTCTTCTCGAAAGTGGCTGGCGGGGATGTATTGCTCTTCAAAAACCATGCGTTTAAAAAAAAAACTTTAAACGTGGTTTTTAATTTGCGCGAGAACATTTGGAAAAACCGCTCTCATTTTAGAAAAAAATATCTTATGGAGTGATGAATTAAAAGTAAACATATTTGGATCAGCTGGCAAATGGTATGCGCGACGTTCAATTAACCAGGAGCTAAATTTCAAATAAACAATCAAGACAATCAAGCATGGGACGGAAATGTGATGGTTTATAGAGGGTTTTCCTGGCGAGGTGTGGGTCCTATAGTGCGAATTAAAGGACGCATGAATCAATAGCATTATAAAAATATACTGGAAAATGTAATGAAGCCCTAAGGGTTTGAAAATTTGCCTGTTTCTTACATTTTTCAACATTACAACGATCCAAAATACACTTCATGTCTTGTGAAGTGTTTGTTTGAAAAAGAAAAAAATAAAGTTTTGGATTGGTCAGTTCAAATTCCGGTCTTCAATCCATTAGAATATTTGTGGGGAGATGTAAAGAGAGCTTTACATAAGACAAAATCCAAAAATGCATCTGAGCTTTTCAAAAACATTGACGAAGCATGGAAAAAAATTAACGTGAAAAGATTTCAGGACCTGGTAGCCAGCCTTCCAAGGCGTTGTGCAGCCGTGATTAAAAATAAGGGTTACCCAACCAAGTACTAACGTTTCAAGTTGGAAAATCCGTTAAATTTGTTTTGGATTAAATCATAATGCTATATACACATGCTAACTACAATATGTTTCTAATTATTTTTCCAGCTGAAAACACATTTTGTTGCAATATATATATCAAATGCAGCTTTTCCTTGTAAAAAAAAATAATTTTGTTTATGTTAAAATGAAGTTAAAGAACCAACAAATGAAACAAAAAAATATTTTTACCAACTACTTAAAAGAATATGTAGATACAGCCAGTTTTAAAAAAATAAAAATATCGTTTCTAATTAATTTTCCACCACTGTAGATATATAGACATAGGTATCTCATATTCCACTCACCCGATAAAAAAATACAGATTTAGTAATTTTGTTGTAGTTTTTTTTTTTAAGTCCACAAACCATATCCTTTATTGAAATTGATTCGCCTCAAAAAAAACTTTTTGTTATTTCGATTTCGTTTTTTCCAATATAAACAATAGCTTTTATTGGCCAGTTTTAAAAGCAATTTAAAACTAACAAATACATACACATAAGTACATATGCATCTGTGCATAGGTATAGTACATGCACACATTTACATAAGTTTACATTTATATTACTGGCTTAAAACTTTGAAAAACTGGAAAAATTACTTGAAATTTTACGTAGCCTCAATGAAATCTACACATACATACCTACCTATTTTGTATTGCGAAGAAAGAAATAGGTAGGTATACACAAAATACCTACATCATTAGAAATTAGTAATTATTTATTTATCTATTATTTTTTTGTACTCAATCAGAACCTAAAACCTAAATTAAAAAGTTTATGCATTTTAGTTTTATTTGTAGCATTGTCTAATTAAGTGATGCTGATAATATTTTGACAAGATTTGAATCAATTATTTGAATTAATACGATGCTAAGGCTGTTTTAGTATGAAACAAAGTTAAAAACGTTGATGTTGCAAATTTTGTTCGAATATAATCTACCCTTTTATTACAGTTAAAATCATCGTATTACCTATTTTATTCTGTTAGTATAGTGTTAACTTCATAAGAGTCTTTGACATTTAGTGGTTAAAAGGTTTGTTTAATTACTTTTTTTTTTTACGAACTGCCATTAATGAAACTACTTTTAAGTTAGCAAATTGTTAAATAGTATTATAACCTACTAATACCTTAATACATACCTACTAAGCTGTTTAAAATTTTGCGCCATTCTTTCTTTTAAACATAGCTTCGTACCTATCTACTTATTAAAAAGGTACCTATCATATTTATATACCTGCTTAACAACATAATACATAATTAAAGGGATTATAAAGAATTAAAGATGCTTCGATTTGTCCTTAAAACTTGTCTACTTTTTTTGACATGACACCAAGAAAGCTAAGAAAAACATTTATCTTTGTTTTTAATCCACCAAAACAGTGAAAAACTAGCATATACCTACCTAAATAATAAAATTCTCTGCGACAATCAAAATCATGTTCAGATCACCAAAAAAGCAAGGACGAAATATCCGAAAAGATACCTTTTCCATATCCTTGCATTTGTCCTACATTTAGCGATTTGTAAATTCGACCCAAAAATCCAAAGAAAACATTCTACCCAAAATTGCAAGGCAATATACGTAGAACTCACAATACACACTTATAGATAATCAAATACGTGCAAACAAACCTACTATACATATTATGCTCGCATTCATTCTTACACCTGCATCCATAAGCTAAAGAAAACGAAACAAAATATTTGTGAAATAAGCAAAGAAAACCAACCACCAAGATCATCCCCTTACGTCGCGCACGCCGCAGCAATCCACACATTGGCAGACTGTTTGCAAGAATGCATAAGGGGATTAAAAACAAAATCAAATTTCCCAAAAAAATTTCCTTGTTTATTTTGGTCAGGTTCAAATATAAAATAAGCGATTTTGCGACATCTGGATCTCCATGTAACACTACAAAATCGTGTTGCATAGGAATACTATAGAGTGTATATACAAAGCTAGTATGCCCAACAAGGATGAACACGAATAAAATAATGTGAATTATAAGCGACATAGAAATAAGACACGGCACTTTCCGCTTTAGTTCAGCCGCCATCCCTGGAGATAAAATATCTGAGACAACAACCTTCAGTCTCAGAACATCGTGCCACACATCTTTCCTATCCTTCTTTCTCTTCTTAACTTCACGCCCGCGCTGTGTTGAAACATTTAAAGGGTAATCTAATTCCTTGAGCGCGGGTAGATTATAAAAAAAAAAAAAAAAAAAAAAAACTAAGATACATTTTAGCATCCGGTTTTCTGTTTTTTATTGAAAATTAATAAGAGCATTGAATTTTGAAAAAAATTTCTTTGAAATGTTTTTTCTTCAAAATTTCGAGCTTGAAAATTAATTTTTCAAAAACTATTCACAAACACAATACGGTTTTTTTCTTGTCTTAAATCAACCTGCTCGTTATAGCTTTATGGTGCCCGTTATACCAATCACCCTGTAAAGTTTTTTTCATAATTGGATACAATGTTCACTTTGTCATGGAACACCGAAAATCAGGGGTGGAATCGCGTAAGGTGATAGTTGACTGTCGTTTTGTTGATTGTCGTTTTTGATTATATCAACTTTCGGTTGCTCTGCGTAAAGTGATCACAAAAAATTGTTAGTCTTTTGGCATCACTTACAGTTCTTTCAAGAATGAAATGCCATTTTGACCCTCTGTTCAATTTGTATTCTTTTGTAATTTGTTTGCAATTTTGTTTCTGCAAAGTTTTGGATATTTGCATCAAAATATGTAAGTAGATATATTATATCTATGAAATAATGGTTTTGAGCGTCCTTTAAAATAATTTTGTTTGTTCGAAGATCTCATGCTCAAATAAACAAATCGCTATGCTTTCAACGTTCATGCAAGAACATCCGGTAGGTGCTGGCAAAATCATATAATTCTTTCTCAAGCACCGGAAGGACAGCCCAAAGGCAATGATGGGAACAATTAGCTAAACATTACACTTCACTTATTTTTGTATTTGTTTCACAAAATATATTTTAATTTCAATAAGAAACAGTTTTTTTTTAATTTTAACTTTAATTTTCTTACGGAGTTGAAACCAACAACGCAAAATGTCAATTGAAAATGACAAAAAGTATGAAAACGACACCTAAATAGCTGTCAACTAAAATCATCGCAAAAAAGTGATAGTCGTTTTTATAATCACCTTACGTGGATCAAAAGTATCGATTTTGACTGTCAACTATCAACTATCACCTTACGCGATTCCACTCCAGCTTCTAATGAGGTTAGAAAAATAGGACAACGAAGTGATTGCTTATGCGGTATCTGAAAATTATCCCTACACCTTGAATCCCTTCTACAAAACGCTCTAAATGTAAACCTTGACAAAACTGATCTTGCCCTCTAATCCAGGAAACATGAAAACTGTTCTATACAGGGTGATTTGCATAAGGTGTGACAAAAAGCTAGGGCGTGTAGGTTGGACTTAGACAAGAAAAAAATCGTATGGGAGGGGGGTCTATTTCCCCCCGTTTAGGCGGGAGGGGCAATTTAAGAAAAAAAATCACTTAAAACAGAAAAAAAATTATTAAAAAATAACGGTGATACCTACAGAGTAAGTAGAAGGCGCTATAATCTTTGCCTTCTACAAAATGGGGATCATATCGAAAATTTTTTGTAATAAGCTTTAGTTAAAAAATAGTTAAAAATTTAAATAAACAGTAATTATTTATTTTATCTAAATATGTATGTATTTCTTATTTTAATTGATTTCAAGATTCAGGAACATTTTTGTTCTTATTTCGCAATTGCATTTTTCTGTCACTAGTTAGGGCGTGTAACGTTGCATTATTTAAAAAACATTCGCAGGTCAATATTAATCCAATGCTCTCACGCAGGTGTTCTCAATGAAAAAATGTGTTAATCCAGTACTTTGTCACTTTATTGTATGCCTATAAGACTGATAATAAAAAAAAATTTACAAAAAAAGTTAATCCTTTCTTTCGTAAATGCACCTAAGCCAAGCCGACCCCACCATAATAAAAAAGTGGCAGGTCAATTTTAAACCAATGCTCTCACGCAGGTGTTTTCAATGAAAAAATGTGTGAAATATGGTTAATCTAGTACTTTGTCACATTATTGTATGCTTATAAGAAGATAATTAAAAAAAATAGTAAAAAGAAAGTTAATCCTTTCAATCGTAAATTCACCTAAGAATCCAAAAACGTAAAAACTAAAATAAAAGGCTTTTCTTAGAACAAAAGTAGTTTTTGTTATTTTTGATTTTCTCAAAAACTACAAAACATTTTGACATCCGGTTTTTTGTGTTTGATCAAAAATTAATACATATGAGCATTGAATATTGAATAAAAAAATAATACTTAATTACGTAAAATTTTGAAAAAAATTTGTGTAAAAAATAATTTTCATTTTTTTTTCAAAATTTTGATTTTGAAAATTAATTTTTCAAAAACTATTCACTCGAACAACTTTATTTAAAAACAAAATTAAAGAATGTATTTCTGGCTTTTCAAAATGCTATAGCATTACTCTGTAGGTATCACCGTTATTTTTTAATATTTTTTTTTCTGTTTTAAGTGATTTTTTTCTTAAATTGCCCCTCCCGCCTAAACGGGGGGAAATAGACCCCCCCTCCGATACGATTTTTTTCTTGTCTAAGTCCAACCTACACGCCCTAGCTTTTTGTCACACCTTATGCAAATCACCCTGTATAAAACAGATATTGATGTCCGTCAAGTGCATATAAGAGGTTGATAGATCGGAACACGAAACAATTTGCGTAAATTCGCTTAAGCGAACAATCGCTTGACTCGTGCGAGTAAAAATCGTTGCCACCGACATCATATCCTTAATCTATATAGAAACATGTACATTTTGTACATGTTGCGACTAAAAAAAAACTTACAATCATTTTTTCGTATGAACTAATAAGGTCAACGATGAAGTTCAGTTGCGCACGGTTTCAATTGCAAAAATGCGTTCCAAAGCTTTCCGATAATTTTGTTGACAACCGCAACATAAATGGTACTCGTATATTGGGAAAACGTTTACGGTTTTCTTTAGTTTGAGCACTTCTATTTCTAGTGCTTCTAAAAAACGAATGAAGATGACAGTGAATTCAGCATTCAGCCTCTTCGTTGAGAAACTAAGTAAAGGAAAAGTAAGAAAATTTGTAGCTATACTTTTTCTTTTGACGCAAAACAGAAAACTACTTGTTTAACCTCATCTTACCAAACAAAACATTTATGTACGTTATAAACTTCAAAATTGAATATAAAAATATAATATGGTAAGCGCGTTGGGTTGTCATGCCGAAGGCCTGGGTATCGATTCCTGATCAGTTCAAACATATTTTTTCAGTGATATTGACTCTTAATGAATCTGACACACATAGACACCATAGTATACGAATGAACCACATGTCTGTCAGGGTATTCTACGGTAATACCAGCCGAGCAAAATAGTATGAGCGTGGTATCTATACTAGGGTTTTTTTGCGTAGTATAGTCTTCTCCTTATTGAAAACAGCTCCATTTTTCTCAAGTGAATAATAGATTTACTAAAACTCAGTGTCATATTAATGTTTATTATGATTTTTTAATATTTTCTAATTTGTAATTTCAAAATGGAAACGAATTTCATAAACGTAAAGTTCTTGACAGTGACCAAATCGCCCAGATTTTCAATATTTGGAGGGAAAATATCGACGGTTTAAGCGGAAATTTATTATTATTTAAAGTGATTAAGCTGAAAAGATCCATACAAATTTTAAATATGTATAATCTGCATTTGAAAGATTGAAAATTTGTGTTTGCCAGAATATGACTGGCTGTCAAACTATACTACGTTCTGTAGTGTGTAACGTAGCATGGTATTAAGAGTACTATGGTATTCATACCATGGTATCTATACTAGATGTGTGCCAGGGGCATAAGAAAAAGTGTTACTTTGAAGTCGGAAGAAAATTGTAGAGAATAGTAAGACACTAGGCATTGGTTCTCCATTATCTATCGCGACATCAAATTTAAGCTTTGTTTTTTTTTTGTGTAGCTTTACCTTATTGAACAAGCTTTAATAAGCCATTCCAGAATCGATTAAGCATTTGCAGGTAATCTCTACATAAAAAAATTTGATCACTAATAAAATAAATTAATTCTCGATTATTCCAGATTTTATTCGGCTGAGGTATTCTGCCGTTTTAGAAACTCATAAGTCCTTACAGCTAAAAATATTTGCAAGTTCTTTTCTTATATTTCTTGTTGCTGTTATTATGAGAAACGTAAACCTAAAAATAGCCTATGTTTATTTTTTGTTACGCGTCGTCGTCAGATACCTATGTACATACAATGCATATAGAAAAGCATGTGGTCAGTGACTTACGTAACTTAAAATAAAATGCACGACTGGGTCGCACGAACTTGCTTCTATGTAATAGACTAGGAATTTTAAAACCAATGTTATTAGAGATTTTTTTAAAATTCTTTTAGTAGTATCTAAGAGATAAAAACAAAATGGTATGCAAATATGAATTTATGCAAGAACAAAAATTATAAGTCTTTTTAGTGGTTTCTTTGAAAAAATATGCTTTTATATACAAAATTTTTAAAACATTTTTAAGAATAAAATTTGGTACGCCCACTTTAAGTTTTTATTATTGTCCGAATGAAAAATAAATTTCCAAAAAGAAATATTGAGTCGTTTCTGATATCGAATTTTTTATTTTTATTTTTTTTTTAAGTTTTGAAATGCATTGTTTTTTTAAACTTTTTAGAAGCATCTCTGAAAAATTTCATTAAAATCCGTTATGTTGATAATGAGAAATTCAAAATTAAAAAAGTGGTTCTATGGAACAAGCTGTAATATCTGTAAAATCTTTTGAAAATTTGAATACACAATAATATTCAAATTTTTGAAGAAGCCTTAGCAAAAAAATTATCAAAATAGGTTGTACCGTTTTTGAGAAAGTCAAAACCAAAAAAAAGGCGGGTACCCTCAATAACCATTTTCCCGAATTTTTTTTCAACCATTACCTAGCTTTAACTAAATGAAATTTTTTTGTATTTTTATTTTTTAAATCTGTCGAAAAGTTTTTGAGAAAAAAATGTGTAAAACATTTCGAAAAAAATTCGCATGGCAGGTACAGTTATTTTTGGTCTTAAAACAAAAAAAGAAAAAAACGTGTGTGGGGGGGGGGGGGGGGAATTAAAAATGATATTTACCAAGTAGTCGAACAGGCAGACAGACAGAATTGCGAGACCCACTTTTTTCGTCTTGGCTATCATCGTAATGTCAACTTTCATCAAAATCTCGAGTTCGATTTTTTTTCCGAATGCATAACTTGCCTTATAGTACCTGTAAGTTGCAAGTAAAAATATTATTATAAACAAGGAACTACAAATTTCAAAATACACCCATTTTATGAAGTTCATAGAACCGAATTTCTTTTTACATTATGATCTATTAGAGCCCTCTCATCTTCTGTCGACGTCGCTCGACGTTTTTGTCTCGCTTTTGCCGTTGCCGTGCGTCGGTTCGGAAAAAATGATGCGACTAAACCAATAGTATTTTTGATTTAACATTGCAATTTTCAATTTTATTTATAAAAAGTTTGCTACAAAAATACCAGAACATATTGAAAACTTACAGAACTTTTGTTTAACTTTGATATTTTAACAGATCAATAGAAATTCCAATTTTTAGTAATTTTCATTCTCCTGTTTCTCGTCGTTTTCGGAGAGCCTTTACTCAGACTTTATTTTTGCCATGAATGTTTGTATTTAATTTATTATAGGCTTAATACAAGCAGAACTTAAAACTAGACATAATATTCTTAAATCTATACTTAAACATAATAAAGGGAGTAAAATTTATTATTAATTTATTTTATTTGGCTAGATACAGAACTGAGGTTAACGTCGAAAGAATTAGCGCTTTATTAATTATCATATAATTAAGACTTAATAATAGCTTAAAACTAAAATGGGAAGAAGTATTAGTGAGGGGTTTGGGACAGAATTCTTCTAAGGGATGCAGAATTGAGGGAAAAATCAAAAATATCTTGAAAAGAGTTGGCTGAACGTAACAATCTGGAGATTGGGTTGAAGTGTCCGTAGTTGGTGCGGTGTGTAGGGAGGTGAAAAAAGGGGACGGAACGTAAATGACGCGGATTTGTATTTCAAGCAAGGCCGGAGAGTCAATGATACCAGTGATAAGTTGGTGGACGAAAACTATATCGGCGATATGACGACGTTGAGCAAGGGTATGTAGGTTGATCAATTGTAGACGGTCTTCATACGGGGGTAAGATAAAGGGATCGGACCAAGGCAAATTGCGCAAAGCAAAACGAAGAAATCTTCGTTGTACTGCTTCAATTCTATGTGAGTGAGTGATGAGGAAGGGTGACCAAATCTGACTAGCATATTCAAGGATGGGTCTGACAAATGTGACGTATAAAGATTTAGTTACAAATGGATCGTTAAATTCCTTAGACCAACGCTTGATAAGGCCAAGAGAAGAATTAGCTTTCGCAAGTATATGATCAATATGAGAGCGAAAATTTAGCTCTTTATCAAATATTACCCCAAGGTCTGTAATTGAGGAAACAATAGGGACAGGTACATTACGGAAATGATAGGTTCGAGGAATTGAAGGTAAACGTTTACGGGAGAAAGTCATAAACTGACATTTTTTTATATTGAGTTCAAGAAAGTTTTTATTGCACCAAGTAAAAAAAGTGTTTAGGTCATGTTGGAGAAGCGAAGAGTCTTGAGAAGATGCGATTGTTTTGATTATTTTAATGTCGTCAGCATAGATGGAGATATCAGGGAAGTAAATGATGTTACTCACGTCATTGATGACAAGAACAAATAGGATTGGGCCGAGATGGCTGCCTTGGGGAACCCCTGAGGATGCGAAGATTGGATTAGACATCGCGTTTCTAAAAACAACTCTATATCTTCGGTTTACTAGGTATGATTTAGTCCACTCAATAAACCATGTTGGAAAACCAAGAGCTTTCAGTTTTATATAGATAATTAGGTGACTGGTCTTGTCAAAGGCTTTACTAAAATCAGTAGTTATAACATCAACTTCGAGACTTTTTTCTTAAGATATTAGTGTTTTGGAGACAAATTGGATAAGGTTAGTTGTGGTGGACCTACCCTTTAAGAATCCGTGTTGAAATGGGGAAACAATAGATTTACAATGGAAGTAAAGAGAATCGTAAATGATACTTTCAAAGAGCTTGGGTAACGCAGAAAGTTTAGCGATCGGTCGGTAATTAGAGATATCATTCTTACAACCCTTTTTGAAAACGGGAAAGATATTCTACACCGTGTCGCACAGTGACCCATATTGTCTTTTTGGTTGCCAAAATCATAACACTTAAACGAATGAAGATGTCACAACAAATTTCTTTATCTTGAAGGAAATGCCCAAGACATTAATAAAATATTTCAGTGTAGGAAAAAAATTAAAGGTACCAACAATTTACATAAAGGGTCTTTCCATAAGGGACCTGCTCTGGAAATACCCGCTCAGGTTTCTTACGATGGCACAGCTCTAAGTGGTTTAATTTTCAATTATTGTTCCGTATTTATCCGGATGAATTTGAGTGATGGATTGTGTTATATTCACCTTAAAGGAATCGGTAGGTTGTGGTTTATTTGTATAGACCTTCGACTTCAGAAAACCCCACAAGAAAAAGTCTGAAAAAAAACGGCGTTGTCTATGGCCATGAACTTTGGACTCCTGGGTTGGTTGGATCTTGTACGTGTGTAGGCTGACGAAAAATTCACCAAGTTGACGTGTTGCAGTCTGCGAAAAGCCTCGGGTTCTGCTGTACACTTTCAAGGACTGCGGCGATGCTCTAAGCCGATCTTGCGTTCCTTAAACGTACGAATGTTGGCTGATTGATTGCCTAACCAGTATTATTTTTCTTGAAAATTGCATCTAGAATGTTGATAAGATTTTTTTCTTTCGATTTATAATCTAATAAAAAATTTAAATAAAGATACTGACTGTACCTACCACAGAACCCTTTTTTTTTTTGAATTTCTTAAGCGTCAAATGATACATAAAAATTAAACAAAGAAGCATTGAGAAAAATCGTGATTAGTTGCTAATACGGATTATCAACTGATGTGAAGGCGAAGTTAAATGAAAAGTAAAAAACAGGAACAAAAACATTTAAAACATATACATATGTATACACATTTAACAAGGATTTATTAATTTTATCTTTCACGTCCACCATTTAAAGTAATTCTGTTTTTTAATGTCAAACATTTAACCGATAAATCATCGCATCGGAAAGAGCTGTGTAAGCATCAGCAACGCAAAATAGCAGTGATGTCAAATCGAAGAAAAAGTATTTGACATTTGTGTGAATAATGCTATTTTAAGGACTTTTGTCATACGAGTATTTTTGGGAAAAAGGGTGTTACAAAATATTTTATTCAAAGACATCACACGATAATTGGTTTAAACAAAGCCCATAGCAAAAAATGATATATTAATATATTATTGATATGGCAATACTTGATTTAAGGAACAACTCAATTTTAGACTTTTTATATATTTAAAAGATTTTTTTGAGAAAAAAGGCCGTGACAAAATGTTTGCTTTAACGACATATTTACGACAATTGTTAACAAGGACCTTTTTCTTTTTGGAGTTCTGAGGTGTAGTAGAACTAACAGAACTAACGTGAATTTAAAGTTATGGTTATTTCTTAAAAAAACAGATGCGACAAATATTTTTTGTTTCACTACAAATTTACGACTGTTAATTTTAATATACTCTTATCATCCTTAAAGTGGTAATGCTTACTTGACATACATAGTATTCTTCGGACTTCGAAGAAACACTCCTTATTCAATTAAAGAACATGTTGCTGGCTTTAAAATAAATATAGCATAATCTTGTAAGTGGTGTTGTCGTTGTGTTCGTTAGTTTTTTTGTATCTGTTTATGTAAGTATTTTTTTAAAAATTTGTTCCTATCTCATTAATGATTTATTTCTTATGTCCACTCAACCAACACTCTCTAGGTTTTGCTCGTATTTTATGCTAATCACCCTGTATGGGCGTTAAAAAATGATTTTAGTAGAGCACATATATTAGGGTGTTCGTTATTTATTATACTCATATTTTTTTTAAATCAGACATCCTAAAAAAGAGTTTGACAGAAAAATTTTGTCAGAGGTCTATAGTTTGTACTTTGTTTGAGCCCATATAAATTTTATATTTTTTAATTTTTATTCAGCTTGCTCTTAAGCTTACAGCAGATGTTATTTTAAAATAAATTAAAATTACGAATTTGTATGCCATAGAAATTATCAGAAATACGATCTCCCATAAATCTTATAAAAAAAATGGCGCAAAATTTTAAATAGCCTTATTATAAAGGTATTAGTACGATACCACTTGACAATATACTAACTTAAAAGTAGCTTATCATTAATTTTTTTTTAATTTTAACCATTTTCTAACTAGTATCGTACTAAAGCAATTTTCTTAATAAATTGCTTTTGAACGCACCTAAAACAATGACAATTCGTGCCAAATACTAAGTAAACTGACCTTTTTTGGCGTTGGTAAGTAGAACGATACTAAAAAAATAAAATAATTATTCGATGATTTCAACTTTAATAAAAGGGTAGAAGAAGTATGATGGAATATTCGAATAAAATTATCAAAATTGTTGTTTTAACCTAGTTTCATACTAAAACGGCTTTAACATCGTACTAATTCCACTAAAATTTTGCGCCATTGAAATTAAAATATTTTATATAGAATTTTTATTCCTACATTTTGTATCTTTTAAAAGGTGATTATTAAATACAAATCAATATAACAATTCAAAATATCTGAAGTAGTTCGAGCCACAAAAATTTAACGAACAAAAACGTAAAAATTCCATATAGTATGCGAAAAGGATATAGCCCTAAAGCCTACAGTAAATGATATAAGGCAATATTTGCAATGTTTTTTTTTTTTTAGAGGTACTACCTCTTGCGAGGAAGGGACTAATCCTCCAAGATTATTTCTTTTCATAAAAATCATCATCTTATTCGAAAATTCATACCGAGAGCAATTACTGAGGAATGGTTGAGAGTTATAAGTCACTAGATGCTGGTGCTTCAGGAACTAATGTGTCTATAATACTCGTATATATTTCTATTTTTTAGTTTAAATTAAAAAATTAGTTTGTGAAATAATACACACCCTAATCCAGATAGGTATATTACTATGTAAATAGAACGTGGAACATAATTTGAATCGATTGTTTGTTTACATTATTGTTTAATCTTAGCTGTTATGACAAAGAAAAACGACAAGTTGCAAATTGAAGGTGAAATGTATATATAACCTTTAAGAACAAAGATTTGCAGCACATGTATATTATGAAATAAAATTTTTCTTAGTCTTTTCTTGTTGGTTTATGACCCTTTACTAAATTTTATTTTCGACTTTAGGCGGCTGGAGCGATTTGAAGTGATTTACATATTTCTTGTCATTATTATGTCTGTAGTACAACACCAAAGTCATTAAATAAAAATGTTCTATATAGATTACTTCAGTCATTAAATTACTTCTATATTTAAAATAAGAGAATTAACAATGTTATATTATTGTTCAAATAGTTTATTAAATTTATTTCATCTAGACATTAATGTAGCCGACTTCTCGTATTCATCAGAGAGTTCCTGTTTAAATATCATTTACATGTATGTATTTAAATATTGTTAACAGTATCTATTATTTTATCTGATTTATTCTGAATATAGAGTGTTTAATCCAATCTGCCTGTTATTGGATCTAGTCAGCTTATCTTCTTACATTTTAAATATTATCATATCTTGGTTAATCGCTAGTACATCCGATGTGACTAACTTGATTGCCGAACGATAGGATATCTATGCGGATCATATGGTTCTAATGAGGGATCTTAGAAATCGGCACAAACGCTCCATCTCATGTGCAAACGTTCTGCAGTATTACTTCATATGTCATTTTTGATCAACGTTTGGTCAACGTTTTCTATTATCACTTATAAAGTTTTCGATAAGCGAAGCATTTCTAACATGCATCGCCTGCTGGTTTCTTTTAGTGCATGCCAAGGGATATTTTGGTTAATTATTTTTGCGGGCCTTTCTTCCGTCAACAACAACTGCAGGCTACCTGAATTTCTTAGGTGTGGTATTCATTATTGTAAAATACAAGGTCTTTATACTGTTTGGGCCTTACTAATAATTAAATTTAGTTTTAAGGTTAAAAGAAAATCTCCACATTTTAGAAAATCCCTATACCAATAACTTATTTAATCTCTATTTAGTCGCTAGTTATATGTCAAAATTTAATACACGGAAATCCATGACTAAAGTCGAACACAAAATAAAAAGTGTTGCTGTTCATGCTACGTCGGCGTCGTCGATGATTGAAAAAAGACTGACTTTATTAGTTCGAATTTTGTAAGAAAGAAGTACATAGTTAGACATGTACATATGTATGTTTAAAGTTAACTATAAATGTGTCATGATAGTACATAGATGAGTTGCGGGAAACTTGCTGGTGTACAATAGAACCCAGTTAATTGAGTTGATTGAGGCTGCAACATTCCGCCCACCTTGGAACGATTGGATGATGAGTTCAAATGATGCATGTGTTTATTGGTTAGGTTGAATTGTTTATAGGTTAATCTTGAAATTTGAGCAGTGGAGATAGTTTGACAATTGGGCGAGTCAACAAACCGTCAGCTGTCTTGAGAGTCACAACGCGTACCTTGTCGTCTTTCCCTTTGTGAATAATTATGACTCTTCCTAGTTTCCACTTCGTAGGGGGGAGTCTTTCATCTCTGATAGCAACTAAATCACCTATTTGGAAATTTACCTTAGGAAGAATCCACTTTGATCGCTGTTGAAGTTGCACGAGATACTCGGAACGCCACCTTCTCCAAAAATGTTGCCTCAGGTTCGAAATGAGTTGCCACCTGTCCACTAGATTTCCTTCAAATGAGGTGACGTCAGGTTCTGGAATCGTTTTCAAAGGTTCTCCGATTAAAAAGTGTCCCGGAGTAACAACCATCAAGTCGTTTACGTTTGAAGATATTGGACAACGAGGCCTTGAGTTCACACAAGCTTCAATCTTCGCCATAAAAGTGTAATATTCTTCGTATGTTAGAAGCTTGTCTCCTACCGTTCGACGCAGATGATACTTGACACGTTTAACGGCGGCTTCCCAATATCCACCCATGTGTGGAGATGCTGGAGCGTTAAAGTGCCAAGTCGTCCCGTCGTCCGCGATGTATCTGGCTAGCGTTTCATATTTTCTCGCTTGTGAGATAAGGTCGTTGAGCTCTCGTTCTGCACCAACGAAATTAGTACCGTTGTCGCTGTATAACTCTTTGCAGTGGCCACGAGGGGTACAAAACGTTTGAATACAGCGATAAAAGTCGAAGAAGACAAATCACTGGCGAGTTCCAAATGCATATCACCAGTCGCCATACAAATAAAAACTGAGATATATCCCTTTGTTGCCTTTGAACCTCGCCCCTTTGAGAATCGTAGCTGCACAGGGCCTTCAAAATCTACTGCGCTTCGTTGGAATGGTCTACAGGCTTCCACTCGAGGTTTCGGTAAGTCGCCCATTAGTTGTTGTTGTATTACACGAGAGTGTCGGCGGCATCATACGCACAGACCAAACGTTTTTCTCAAAACGTTGCGTGCGCCGATAACCCAAAAGCGACTGTGAAGCATTGCCTGCATAGCTTGCGGTCCAGCGTGAAGAGTTATTCGATGAATATCTTCACATATAAGCGTAGTGATTCTTGCGGTTGCTGGTAATAAGAGAGGATACCTTCTGTCTGGTAGAAATGAAGAGTTTCTTAATCTGCCACCTACCCGGAGCAGTCCCTTGTTGTCTAGAAACGGACGCATCCTCAAAAGTTTGCTGGTGCACTTAACAGGCTGGTTAGATTTGAGACGTTGTAGCTCATTATAAAAGAAACACTCTTGTGCTTGTTTTACGTAGATGACTAAGGCTTCGTTAAGCTCGGAAAGCTGGAGATGTTTGTGCCCTCGGAATGAGGAAATGTTTGTTCCCTTGCGTATCGAGACTGAAACATGGAGGTTGTGCACAAACCGTAATACATAGGCGGTGATACGTTTTAATTTGCCTAGTGAAGAATAGCGATCGATTAGGTCCCAAGCTGGAGCTGGTTGTTGCGTATTCACAAGGTGTACTGCTTCTGCGTGCTGTTCTAAATTTGTAGTAAACATCTGCTGAGGAGGCCATGAGGACGGATTATGTGAAAGCCAATGTGGGCCATGCCACCATAGGGGATGATCAGCTAAATGTTGTGGTAGAATGCCTCTTGTCGCGTAGTCAGCTGGATTTTGACTTGACTGTACGTGAAACCAACTACCAGCCTCAATGACTTTCTGAATTTGAGAAACTCGATTGGATACAAAGGTACACCATTTGCCAGGCTTTTGTCGTACCCAAGCAAATGTCACACTAGAATCAGTCCATCCAAAACATTTTGTACTTCAAATTCCAATGTGGCTAAAATATGTTTAATAAGTTGAGTCAGCAAGACGGCACCGCACAACTCCAAACGTGGAAGCGACGACGTTGTAGATTTCATCGGTGCGACTCTTGTCTTAGCCGCAAGTAGTTGAACTGAAACATGACCATCAGGAGAAACTGTGCAGAGATAGACTGTGGCGGCGTAAGCCGTTTGCGACGCGTCGGCAAAACCGTGAAGATCTATGACAGCAGAAGGGATGCCAGTACCAACCCATCTCGGCACTTTGATTGCTGCGAGACTAGTGATATGATCCCTGTAATAATATCGTCCGGCACAACTTCATCCCAGTCGACCTTGGGCTTCCACAGTTGCTGAAATAACATTTTGGGTATAATAGTGCATGGAGACAGTAGTCCCAACGGATCGAACAGTTTTGATGCTTCTGAAAGAAGTGAACGTTTAGTAAGTTTAGAGTTATATACTTCATTAACCTGAACAGTAAAAGATAGGTTATCTGAAGAGGGCTCCCACTGGAGTCCCAGCGTTCGTACATAGTCGGCTTCAGTAAGATTAATGGACTGTAGAACTTCACGTTGATCTTCGGGAATGACAAGTGATGACAAGTGGAGAGTTCGTTGACCACTTACGAAGACAGAAACCACCGTGTCTCAGTATAGTTGATACCTCAGATTGCAAGCGGTACAAAACATCTTCTTCATAGGAACCGGTGAGCAAGTCGTCCATATAAAAATGATTGAGTATGACTTGAGTTGCTGCAGGGTAGTTCTTGCCTTCGTCTAGTGCGGTTTGTTGTACACACTTTACTGCGAGATGAGAAGACGAAGCTATCCTGTACCTGGTGATATATTTTTGCCACATCAGCGCTCATGGCATACCGATAGGATCGCAAACGTATTAACGCATGCAAAAGCTCTGGTTGGAGCTGAGGACCAATCATTTGGGTGTCGTTTAGTGAGAAGCCAGTTGTCGTACGGCATGATGCGTTGAAAACGACTCTCAGCTTGGTTGTGCTGCTGCTTTCTTTTATAACAGCTCTATGTGGCATATAAAAATGTCTTCCAGGCATTGGAATATGACTCACCTTTTCCATATGGCCTAGTTGTTCAAACTCACGGATAAAATTCTTCTTATACTGGGTTCTAAGTTGTTCGTCTCTTGCAAAAAGTTTTTCCATTCGTAGGAGAGCTCGCACAGCAGTACTCCGCGAATCACCGAGAGGACAGTCATTTTTGAAAGGTAGTTTGACTACAAAACACCCATTTTCCAGGCGATAGTGCGTATTTTCAAAATGCTTTTCGCACATTCGTTCCTCGATGGTAAGATGTTTGATCTCTGGTAACGATTCAATTTCCCAAAACTTTAAGATTGCTTTTGGAAGAGAAACGTCTGAATACATGCAAGTAGCGTTGGTAGTGTTGCATGTGGAACTTGCTTTACCGATTACTTTACCGAAAAGAATCCACCCAAGTGTGGATTGCTGCGCAATTGGAGATCAAACGGGGCCTTTGACCAAGCCGTTCTGAAGAAACTGTCCCAACTCATCTGACCCCAACAGAATGTCGATTTCGGCCGGTGTGTGGAAATGCGGATCAGCCAAATTCAACCGACTAAGATGTGATTATTCAGTTCTGTGAAGCTTGGCAGGTGGTAAGACATTGGTGATCTTCTGTAAAATTTGTACTCGGATAGAGGTAGTGGTCAACTGATGCGACTGTGAGCTCCATTTCACCTTTGGAACTACCAGCGGCAGCTCCACCTAATCCTTCAATCGTTGCTGAAGTTGGTAATCGTTTAAGCTTGAGTCTTTGTGCGAAACTCTCGCGGATGAATGAAAGATGCGAGCCGTTATCGAATAGGAGTCTGGCGGGCTGCTATCTTCCACAGTGATCGACGACTTTGATGAGAGCGGTACCAAGTAACACTTGGTGTGCAGTGCGTGTTAAATAGGATGTCATAAACTGATTGCTCGTCCTTGGCCCTGGATAAGTTGCTTGTGCTTCTTGATGTAGAAGGGTATGATGGTTTGTTTGACATTCACGGCAAGTGTTCTTACTGCGGCATTTATCATTGCTGTGGCCTGGTGCAAGACAGTTAGTACACAATTTTTTCTCTTGTACGAATGAAAGTCTACTTGATATGTCAAGAGAATGGAATTTGTCACAACTGTATAATTTGTGTTTCGAAGAACAGAAGAAGCACGTGATTGGTTGTGATTTATTAATTGAGCGTTGATGTACCTGATCAGACTGAGCTGCCACGAACAATGATTTTGATTTGCTTCTTGACGATTGCTGAGATTTGAAACTGGAGTCTGATGCTTGGTAGTGGGAATCGATGGCATCCAACGAACGACATCTGGTTTCAATAAATGATACGAGTGAATCAAAATTGGAAACTTCGTCCGTTTGTGATAGTTCACATTGCTAATGCGTCTCTGTGTCCAGTTTACTTACAGTTAAATGGACCAGCCAATCGTGCCAGTTTATAACAGGCCTACCAATCGCTTTCAGACTGTGCAGCTGCTGCTAAGTCGCATCTAAAAGAGCTTTGAGTGCACTCGATGATTCCACATTTAGTTTTTTAAGGGCGAATAGTGCTCGGAAATGTGAGTCTACTATGATGCGCTGGATGTCATAGCGTTTGTTTAAAAGTTTCCATGCCTCTTCATAGTTGTTCTCGGTAAAAGGAAAACCTTTTAGAACCAGAAGGGCTTCGCCTTGTAAACTACATCGGAGGTAATGCAACTTTTGGGATCCATTGAGTGACGACTCACTATGTATTACTGCCCCGAAAGCGTCTCTGAATTGTCTCCATTCTTTTGGATCACCTGAAAAATGTGGCAATGGGATGCTTGGGAGTTTTACTTCTTCTTTTAATTGCAGTTCTGGAACTGTCACGTTTTATCAATGCGTTTTTGTTCGTCGCGAAATAAATCTTCAAAAAAAGACTCGAAAGATAAAAATATCACACGATCAAAACCACCGTTTTGTTCAGACGAAACGGTGAATTTACAATTATAATTTTACTTCTAAAGAGCACAAGATAAGCGAGAAGAAAAATCAAAGAAGAGGGCCGATAGCATATGCAAAAAATAAACTGGTTGTAGATATGTATGTATCCGGCTCAAAGGACCAATGTTCATGCTACTTCGTCGATGATTGAAAAAAGACTGACTTTATTAGTTCGAATTTTGTAAGAAAGAAGTACATACATAGTTAGACATGTACATATGTATGTTTAAAGTTAACTATAAATGTGTAATATGATAGTACATAGATGAGTTGCGGGAAACTTGCTGGTGTACAATAGAACCCAGTTAATTGAGTTGATTGAGGCTGCAACAGTTGCCTTATTGCTGTTTTATGTATCTTATTTTGTATTTAACACTTAAATCTACTCCCATGTTATCGCTAGTACATATTTTTGTTTAAAGTGAAAAGGAAGTACTTTATTTGTTTGTTTGTATGTTTATGTGCAACAGGAATAGATTATTTATTTTTTCATAAATATTTAGTACGTCTGGATTTTACTTAAGATACGTGGTTAATTTGTTGATTCCATTTTATGTATTTACATAATTACGTATATCTAAAAAAGTAATTTTTGTGTTGAAAGGGAATCGATTTAACATTATTTTTGTCTGTTGTTGTATTGGTAAAATTGTGTGTATCCAAGTGTATTTATTTTGAAAACAAAAACAAAAATAACATTTGAACCACATTCAGTAGAGTTAGATGAGCTTGAAAAACTTATCTTACAAATTTATAGCGGGATGATCTTTCTTTAGTACAAAAAAAAAACATTATAGCAATACAGAAATATGTGCGTCGAATACAATTTTCAAAACCGAACAACCAAATGAAAATTGCATTTGTTTGTTTATTTTTGAAAAGAATTATAATTTTGATAGATTTACTCAGCTTACGACTTTTACGACGTTTACGTTTTTTCAAATTAGGATAAGTTTTAGATTTGATACACGGAGGTGCTGGTTAAATGCTGTTAATCAATTAACTGAAATCGACTGATTAGTTAAATCCATGATTAAAAACTAAACTCAAACTTCGATTTTTTTGTTACGAATTGAAATAATCATGGACTTAAGATGACACACTGTGAAAAAACTGACCCCTACTATTTATCAATAGAAAACCTAAAAAAAAAAACAATATTCTCACAGAAAATATGCCAGTTCACTTTTTTATAGTTTAAAAATATTTTAAGTTTAAGATTTTCCTATATGTAGGTACATTGCGAATGAAAAATATTAAAATAATATAAAATAAATAAAGAAATATGTTTCCTTGTTAAAAAATATGGTGTTCTAAATTAAAAAAGCAATTGAAAATTTACTTCGACACTTCAAATCAATTGACGTACTATGAGTACTTCAATGCTTTCTGTTAAAAACGAGTGCGGCAATACTTAACTTTGAAGGTATAGAGCAACTTATGACAGCTCCTGAACTTTGACAGACCTTGGTGAAAATTCTGACATTTCATTACATTTTTTTTCTCATTTGTTTTAGATTTTGTAATAGATTTAATAGAAAGTCTGAAGACTAGTTAGTGAAAGGATTAAATTGTTTATTGGTAGTATTTTGTTAAAGCTCAGAATTTTGTTAACTAAAAGTCAACATTAACGTTTGATTGTTAGTAAGGCCCTTGTATTTTAGTTTCAAAATCACTTCACTTTTCAATTCCTTAAAAATGTTGTAAAAAATTTCTGAGTGCTTAGAAACTCTGCTGCTGTGTTATAGGAACATTAGCTGAACAATAGGCGTGGTAATTTTTTCTCTACATTAAATTATTTCGGCAAGAATGGATTGATATCTTTCGACTAATCCGTTCTAGTTTTCATTGTGAAGTTCTAGCAGAGAATGCGTTGAAATATTAAATAGGCAGGTTTATGCATTTACAAAAAATATATTAATATTAATATTAATATTTAACAAACAAACACAATGTTTTTTTGTCATAATGGTTAGTGCGTTAGACTCTCATGCAAAAGACCTTGGGTTTGATTCTCAACCGGTGCAAAAAAGTTATTCAGAGGTGTACTGCGTCTAGCTAGGAATTGATAAATCCTTCTAAGAGTATCTCTAGGTCCCCTCAATTCCTGGTAACACGCACACAGGAATGGTTAATTAGGTTTAGGCACTCTACGAACCGTTATGGCCTCCTATTTTTTTGTTTGCGGGAGTGGAAGCCAAAAGGTTGGGAGGGGAAACCTATTAAGCCAGGGTAGCCCGCACATACGACGTGGATGGTAGAGATTCGTTTGCATTTGACATCTGCGATTGAATAATTCCTCATGAAGAAGAAGAAATGTTTAACCCATTGTGCATTAGCATTAGGAGGAGCATGTTTAAGGAAGAAAGATCGCGTAATGGTGGGTGAAGCTGCAGTTGATAATTGTAGAAGGGAAATAGCATCCTGTGCGGTCGAAGATGTTCGTGGGGGTAATGGTAGAAGGTGGTTAACGCACGAGTTTTGCATTAATGGCTGTTAGATAAGGATCTTGGCAAACAGATAGAGGTGATATTGCAGACGAGCAGCTGTAGGGGCGGAATAGCAACATAAATGGCAGGAAGATTTGCTGGTTGGAAAACAGGTAGAAGTAATGGTGTTGAATAAGGTCCAATATTTCAATCAGTATGGAAGTATTGTACAACATAAAGGGATTTTAACACTTCCGATCTTATGAAGATATCAATTACCTTGTCACGAATCGTGGTATTCCCATTTCTCCAGAACTGGTTACTTTACATTTTTTCGGAAGAAACTGCTTCTTCAAATTCCCGATTTTCTTCACCATTGATCTCGACCGAGGAGATATATAAACAATTACCTTTTTATAAAGATATTTTATAAATTTGACTTTTGTCTGCGTCAAATTTATCACTACACTTTCTTTATAAGGATGAAGGCTTTTAACGTTTTTTTTTTTTATTTTCATTCTGTTTGATTTGTTTAGTTGTTAAAATTAGGCGTGTTTAACATTTTACTGGGTACTTGCTCAGCCAGTTTTGAAATATTGTAACCGCGTTTAGGGTTGGGTATAAAGAAACTTGGAAGTGTCAATATTTTTTGCTTGCGAATCATAGGTACTATAAGGCAAGTTATGCATTAGTAAAAAAATCGAACTCGAGATTTTGGTCAAAGTTGACATCATTTAAACTTGATAGATAGCGTTTTAAAATTTGTATCCCCAACCATTTTATTTACATTTTTTTTTTATTTTTATAAATTTTTTTTTTTTTCAAAAGCTGTTCGACATACTTTTTTCTTCAGAAATTAAAAAAAAAAATCATATTGTTAAAGCATGGTAATGGTTGAAAAGAAAATTCCAAAAAAATGGTTATTAAAGTTCTCTCCTTGGGACCATTGTTTTGTTTTTAATGTTCTCAAAACCGGTACAACCGGTTTTATGCAAAATTCAAATTTTCAAAAAAAAAAGTTGTTAGGATTTTAAAAATAAATTTAAAATTCTTTTTTCAAAACTCAATATTTGAAAACCCCATGCTCGATTTGTTTTTTAAACTCGACAAAGAAAAGTTTCTTTAGATTTAGATTTATATTTTATTTCCATTTCAATTTTACAATTAATGTCTTAATATAATTTTCTGTTATATATAATGATTAGATATTATAAACATACATTTTTCAATATTAAATTCGTTAATTATATAATATTATATATATAATTATATATAATAATATTATATATATAATTATATATAATAATATTATTACAAGAAAACAAGTGTTTGACCATGAATTATAAAAAATAAAATGACATCATTCACTTTGTGATAAGGATATCAGTTTAAAGTGCACTTTTAGTATTCATTTTAATTTTATGAGAATCCTGTCGAATAGATTGCTGTGAGAGTGAGAAACCAAAGAAAAGAAAACAAAAGGAAAATGTATTTGTACGCGATTAATATTGGACGACGAATTTGAAAGTATGAATTGAGAATGAAATGTTAGTTTAAAAATTACGTATGTTTTTAGTTCATATAAGCAAGTTGAGATATCTTTTTTCGGTTAAAGAGAAAAAAAAAGAGAATCTGAGATATGTTTAAACTACTACGCGCATTAAGTCCTCCACGTCTGATTTTGAAAAAAGCCAATTTCTAAGATTTTTTGAGAATCTTTTGCACTGATCATTGCGGTTGTATATATCCGCAGGAAGTTTATTATATATAAAAGGAGCTATTACAGTTATAAAACGTCTAAGATGTTCAGTTCTTGTTCTAGGAACTGTCACAGCATGGGCTGTTCTCAGTGAAAGATTTATTACAGTTCTCATTGTATTATGACCACCGCGCAGATAGAACAATCTTAATACTTTGGCCAAATTCCTAAACGCAAGATTTGCAAAGCAAAACACTTGCAAAGCAGATATAGAAAATCAGAATACGCATATGTAAGAGAATTGCGCAAGAAATATTTGACATTTGCACAAATGCCTCTGCATTTGCGCAAGAAAGTAGCATCGATTGCATTTTGGGACACTCTGCTTAGCAGAGATTTTTGTATTTGCATTTTAGAACTGTTGCTTAGCAGAATTTGCGCAAGATATGCGTTTAGGAATTTGCCGTTTTTATACATATAGATGTCTAAGTGGTAAAATGTTAAGCGACTTAAACCCAAGTATCTAAATTCCTTTACGCATTCAAGTAGCATGCATGAAGCTGTGCAACTGGAATGATCACAATTTGCATCTTAATACAATATTTGTACATATTATAACCTATAGTATTATCATGGAACGTGATTTTGTGTTGCCAACGCTATCATGGTGGTTGCGCTGAAATTAGCGCATTTTATTGTGGTTTTCGAAAATCGTATTTTCCTCGAAAACGACGCGCGTCTAGAATTTTTTTTTCTTTTAATTAATTTTTACGATCTATAATTTAATACAAAAATTTGAAATTAATATATTACTGACTGTACCTACCATAGAACCATTTTTGTTTTGTATATAAAAGCTTATTTTTTTAAGAAACCACTACAACGACTTATAATTTTTGTTCTTGCATAAGTTAATATTTGCTTTATCACATGGCATCCTATAATCTTGTGAAGGAGTTGTTTAAGTCATTTAAAAAATTAATTTTATGTATATGATCAGTTTTTCTCTAATAACAATCATTTTTGAAATTCTTAGTATTTGACATAAGAGCACGTTAGTGCGACCCTTATAATATAATGTCGAAGCACATTGGTCTTGGAAGCCTATACATCACAATGAGAGGAGAAATCGAGAGGGACAAAGTATTCCACATTCTAGTTGTGCGGCTAAAGAAAGAACCTCTATATTCAAAAGTAAACTGATGAGCATTCCCTGCTAGGCGAGAATTACGACAGAATTGTTTAAAGGGAGGAATGCAACTGACTATAGTCGTTTTCTATTGGTAAATGTATAGGCACCGTAGTAAAATTTTACACAGTAAACAACAACAAAGGAATAGTGCATATAAATAAGCCAGTAATAAGAGTGCACGATAAAGTTTTGGATTACAGTGACACTCAAATTGGTTGCAGAAATTTTATTTTGCGTGAGGTTGGAAAGTTTTGATTATTCGAGAATGCGTTCGGTGATATTTTTTCATTTTATGGTTTTTACTTGCGATATAGGTACTATAGGGCAAGTTCTGCATTTGGAAAAAAAATCGAACTCGAGATTTTGATCAAAGTTGACATTACGATGATAGCGAAGACAAAAAAAGTGGGTCCGACAATTCCGCCTGTCTGTCTGTCTGTCTGTATGTCTGTACCTCGATCTAGAGCCTAAGCCACTGGACCTATTTTCTTCAAACTCGGTAGTTATGGGTCTTCGGTGATTTTCTAGAGGGGAAATTGAAATTTTTTTTAGCTCTAAAACTAACGGTACCCCCCATACACCCGTAATGCAAAATCTTATTTATCTCGAAAACGGCTCTAACGATTTTGATACAAAAATTAGGTGTGATATTATGGACATGGACTACGTTTTGGTAAAAAAAAAATTTGGGGCAAAATGTTATTAACGGTACCTGTCATAGAACCGTTTTTTTGATTTTCGACTTTCTCATTAACGGCTCTAACGATTTTAACCCAAAAATTTTCAGCAGGAGTCCCCCTAAGTTTAAAATAATATTGTATATAAAAATATTCGAAAAATTATTTGTTGGGTTTTTTTGAAAAATTTTTTTTTTTGAAAAATCAATATCTTCAAAACCTATGAACGATTATTTTTTGAAATTATTTCCTAAAATCAATATTATTAAATACTTTAAATTCGCATCCGACATTTTTTTCTTGAAAAATTTTAAAGAAATTTCTTATATAAAAAATTTATTTATTTAATAATAAAACGATTTTTTAAAGTTTGTTTGCATAAATTCATACTTTTCCAGAAATCAGACGGCAATTTCATTTTAAATTCATGTTTTATATTTATAAAATGTATCTTAAATTTCAAAGTACTTTTACATAAGAGCAAGTTCGTGCGATCCAGTCGTGCATTTTTTTTTCACAAGATCCAAAATTATGTGGTTTGAAATATTAATCTACGATTAGACGGTAAACGTTAATAGTCAATGTTCGAAATGTTGTCTCTTAATGCGTTTGCATGTTCCTTATCTGTCACGTGAGAGTATGAAATTCATGGAAGGATGGGGGGCTTTGCTGTGCTAATCCATAAGATATACGATTTCGATGTCATTCTCATTTCTGGCGAAACCACTAATGCCGGATTTGGACGACCTACAAGTTTTTTTTTTTTTAATTTTTTTAAGACTTGACTTTATCATGTAATTTACTTTTGGACCTGCTTTTATTTAGTTTATTATCCCAAAAACTTTTTATTTTAGCAAAAAAAAAACTTGTGGGCACACTATTTTCCTTTAGTTATTCTATTTAGAGAGAGTTTAAAAACTAATAAAATACCCGCGTTACTCATTTATAATCGACGGCACAGCCCATTGAACCAAAAATCCCAAAAAAATGCAATAAATATTTATTTTAATGTATATTGGTTTTTAAGATAGTTAAACCTATAAAAGTTCAGATATGAATTCATAATTAACGCGACTATTTTTTTCGTTAGTTATGGGTTTTGAGAAAATAATTACAGCTATAATTAATTCTATGAAAACAATAGTATACATGTGCTACGTGAAAAACTGCCTTTTAAATGCGAATTACGTTTGAAAAGTCAATTTTTCAAATGCTCTTGTATCAAAAGTATTCATAGCACAAGAATAGGCTTCAGCTCAAATGTTCGTTTTGATGACAACTACAAATATTCATTACCATTTTTAGATCTATAAAGACGGCATGCATTTAAATTTGTTAATTTCAACAATATTGAAAATTCTCTTACACGCGAAAAAGTAATTTATTTGTTTTTCCTGCAAATTGCACATCAAATTCCTTGGAGATGTAGCATTGTAATAATAAAATTTAACTTCCGAATTAAGAGAATGATTCAAAAATGTCACGGCGTTGAAGAAAAAAAATTAAGAATATATGGGATATGCCCATAATTATATATTTCATTTTTCGTTTTCGTTTCCTTTCACTTTGTTCACTTAATGATTTTAAAATATCTACTAAATTAAAATGATTTGTTAAAAGAAACTCAGAAATTATGTATAGCCCTTATCTGTTTTGGTTCTTCATTCTTTTCAATTTGTATTATTTTTGTAAGAAATTATAAATTTATTTTACTTTTTTTCCAAATCAGCTGATTTTGACATGGGTATAAATAATGCGAAGCATACCAACTTTAAAATTTAAAGTAAAAGTGTGTATGCAGTCAAAAAAGTATTTTATTCGGACTTGCATTGCTACACTATGTATATATTACCAATAAAATACGCCTTATTTCAATTGAACATTGTTGATAAAAAAATGCGATAAATAAATGAAAGACAGGGGACGTTACGAAGGTGTTCAAGAGAAACAAACGTTTCCGTTATGGATGTGTCTGCTATAAGTTTTAGGCCTCTATTCTGAATGGGTGCACCAGCCCAGATATGGGAGTTATACTCAAGTTTTGGGCGTATGTATGCATTATAGATCGTAGCCAGATTAGAAGGGAATAAAAATTACTTGCGTCTTTTAAAAAAACCTAAGCATTTCGCAGAGTTTCGACAACTTTGCAGTTTCTTTGATACAAGTGCTATTCATGGATAATAGCATGGGTGGTATATTTCGCTTGGTCGACAAAAGTCAGCTTTGTGTTTTGTTATTGTATAATGCTGTCAAGACTAGAATCGAAAGAGCTTAGCATACGCTCCCGTTTCAGTTCCACAGCCAAAGTACGGGGTTGTTATTTGTAAAATATGATTCTTAAATATGTATGTAACTTTATTGTCTGTGGTTGCAGTAAATAAAATCAAACTTGTTCTGGGTTGAAAGATAAAATCTTTTTTACTTTCAAACCTAAAAATTTCAATCACTATTAAAAAATACTTCTTATATTCTTGTGCCTATTTTTATTTCATTTTATATGCGTACATTTTTAATTTATTTAATCGGAAATATACACAAGAAAAATAATAATATCAATTCTTTGAATTACTAGTAGAATACATTGATGAGTGATCAATAATGCGCTATTGATGACTGATTAGTTGATTTTCCATAATTCGCTTAAAATTACACTATTTTTTAGCACATTACATTAGATTTTGTGTAGTAGTATGCAGTAATCCAAAATTAATGTTTTCTATTGCACCGTCTTTATTTTCAAGTTTGCTCGGTTTCTTACATTTTTTTTTGTCTGTACTTGTACGAGTATGGTTTGTGTTTTTTTGTCCATTCATTTAAGTACGTATAAAAAACTGCAATTGCTAACGAGGTTATCATTTTAGGCGACACAACGAATTGATCTCAATTAAAAGCTCACTCACATAAAAGCAGAATTTTAAATTAAGTTTAAATTACTTCGGTCATCTTACATACATGTGTGTGTTACGATATTTTTTTTAGTTTTGATAATATTTATTTTCTTTCATTTTTTTTTTTAAGTTTTTTGTGTGCATCTGAGTGAGTGGATTGATAGTAAAGTGTAAAATGAAACTTTATAACTGATATTTGTAGAATTTAATTTTTATATTCTATATTCTATTGATTTTTTTCAAAACCTTTCTTTATTTTAATATTATAAAATTGAAACACAAAACAAAAATAAATGAAAAGCCTATAAAAAGGAAAAAGAACGGGAAGCGAGTGCTCTTAAATTGCTGCAAGAAGAAAACCAAGATTTAATTTCCCCACCATCAAGTGAGACACACGTATCGGCGGAGGGCGATCAAATAACAATTCACCACCAGCTCAAGGAAGAAAAGAAAAAGCCGCGGCTGAGAGACTTCTTTATATCTGAATTCGGTATTTAGAACGAAAACCACACCGCTCATTCTCAGTTGTATACCTTTCTTACACAATATAAACCCTTCACTGATTATTTATTCTAAAAACAAAAACCCTCCCTGTAAGGCTAATATTGCATTTTGTAGTCGGTAAACCAACATCCTTAAATAAATCCTGTGATAATGTGATTCTTCCTACTCACATAAACAATCAAAATCATTTATATGTATACAAATCATAACTGGTAGTTTTAAAAATGTTATTTGTCCAATGGTTTCAAAAGGCCTGGAATCGGTGTTTCAAATTTCAATAAAAATAAGCTTGAAAATAAAATGGAATATTTTAACGTGAAGTTTTTTCGCAGCTTTAAGTTCGTTAAAGAAAATACTAAATGTATTTCTTATTTTATTTCAAATATTAATATTCCTCGTCTTAATGGTTTGGTAAAAATAGAATTTTCTTAAATAATAATAAAACTTAATAAATTTGTTTTTAAATGTAAAATTAGCTTTTAAATTGAGAAAACTTAAGTTTAAATTAAGTTTATGTTATTAAAAGAAATAATAAGTTTTTAGGAATTTTTAAACATTTACTGTCACTTTCAGAGTATTAAAAAATCGCCACTTCGATACTAATTTTAAAGAATCGTAACGACGCCGACGCACCTGTGAGCAGAATTCCCTAAACTGTGGCATTAAATCAGACGTTAGAGCTAAGAACCTGAAATTTTGCACGATAGCTTCGGATGCCATTCCCAAGATATTTTCAAACCCGCCCACCCGAGTCGTCCACTTTTTAGAAAAAAGATATATTGAAGATCTTATTTTTGTCCACTACACTTACCTTACACACTCACTTAAAGACCCCCTTTTTCGTGAAGAAAAACAAATTAATAAAAGGAATCTTAAATTTTGCATTGGTATTTATTGAGACTTATAATTTAAATAAAAAATAATAAATTTGCCCATTAAATACAAAATCAAACCAAAAATTGTTATTGCATCCTTACAAATCATCACTATCATCACTGTCATCATCATTATGGTCATCAATGTCATCATCATTACCATCACACTTAAGGAGAGTGTTTTATTCCTGGACACGTAGAGGTTTCAGCAAGTTGACTGCTTCTTTGGGAAGAGACTGGAATATTTCGCTTGGATGTTATAATGGGATCCGAGCTCAGTAAAAAGAAATTAAATACATCTTCTTTGTTTTTTCATGAATTAATTTTCTTGAGAAGTTCGCGCAGAAATTTTTAAAATCTTTGTTGCGCGCTTCTTGCGTTTCCTCTGAAGGTTGGCCGATCGCCAACAGTGCAGATGATATAATTTCTGACCCATGAAAAAAATATTTATGCAAAGTTGGAGGCATATGATACCACGAATATGTACTGTCGAAGCATCTCGCTGGCAACTGTTTATTTTTTTATAAGTTTTGTCTATTTTCGTTATTTCGGCTTAGAGTTCAGTGTTTTGGAAAGACCGTCTAGCCGTGATGCCATTGTTTGTGTTAACAAATCCCGGTTATGGTTTATCCACAATTAATCCACATCGTTCTCGGAATTCGGGCCTTATTTGCTGCCACGAATTTTTGGCTTTCCGCTTTTAATGGGTAGTTTGTATGCTAAATGCAGAAGGTATTGAAACATTCGTATCCATCCATGTAAAACAGACAATCCAAAAGCTAAGTGTTCTGTTTTTACTGATCGTGTAATCATATCTTCCACTTTCTTGAATTCCGTCGAAATTGCACATACATAAATAACATTTTTGGGTTGAGGTGGTGTTAGTTAAAGCATTACACACTTTTCTATCAGCCATGGCAAACATTAAAGAAACTATAACAGATCTGTTCCGATTATTACGGAAGTTTTTGAAGGTCTTGAATCTGTGCATCCACTTGAGCTTTTTCAGCTTTGAAAAATTTTTCCTCGATCCTGCAAGCTTTATGCAACCGAGTTTTAAAATTCGAGAATTATTTGCATCTTGTTATTTTAATAAGTTCTTCTTTTAAAAAATTCAACTGTTCTTCTATAATTGTGCTCCCAGATCTTCTCTTAATGCCAACTTGTTCACTTCTTGCCAACAAAATTGAATTTGAAGAAACTCCTAAAACAACGAAAATAAAATGCACGACTGGGTCGCACGAACTTGCTCCTATGTAATAGACTAGAAATTTTAAAAACGAATGTTATTAGAGAAAACTGTTCATAAGCATAAAATTATTTTTTTAAATTCGTTTAGTAGTAAGAGGTAAAAACAGAATGCTATGCAAATATGAATTTATGCGGGAACAAACATAAGAAGTCTTTGTAGTGGTTTATTTAAAAAAATAAGCTTTTGTATCAGAGAGCTGCATGGATGTACTCATTTACCATTGTGAATCATTCGCAAAAATGTGGGCCTCACACAGTAACATGCACTATGAACGAAAACAATGTGTGAATCAGTATTCATTTCTTACAAAGATTCATTTTCGCAATGCATTAGAGTGTGACTATGACTAGCTACCTTGCTTGCACTTATGAATATCGAATGCGTGGGCGGCTGACACTCAAACCATTCATTCAATCACTTGATTCAAAAGCTGTGAAACTTATGAGTGGCTCACAAGCATTTGAATGGATTCTGAATGACTATTTATAACATCAAAATATTGAAATGTATGTATACGTATGTACATAAATTACATGTTATTATTATCAGATTTACTTCATTTTGGTAAAAAAAAATTTAAACAAAAATATTAACGATACCTGTCATAGAACCGTTTTTTCGCATTGACGGCTCTAAGGATTTCGACCAAAATTTTTGTACAGGAGATCCTATGAATTTAGAATAATATTCTATATAAAAATATTCGAAACAATTTTTGTTTTCTTTAAAAAAAAAAAAATAATAATTCCAATTTTTTTTTAAATCAAGATTTTGAAAATGTGAGAACGATTGGTTTCTCTATATTATTAAATACTTAAAATTTAGCATTATATAAAAAAATTAATTTGATAAAATACTCGTATAAAGATATAAGTACCTTCTTTTATTTATCCACAGACAACGCAACGTATGTAGTGTAAGATGATCGCGTGTCAATCAAATATTCATTGTCGTTAAGTATTCACCCACATTCATTTTCTATCGAGCACACACATTGCAGCATTCACTACAATCAATGCAGACAGTGCATGAATTGTTAAAAATGGATCATTTACTCAAACGAATGTGAGCTCGTTTCAGATTCATTTATAAAAATGCATACAATGTGAATATTTCTTCAAAACGAAAGTGAATGTGTGTGTGAATAGTGTGTAAGGCAATGAATGTTGTGAGTGGCTCATAAAACTAGCTACTTGTTGCAGATCTCCGTTTATATACAAAATTTTGAAAACATTTTTAAGAAAAAAATTTGGCACGTTAACATTAAGTTTTTATTATTGTACGAATGAAAATCTCTATAAAAATTTCATTAAAATCCGTTATGTCGATAGCGAGAAATTCAAAATTAGACAAAATGGTTCTATGTATCTATATTTAATTAAAGATCATAAAAATTAATTGAAAGAAACAAATTTTAGCAAAGTTCTATGCGCCGTTTTAGAGAAAAATACGATTTTTGAAAACTATTTTTTAGCATTTTACCTTTACCTTTATTTTAAGTTTAAAATTTTTTTTAATATAATCTTGTAGATTATATTGAGAAACTTTTATTTATCAAGTTTAAAAAGAATTTAGAAATATTGAGCTTTGAAAACAATTTTTTTTTGAAAATTTAAATACACAATACTATTCAAATTTTTGGAGAGCTTTATCGAAAAAAATGATCAAAATCGGTTGTACCGTTTTTAAGAAAATCAAATTAAAAAAAATGGTTCCATGGGGGGTACCTTCAATTTTGTATTTTAATTTTTTAAATCTGTCGAACAGTTTTTGAGAAAAAAAAAATATTTATAAAATTTCGAAAGTTCGACTACAGCCTAAACGATTCGGCCGATTTTTGTCATATTTGGTAGATATCGTTTTTAATTTTTTCCCCCACACGTTTTTTTCTTTTTTTATTAAGACCAAAAATACCGGTAGGTACCTGCCATACGAATTTTTTCGAAAAAAAAACTTCATTTAGTAAAAGCTAGGTTATGGTTGAAAAAAATTTCCAAAAAATGGTACTGAGGGCAGGGTTCGGACTTCATAAATCGCAGATCGCAGTAAATTGGCCAAGAAATCGCAGTAAAACCAAAATGTTCGCAGTAGAAATACATATATTTTTTTGATTAGCTAACAAAAAATTATAAACAAAGGAACCAAAGTTAAATCACATTTAAATCATCGTTGATTGTTAAAACAATTTTTTACGGAAGAGAAGAAAAAAAAAAACATATTAAAAAAGTCGAAACACTCTTATAAGATTTTTGGGTGAAAAAAATGACAATGACTACACGGCCAAAAATGTGGGATTTTTTGTATCTCCTGTGAAAAAAAAATTAAAATTTCAGTTATGTTGTTTTAACAATCACCGATTCATTTACATAGTAAGTATGTGTGGAGAAATATATTCTTACTCGATAATGAAAATACATAGTTTTAGCAAAAATATATCAATCTAGGTAATCAATATAAATTTATTATCTACAAATTTGTACTTTTTGAAACAAGAACAAATTAAAGAGTAGTAGAACTAAAAACGTATATAGCTGACAAGACTTGCACAAAAGAGACGAGAATCTTTTTAAATTTTGACATTTTGTTATGAGCACATTTATTTCTATGACCAGTGCTGCTATTCAAACAAAATCTGAAGAATTTTTAAAATAGTTAGAAATTATTTCCCACCTTTACATTTTAAGGATCTAAAAAGAAGAAACACCTAGCTGAACCATTTACTGCTCACCGAATTTAACAGCATTAGGCTAGGACCGCACTTGCGATTTTTCGTCGAGGCGATTAAAAAGTCGTAGTCGCTACAAATTATTGTCATGCACGCACTTGCGATTTTTTTGCCGCGCGATTATTTAATCGCGAAAAATAAAACACTACTTTTTATGTGAGTGCACGCATTTGCTACAAATAAGTAGCGACAGAAAAATCGTTTGAAAAAATAGAACTTGTTTCATTTTTATAATCGCTACGATTTTTAAGTCGCATGTGCGTGCATTCACATTTAAGGCCATGTGTCTTACTTTTTGCGACTAAGAAATCGTGGATTAAAAATCGCAAGTGCGTGCATGCCAATTTCTCTTTGCGACTACGATTTTAAAGTCGCAGTAATTTAAATCGCAAGTGTGGGCATATTCATTTGAGTACATGTGTTTCATTTAAGTTTACGACAATCGCATCGCAAGAAAAATGAAACAAATTACGACTTTTAAATCGTCATGATTTGTTGGTAGCAAGTGCGTTCATTCTCATTTAAATTCATGTGTTCTATTTTTGCGACTAGAAAATCGTGCGATTGAAATCGCAAGTGCGGTCCTAGCCTTATAGAGCTAATAATAAGCTACGGCAAAAGGCACAAACATCACCAGGACAACGGTACCTTGGGTGGGCTGCTTCGTGGACTCCAACACTGAAAATAAATTCCTAGGTAATATTGACAAAAACGTTTTGTTGACCTTTAACAAAACAATTTTATCGTTTTGATAAAATTTTTGTCAATACGAAAGAATGATTTTGTTGATTTCACAAATTTTTTATAATCCAGTATGATTTTTTGTCAGTTTAACAAAATATGCACCACAAATAATATTGTCAGTTTAACAAACCAAGTTTTGTTAATATAACAAAATAAAACACAGATTTTTGTGACATCGACAAACTTTTTTGTGATGTTAAGAAAATGTTTGTTGTATCTACAAAAAATCTGTTTTGTAAATGTTTTTCAATATCACAAAGTTTTTGTTAATTTGTTTTTGTCAATT
This sequence comes from Philhelius festivus, assembly GCA_963931855.1. Taxonomy (NCBI): domain Eukaryota; kingdom Metazoa; phylum Arthropoda; class Insecta; order Diptera; family Syrphidae; genus Philhelius; species Philhelius festivus. The sequence continues at coordinate 126,524,864 of OZ007556.1, read as the reverse complement.
TAACAAAAAATGAAAACATTTTTGTTAAAATGACAAATATTTTGTTTTGGGGTTGAATTATTTTGTAATATTGATAAAATAATATTATCAGATAGATAAAACTATTTTGTAAGGAAACCAAAAAATTTCTTTTGTGTATGAAATAGTTCACACTTGGTTTTTGTTAAGAAATCGATGTAAGACTAACTGAACTTAACAAAAATTGCGTATTGTCCATACGCCCTCACAGATGGTTGAATGTGAGATCGTAGGGACGAAACGCCAATTTTTGTGGACTTAAATCCCAAAAAAAAAACTATTTTGAGAAAATTAATTTTGTTTTTTGTGGATTCAACAAAAGAAATTTGTAAAATTGACAAAATATTTTGTTGAATTGACAAAATATTTTGTTAATTTAACAAAATATAACAAGTAATTTTTGTTAATTTAACAACATATTTTGTTAATGTAACAAAACAATTTTGTTAATTCAACAAAACAATTTTGTTAATTTAACAAAACAATTTTGTTAATTTAACAAAAAAATTTTGTTAATCCGATAATAATAAAAAAATCAATAACACTAACAATAAAATTGTTAATACAACAAAAGAATTGTTAATATGACAAATTAATTTTGTAAATTCTACGAAATTTTGTCATATTGACAAAATATTTTTGTTATTTCAACAAATTTATTTGTTAGCATAACAAAATAATTTTGTGGATACAACAAAATATTTTTTGTTACCTCAACAAAATTCTATAATTTTTGTTAATTTGACAAAACTTTTTGTTGGACGTATATTGACAAAATTTTTGTTAAATCAACCTAGATTTTTATCATATATACCTAGATTTTATTTTCAGTGAAGGATCTTAACTGGTTCTTTGGGTTCTATATACTACCTACGCAATTCCGTTGCTTCGTCTAGAATATGTTCAGTTGTCGGAGAGGCGCTTATGACTTAGTTCTTTCTCTCTGAAAAGTGTAATGAATTCTCACTCTTATAATATATTAACCAAAAGAAGTGAAAGAATTCCCACTACTAGTGGGCCCCTGCCACAAGTAGTGAAATTATTTTCGTATTGAAGTTAGTTTCCGGAACCTTTCCAGAGATATTGCCTTTTGCGAGGAAGTGAACAATTCTCCAAAAGTATCTCTTGCTAGGAAAAGTGTTTCTCATCTAAGGCTAGGACCGCACTTGCGATTTTTCGTCGAGGCGATTAAAAAGTCGTAGTCGCTACAAATTATTGTCATGCACGCACTTGCGATTTTTTTGCCGCGCGATTATTTAATCGCGAAAAATAAAACACACTACTTTTTATGTGAGTGCACGCACTTGCTACAAATAAGTAGCGACAGAAAAATCGTTTGAAAAAATAGAACTTGTTTCATTTTTATAATCGCTGCGATTTTTAAGTCGCATGTGCGTGCATTCACATTTAAGGCCATGTGTCTTACTTTTTGCGACTAAAAAGTCGTGGATTAAAAATCGCAAGTGCGTGCATGCCAATTTCTCTTTGCGACTACGATTTTTCAGTCGTAGTAATTTAAATCGCAAGTGTGGGCATATCCATTTGAGTACATGTGTTTCATTTAAGTTTACGACAATCGCATCGCAAGAAAAATGAAACAAATTGCGACTTTTAAATCGTCATGATTTGTTGGTAGCAAGTGCGTTCATTCTCATTTAAATTCATGTGTTCTATTTTTGCGACTAAAAAATCGTGCGATTGAAATCGCAAGTGCGGTCCTAGCCTAAGTCATTCGGAATCGGTACAAATTTGTAGGACCCCTCCATAACAGCCGACAACAACACACTTAAAGAAGTGATTGAGGGTTTTAAGTAACTGGTTCTCTTCGATCGGTGGTGTGTCTCTAATTTATTTTGTATTTACTTCAATTCATTTAAACTCAAATCCAAACTCACTCATTTTGCACTTCCAGAGAATCCATTACTTGGCAATTTATAAAAGTTTCTGACAGCGCCGTAATCCAAGATATCTCTGCCAGTAGTCATACTTCGGCCATGAGACGAGGACGATAAATATATAATGTCCTGAAGTATTTCATTGTTATACATATTTAAAAAATTATTAGCTTAAATGTTCAATAACAACACCTTATTTTCTAAATACATAGTTTTTAAGTCAAGGTAAAAAATGTTTAAGAAAAAGAGACATTTACTCAAAAATCGGCGTGTAAGTGAGTGTATGAAAATACAGACGATGGAGATTAGTATTATTAAACAGGGGGCCTTACCAACAATCAAATTATAGACGACTTTAATATTTGAGCGAAATGATGCATTATTTAATGTACTCTATATAACTGACCATATTATATGCTGCATTTCATTTCTTAGGTTCTGTACAATAAATGGTTCATAATTTAGAGTTCACATAAATATTAAGTTCATAACATGTATGGCTAACTTTATAGAGCTCTTTAAATAATGGTCCATTTCGCTCAAACATAAAGTCGTCTCTTAATTTGATTCTTGGTACGGCCCAGAAATACTATTAGACCCAATCTTTGTATATGGTTTAATAAATAGTAAATGATTAAGATCTTGTTCAGTAATACTTTTTACGAGTAAAGCCTAGTACTCAGTTCAAGTGAAAATGAAAATTTCATATAAAAGTGACTGCTGGTTCACTGGCATGAAATCCGCAACGAGAGGTGAGTACTAAAATGTGGATTGGAAAAACAAATATGTTCCACAACTTTTTCCACGCTATGATTTTCATTTCTTAATGTACAACCATCAGGAAAAAGTTTAACGCAACGTGGAAAACCGTGACATTTGTCAGTTGATTTCAATATTTTGTTTCAAAACAAAAAGTTGAAAATTTATAAACAGAAAGAACGAATCAGTTTAAAAATAATTGTCATTTTTTTTTCATTCAAAGTGAGTATCAAAAATTCACGTGGAAAAGTTTATTCTATGTATTTTCATTTTTATTCTTCGCGTGTAATTTGGAACGTATTTATTTTTCATTTCACGCTAGGTGAGTACTAGGCTTAAAATCAAAATAAAGAAAGGCTCATAAAGGATTCTTTTGTATTGTTGCGAACAGAGCTTTATACTCCTACAGCGCCATCTGTTGAGAATTGCATATCTACTTTATAGAAGGAACAAAAACAAGCTCTTTTCCAATGTCATATGTATTTCCCCTTATTCCAAACAACTAGAACATTCTAAACAAGAACCTCCATATGTATTTCCCTTATTCCAAGCAACTAGAACATTCCAAGACAAGAACCTTCGAGAACAATTAATTTGAGTATATATAAGGGAGTGTTCACGGTGAGCGGAAGACAGTTTATGTTTGATTATGAAAGTGTGCAAAGCTGAATTATTGGATTGTGGAAAGTGTAATTAAAGAAGTGTGATTTAAGTTTGAATAAGTATTGAAGTTGATTATAAATTGAGATTTATTGTTTTGATTTGGAAAGTGTAAATAAATAAAGAAGAAATTCTAAAGGAGTAATAAGTTTTATTTAAAGAACCTAGTAAGAAATATTACAGTATGTTGCTCTCCTCTAGAATGGTATATTAAGTCAGAAAGATATGCATCCATAAATGAGAATGTATCTGGGAGAATGTATCCACATCCCAAGATACTTCTGAAATACCCATGATTCGGGTAAAATAATCCCGAATCAAGCTCGTTTTCCACGTGGTCGGGCGATAATGCGAAGGTATTCTCCTCGAGGTCTAATATGACATTGTAAATTCAATGTATTTTCTTGCGCTCCAACCCCTGAAGCTTTCACATAATGATGGGTTATTGTTCCACCATACTCAATTGCATATGTCAGAATTGGATATTTTTAGATATTTCGAGTAGAAAATTCTTTTTAAATACATATGTACATAAGTTCTCTCCTTGCTTCTTCTAAACGGGTATTTGTATTTTATCAATAGTCTTTGATTCGATGTGAGTACCATTTGAACTCGTTATTCTTTATTTCTCCAGTTTCGTCTAAAGTTTAAACAACCGCATCTTATTGGGGTGCGGATGAGCTGGAAATTCATTTCTGATAATTTTATGAATCAATCCGTCGATCCAGGCCGTATGAAAGGCTTTTTCGATATCTACTATACTCTGTCTAACAAAAATAGTCAGTACAGGAAAGACAGGGATATTTGCGTCTCACTCTGACTGTAATCACTCTCAATAAGCTATCTATTTTCTAAGCTCTTTCAGGGTTGCTGTATTAAGCGCTATGAATTGTCATAAATTATGCAAATTATCAGAAGTTTTGCTATTTGTTGATTTAAATCTAAAAATATAAATATCTATGATGAATTAATTTCTTTTAAGGAACCACCATGTGGTAAGATAACAGGCACATTTTTAAGGGTATTACACTGCACTTTTTAAAAACGGCACAAATACATTAATTTGTTATAAATGCAAAACTATTTACCACTTATAATTTAAAATAATTACATCACTTAAACGCAGTTAAAATCAGTTATTGATCAAAAAAGAAATTTTAACTTTTCAATCATACAAATAAAAAGAAAAGATGGAAACACAACACTTTCACTTGTGAAGATGAATTATTTGCTCTTTAATAAAACCCTTATGAATTTGTATCCATGTCAGGGTACCTCAATCTACAGCCTAGGCGACTGGAGCAATTTTCTTGAAACTCGGTACTTAAGGATCTTCGGTGATTCTCTAGAGGGGAAATTGAATCCAAAACTAACGGTACCCCCCCTACAACCGTGATGCATAATCTTATTTATCTCGAAAACGGCTCTAACGATTTTGATAAAAAAATTAGGTGTGATATTATATACACTGTCGCTCATCTGAATGGGTTCACTGTTTTTCGTAACTTACTGTAAGACTCTCTGCATATATATGGCAATAACACGTCTGTGTTATGTATGTAATGAAAGAGCATTATTTTTTTGTTTTTTTTTTGGCTCATCTGAATAGGTTCAAAAGCGAAAAATGGAAGAAAAAAGAAAAATAACTGTAATTAAATGATTTATTTTGCCCATTAAATAGGTAGGGACATAATAATTTATATTAATTATGTGTATTGCACCTTTTTTTAAAAATTGTTTCGAAAATTGGATTTGGAATGGAGTCATGCAGTTTTTCTAGATATTGCAGCGAAATCTCTGCCCACGCTTTCTTAATTTCCTCGATTAAGGACAATTTGTCTTCATATTGTCTCTCTGACTCATACACCTTACGGGAAAGAAGTCTCCAAACATTTTCAATTATGTTAAGGTCAGGTGAGTATAGAGGCCATACCAATACCTCTACATTTTGCTTCTCGATCCATTGTTTTACCGACCTCGCTGTATGGATAGGGGCATTATGCTGCTGGAATGGCAATGGTATTGGTTCTAAAAGGTTAGAAATTTGCGGGAAGACCTTTTCCAGCACACCTTTGTACACATTGGCATTGATTCGCGATGTAAGAAATTGCAGCTCAAATATGAAATTGCTCCCCACACCATGACACTGCCTTCACAGCTATGCAGACGGCTTATATATTGTTCTTCTTTACAAAGGTCATGAAAGTAACAGTTGTAGCCATCTGGGCCTTCTAAGTTGTATTTTTTTCATCTGAAAATATAACTCGGCTCCACTGCGATTTTTACGACATGTATTTTTTGCAAAATTGGAGACGAATTTCTTTTCGTTTTTCCTTCAAACGTGTTTTTTTCGGTATTTTTTTCCTTTTTAAATGTTTAGTACTCTTAATACCGCGTTCCACCATCGACAAACTACACTTAACACCAGTTTTGAGTCTAATTTTTGACGCGAAATCATGCGAATTAGAAGCAGCTGTTATGATTGCGGGTCTATTGGTAATTAATTTGGCATTTTAAGTTCCAACTTTTATATTTTTCCCGTAGTTTTCGATGTTCCGCAAATATTTACCGATTAAATTTTGGCTTCTTTCATTTTTTTTTACCATTTTTCTTTGGCTTAGCCCTAATTCACGAAATGCTTTTATTTTGCCTTTCTCTTCGCGTTTAAAAATTTTCCGCGACCCATTTTCCTTGTTAAATGGTTTAAAATAATTCGATTTACCAAAAAACTTAACTTTCAGTACACATCACCCGCGCACATCAATTAAAAATGATTTTTTTTCTTTTGAACCCATTCAGATGAGCCAAAAAAAACGTTAGTTTTTCTTAATGAATTAAGTTTAGCCAGCGTGTGAGAATAACGGTAAGCTTAAAGAGAAATTTTTTTCTCCCAAACTAAGGGCAAAATAATGGTCTTTCATTACATACATAACAAAGACGTGTCATTGCCATGTATATGCAGAGAGTCTTACAGTAAGTTACGAAAAATAGTGAACCTATTCAGATGAGCGGCAGTGTACATGGACTACATTTTGGTCAAAAAAAAATTTTGGGCAAAAGGTTATTAACAGTATCTCTCATAGAACCGTTTTTTGATTTTCGATTTCCTCATAAACTGCTCTAACGATCTTAACCAAAAATTTTCAGCAGGAGCCCCCTTAAGTTTAAAATAATATTGTATATAAAAATATTCGAAAAAATATTTTTTGGAATTTTTGAAAAAAAAAAAGTTCCAAGTTCTTTGTTTTAAAATCAATATCTTTAAAACTAGTGAACAATTATTTCCTAAAATCTGTACAACTAAATACTTAAAATTGGCATCCCAAATTTTGTTCTCGACACATTTTAAAGAAATTTGTTATTGATGTGTTTATGCGGGGTTTAGTTATAAAACATTCAACAACTTTGTTGTACTTCAATTTATTAATCATTCAAATTATACTAATTACTAATGAATTCAAAGATTTTAATATGAGAACTATGAAGATGAGATGGAATAAGATGAGTGGGCGCAATGAGGTCCAGAATCCAAGTGGCAGAATAATGCGGCGGAAAAGAAGAGTGACGAATGTCAGCGGCGGAAGACATGTCATGGCGGACACAAGAAGAAAATCTTCTTTCTTTGCTGAACGTCATCTGTCAGACACAACAGTTTCCTCCACACTTATTTGGAAGTCGTCTTGGGTATCCTTTTCTGTTGCAAGCGTTCGGACCTTCTAATAGGTGATGAGGCTGGATGCGAACTGAAACGAACTCGTTTGTTTTGTTCGTGACTTGGCTGAGTCGAGGGAATGTTGGCAGTTGATGCTGTACTTGCAGGCTCGGCTTCTTTAGCTTCAGCCCGTTTCGAGCAGGCTGGAATATTCACGGACCAAGAGCGAGCAGGTGATGTGAGGTCCATGACAGGTGGTGATGGTGCATTCGTCACGATAACTGAATCCTCTAAAGTCGCTGACGATGATGAAATTGGTGCTTCACAAGCGGGGTTGATTTCAGTTTGATGATTTTTCGTATTTGATTGTGTTGGTTGTGAAACACCTGGGTGTGAAAAAGAGAAAGGATTAGTCAAAGTGAATTCTTTACTTGCCTGAACATTCCATGTAGGCTGAACATTTTCGGATGCTTCTTTTTGTCTAATTTGATTTTGGTGGCGACGCCAAATGGATCCGTGTTCAGTTTTGATTCTGTACATTCTCCTTCCCAACGTTTCCAAAATGACGGCTTTGACCCATTTAGCCTTTTGTAGATATTGTCGAGCTAGAACAGTTTGCCCTCTGATAAATTTTACTGACTTTTGCTTGCTGTGAGTTTTGGGATCAGGGCATAAGGCAGATAAAACGGTTCGATGGCACCGTCCGTGGAGCTTCTCCGCAGGCGATTTTCCATCATTGCCCGGAGATGACCGGTATGTGGCTAGAAACACCTGCAATGCGTCTTCGCATCGGCTGTTATCGCAAAGAATTTTCGCAATCGATGTCTTAAAAGTTCGAACCATTCGTTCAGCGGCTCCGTTTGATTCCGGATTGAAGGGGGCGGAACTGATGTGTTGTATTGAAAAGCGGTTACAAAAATCTTGAAATTCATTCGACGTAAATTGGGTGCCGTTGTCAGACACTATTGTTTTCGGTAACCCTTCCAGAGAAAACACAGATTTGAGAGCTTTTATTGTGGTTTCAGCCGTACAAGAAGCCATTTTAATGATAAATGGAAAATTCGAAAAAGAGTCGACTACGATTAGCCACATGTATTTCTCGAAGGGGCCCGCAAAGTCCACATGAATGCGTTCCCAGGCTTCATCTGTTCGTGACCAACTTGTATACTGCCTCGGGGACTGGCTTGCATTCATCTGGCAAGCGGAACACTGGGAGACGGTTGTATGTATATCGTCGTCGATCCCAGGCCACCAACAATAACGACGAGCCATTTGTTTCATTCTGTTTTCGCCCCAATGGCCAACATGTAGTAAAGAGAGTACTCGGGACTGAAGACTGTGCGGGACGACAACTCTGGCGTGATCTGTCTGCAATAGAAGAATGTTAGTACATATACATAAGCTTAACCTTCGTCTAAAAAATGGAATAAGATTATTTTCGCTGCTTGATAATTGCCTTGGCCAGCCGTTTTGGATGTACCAAGCTACTCGGCTGATGATTGGATCTTTTTTCGAGTATGCAGCCACAGCTGATGAGTTAAGAGGAAAATCTCCAACCACGGAGTCATACATGTTGTCTATGAAATGACACATTTCTGTTTTATCGAAGTCTTCGTCCGGTCCGACTGGCAGGCGCGAAAGACAATCAGCGTTGCCGTGCTGCTTCGTTGGACGATAACGTATCGAATAGTTGTAACTCATTAACGTGATTGCCCAGCGCTGTAGACGTTGGATAGTCATCTGAGGCAACTTTTTGTTCGGGTTGAAAATTGTCACGAGAGGCTGGTGGTCGGTGATGATCTCAAATTCACGACGATAGAGATATTGGTTGAATTTCTTCACGCCGTAGATTATCGAGAGCGCTTCTTTTTCGATTTGACTATATTTTTTTTGTGTGTCAGTGAGTGTCTTTGAAGCGAAGGCGATTGGCCTTTCTAATCCATCGGGGAAAGTATGGGATATAACGGCGCCAATGCCGTGGGATGATGCGTCTGTCGCCAATGATAATGGTAAATCCTCTCTATAATGAACCAGTTTTGTCTCACGCATTATTGTCTCTTTCAGAGTGTTGAACGATTGTTGTTGTTCTTTGGACCAGATGAATTTAATATTTTTTGCACGAAGCTTGTTGAGTGGGCCTGCGATTTGTGCGAAGTTGTCTATGAATTGATGATAGTAGTTCATTTTTCCGAGAAATGATTCCAATTCTTTTAGATTGGTCGGTCTAGGCAAATCTCTTATTGCTTGCAGACGCGACTCTGAGGGACGTATACCATTTTCGTCAATGATATGACCTAAATAGTCAACCTCTTTTTGTGCAAATTGGCATTTAGAAAGATTGCACTTGAGGCCATGTTTTTCAAAACGCTCTAAGACCGTCATCAAGTTTTGTAAATGCTCAGTCGAAGTTCTACCTGACACAATGACGTCATCAATGTATACGGCACAACATCTTAAATCGCATGTCAACTGGTCCATAAATCTTTGGAAGATTCCGGTGGAGCTTGATGTACCAAACGGCAGTCTCTGTAGTTCGAACAATCCAAACTCGGTTGATAGGACGCATATTTTTTTAGATTCCTTGTCCAAGGGAATCTGTAAATATGCCTCAGACATATCAATTTTAGTAAAGTGTTTTCCACCCTGAATGCGATGAAAAAGTTCTTCCTTCTTGGGCATTGGATGGCGATCGATTTCTAGTTGAGGGTTAATGGTGACTTTGTAATCGCCACATAAGCGGATCGTGCCATTCGATTTACCTACTATGACGATCGGAGTCGCCCATTGACTCGTCTCAACGGGACGCAGTATGTCAAGTTTAACCATTCGATCTATTTCATCCTTGACAATGGACTTCTGAGCAAAGGGGACTGGACGAAAAGGCACATATTTAGGATGAGAACCGACTTTGAGCTTAAGATGTGCTTCGAATTGGGTAATGCGTCCTAATCCAGCGCTAAACACTGATTTGTGAGATTCGCACAATAATTTTGCTTTGACAGCAAGTTCATTTCTATCTTCGTCGTTCGTTTGTAAAACGTGCTCTTCTGATAAACTTCGTAAGGAGAACTTAAAAGCTTTTAGCCAGTCTAATCCCATGATGTTAGATCCCTGCTCACTCTCAACGACTAAAAGTGGCAAAGTGAGTGTGCTTTCCTTCCACGTAACATTAACGTGAACGATGCCTTTGACTGGTACCTCTAGATTTCCGTAAGCTCGTAGTTTCTTGTCTGTACGCTGACAAGGAGGTTGACCTAATTTTTTATAGCCTTGCATGCCAACTAACGAGCAAGACGCACCTGTGTCTAGCTGAAAATCTACTGGAGAGTCATTAACTGTGAGCGAAACCATTAATTTGTTATTAACGGTAGGGTTTGCGATTGTGCCTGAAATCGTACAGATCTCTGCTTGGCCTAGCTGATAAATAGCGTGAGCAGTTTCATTTTCGTGACGGTGACGACTGCTCTTAAAGCTATTTTGACGACTGCTTGAGCGCGATGTAGTAGGATGAGAGTTTCTTCGGTTCTTAGAGAAATCTCTTTTACCTCTTTTACGAAACCGAGAACGAGAAAGTGAACTATTATGTGAATTCTCAATTTTTTTTTTACTCGCCATGCACACACTTTGTATATGGCCCGTACGATGACATTTATAGCATATGGACTCTTGATGCCTACATTTATTTCTATCGTGGCTCACGTGACAATCGGGACAAGACTTGCGATTAAAGAAATTTTGATTAGACTTACTTGAGTTTCCATAAATTACGTTTACCTCAGATGTTGCTGCTGAGTCTTTAACGCCATCCTTTAAGATCGACGAAGCAAGTTGAGATGTTTCAAAGCCAGTGATGATTTGTTGAAATTTTTCTAATGTTGGGTCTTTATCTTGTGTGGCTGCCAGTCGGACGTGCTCGTGCGGGGTATAAAACGCAATCATGTCCCGTATCATATAATCGCCATACGATTGGTTGCAACCGTCTTTTTTGCAGATAAATGCACAATCTTTCGCGATTCCTTTTAATTCAGCGATCCAATCGCTATAGTTCTGACCGGGTGACATTTTGTGGCGCAAGAACTTACATCTCGACGCGAGTACATGTTGGTTGGATTGAAAATGTGAGGTTAGACTAGAGGTTAGCTTAGCGAATGTATATGTACTTACGTCCGATGTCTCGCACAAGTTTTTTAAAAGATTTAGAAGGTGATCACCGCAAGACGACAAGAAATACGATTTCTTTAAATTTTCATCTGTAACCGCGTGTGCCTCGAAGTGCTGCTTGAGCTGGAAGAAGTAGTTTTCCCAATTTGCCTTGGCTGGGTCGAAGGCTTCGAATCTGGGGATGCTCCTTTGGCTCGTGGTTTCCGAGTGGCCAGTCACGCTTAGATTGTTGGTGGACGCTGCACCGTTTAGACTCTTAATAAGCTCCTGCATGTTATCAGCATTTTGTTTCATGATTTGTGCGAACCACTCTTTCTGCTGCTTCATTAGTTCATCCTCGTCGCCAATTGATGTGTTTATGCGGGGTTTAGTTATAAAACATTCAACAACTTTGTTGTACTTCAATTTATTAATCATTCAAATTATACTAATTACTAATGAATTCAAAGATTTTAATATGAGAACTATGAAGATGAGATGGAATAAGATGAGTGGGCGCAATGAGGTCCAGAATCCAAGTGGCAGAATAATGCGGCGGAAAAGAAGAGTGACGGATGTCAGCGGCGGAAGACATGTCATGGCGGACACAAGAAGAAAATCTTCTTTCTTTGCTGAACGTCATCTGTCAGACACAACAGTTATATAAAAAATTACTGTAATAATAAAACTATTTTTAAACTTTGTTTGCGTAAATTCATACTTTTCTGGAAATCAGACGGCAATTTCATGCGTTTGAACATTTTTATCTCATTATATTTATAGAATGTATTTTAAAGTAAATTTAAAAGTACTTTTACATAAGAGCAAGTTCGTGCGATCCAGTCGTGAATTTTATTTTATATTTGCATTTTCTACTACTACTGAATTAAAAAGAAAGCTCTCTCATAAGGCATCTACTGTTTTTTTTTTTTGGTAGAGTGTAGGAAGGTAGCTGTGGATCTTTTTGCATTAAAATTCCATTCGACGAATGAACCGTGATTGCGTGCAGTATGATCTCCTTTTTTTTTGTAGACGGACAAATTATACTTGCTACGAAGACGGGTCAATAAGTCCGTGACTTTTTAAATTTCTGACCTCTTTACTGAAACAGCAACACTGCTCCTGTCAACAGACATCTGTCAGTTGACTCCTGTCAAAATTTAAACTTGCTGCGTCAGTTAGTTTGTGTTTGACAGCTATTTTTATCAGACTACTCACTAATTTGAGGAGAAAATGGAAAAAAGTGAATTTCGTGTGCTTATTAAGCATTATTTCTTGCGAAAAAAAAACCATTACCGAGACCAAGGCTTAGCTTGATAAATACTATGGGGAGTCTGCACCATCGATTTCAATGGTAAAAAAGTGGTTTACTGAATTTCGTTGTGGCCGTACAAGCACTGAAGATGCCGAACGTCCTGGACGCCCAGTTGAGGTCTCTACACCCGAAACAATCGAAAAAATTCACGATATGGTGTTGGCCGACCGAAGATTGAAAGTGCGAGAGATTGTGGAAGCCGTAGGGATCTCGCATTGCTCAGTGGTTTCAATTTTGAATGATCACTTGGGCATGAGAAAGCTTTCCGCAAGATGGGTGCTGCGTTTGCTCACAGTCGACCACAAACGCAATCGTGTAACAACTTCACAGGAAGGTTTGGCGTTGTTTAATCGCAATATGGATGAGTTTTTGCGCCGTTTTGTAACCGTGGACGAAACATGGATCCATCACAACACACCAGAGACCAAACAACAGTCAAAACAGTGGGTTTCTAAGGGTGAATCGGCGCCAAAGAAGGCCAAGGTGGGTTTGTCAGCCAATAAAGTTATGGCGACTGTTTTTTGGGATGCACGCGGGATAATCCACATTGACTACCTTCAAAAGGGAAGAACAATCAATATATTATGCCAACTTATTGGACCGATTCAATGACGATTTGAAAAAAAACCGACCTCATTTTGGCCAAGAAAAAAGTTCTTTTCCACCAAGACTATGCAAGGGTGCACACATGTGCAGTTGCCATGGCAAAAATCCATGAATTGGGCTATGAATTGCTCCCTCATCCACTCTATTCTCCAGATTTGGCTCCGAGCGACTACTTCTTGTTCCCAAACCTGAAGAAATGGCTTGGTGGAAAAAGATTTGACTCCAATGATGAAGTCATCTCGCAAACAAAGGCCTATTTTGAGGACCTCGACAAATCATTTTTTTGGAAGGGATAAAAAAATTGGAGAAGCGTTGGACAAAGTGTATAGAGCTCAAGGGAGACTACGTTGAAAAATAAAATTATTTTTTTATCAAAAAATCTGTGTTTTATTCCAAAAGTCACGGACTTATTGACCCGCTCTCGTAATAACTACACCAAAAATCTTCCCGATATCGGGCGATAGACTTACAGGCCTATAATCGGAGGGAAGGATTGTTATTGGAAATACCTTTGATATTTTCCAGCAACTCGAGAAGTTGTAGTTATTTTCAAATATTGCTGTATGATATCGATCGGTATATGTTTAACTACAATGTTTGAAATGTTGTCTAAACCGCTTGATCTTTTGACTTTTACTTTCCTGAATTTTTCAGTCAAGTTATCGAGCGTTGTAAAGTAAGTTTTGGTCTGTTCGTATGTTAGTCCGATAACTTCTAATCCATCAAAACATCTCAAAAGAGTTACGATTTCACTATTGTGAAATCATAACAGTTCATCGCTCACTTCACTAGTCTTGCAGCAAGAGAGCTCTCTAGCATGAATCGCCTCAACATTAGAGCCCATAAGGCAGAGTTTTTCTACTACATCATTTAGAACATAGTGAATATCGAAAAGAAATGATAAATTATCCCAAAAATTGAGTTTTATTTAAATTATAGAAGCTTTCTTTTATTTTGAAAATCTTTTAAGAAAACATCGATGTATTTATGCATTCTGAGCAACTTGTCGTTACGTGGTTTGTATAGTTGATTAATTTTTTGGGAACATATTTCTACTCGCATTTTATTATTCTTTCAGCACGTTGTTTCCAGAAGTCACTGACACTATTCTGAAACTGCTGGTTTACAGAGTTTTAACATCTCGCAGTCAACAGCCTTGGCTTTGATGAAAGCCATCGCTTCCCATCGATCAGCGAAATCAAGCATCATTGTGCGTGGTTAGTACTTGGATGTAATAATATGTAATGTAATGTATGCAATGTACTCGTAACATTTCGCGGAGGGAATTTCAATCTTTGTTGTTCCAAATTGTGCGGAACGTCTTGAAACTGCCATCTTATCCGATTTGTCTGAGTGAACAGGAATCTTGTGTGTAATTGTAAAGTCTTAATGTCTTATTTGGTACCAATTGGTCTGTCTAAAAAAATAATTTAGGGACCTCGGGTGCGAAGCTAAACGTTGTGTTGTCAATAAATGTAATCAACATGACTATTGCATAATGATTGCTACCATATGGAAGTAATGAAATATTATTAGTGTGGACCGTTTCTACTTGCAATTGAGCGTCCGCAATACAAAGTCCAATGAGTTTCCACAGAGCAAACTTGGCATAACTGTGCTATATAAATAGATTCTCTACTTAACCTAGTTGTCTTCGATAAAGCGATTTAGGAACTTGCCTCATCCATTGCCAACCTTTTGATGCACAAACAAAAATTCAGGAAGGCATTAATCTTCGCTGATAAGACTGCAACGGTCTTTGTGATAAAGGAATTGTTCGGGTACTGACTTAAAACCATATTTGCAAAAGATAAACCTGCCCAAACATGCCTGTCAAAATCGTTGGCACCGACGGCATTGAAAAATACCATTGTTGTGAATTTTTTCGAAAGAAACAATGTGTCTATAGAGATGTAAAGACGTGCCTTGTTTTTCTCTGGTTTTGGGTATTACCTTTGTATATAAAACTTATAGTACTATCAAGAAGACGAATGATTGTGGCGACATCTTAAGTATAGAGATAGTGCTTGCTAGATTTGCCTCTGCTAAATATGTATATGTATAGTTCATTACAGCTCTAAATAGAACTATATAGCTTTAAATGAACTATGTAGTTCATTACAGCTCTAAATAGAGGTCAATTTTGCGGTAATCCTGGCGTTAGTTTTGGATTTCTTTAAAATGACTTGGTTCGGTACAGCTGTGAGCCCTCCATATATACAAAGGTATTACTATCCGAACTGTACCGCATTAAAAGGTAGGGTTCACTTAAGAGTAATTGAACTCGTCGTAGCATTTAGGTATATGCTTTTTTTCGAACGTAGGGTCTTTTAACTCTAAGATTTGGGGTTCTTCAAGAACTTACTCTGGGCTAGAGCTTTTACAAATCCCATTAGCAAAAATGGCTGTAACTTTTCGTCTTTATTGGTATAGATGAAAAATTCTGATTGTGCCCCTTTTAGGAGGCTTTTAACTTTATTGAGAGTCAAAGATATTTGATCTTTGTTTAGTTTTTTAATACTGAAATTATCTAATTTTCTTTCATATGTTTTTTTGGTCGTTTTATTACCCTCTGATGTGGTATTCATCATTATTATTTTCGGCTAGTTTTTTTTTTTAATTCTTCTACCTCTTTTTATCACAGTAAGTCTGACTTCGACATACATTCCTTTTGTGATGACAGTTCCCTACATCATGTCCTCTTCTGTATGGAAGACATGGTTTGGATCGTTCACTTAGCACTTTTTTGTTTTTAATAAATAAAATGCACGACTGGATCGCACGAACTTGCTCTTATGTAAAAGTACGAAATTTTAAATACATTTTATAAATATAAAACATGGATTTAATGAGAGAAGAATGTTCAAATGCATAGAAAAGTATGAATTTATGGAAACAAAGTTTAAAAATCGTTTTAGTACGAAATTAATTTTTTATATAAGAAATTTCTTTGAAATTTTTCAAGATCAAACTTTGGGATGCCAATTTTAAGTATTTAGTAGTATATAGTTTTTAGGAAATAATTTCAAAAAATAATCGTTCACACGTTTTGAAGATATTGATTTTTCAAAAAAAAAAAAATTGAATTTTTTCAAAAAACCCAAAAATAATGTTTCGAATATTTTTATATACCTACAACATTATTTTAAATTTAAGAGGGCTCCCAAATTGGCATCGCAAATTTTTTTCTTGAGTAATTGAAAAAAAATGTATTAGATACAAAATTAATTTAATAATAAAACGATTTTTAAACTTTGTTTGCATAAATTCATACTTTTATAGAAATCAGCCGCCAATTTAATATATTTTAACATTTTTATCCCATTAAATCCATGTATATTATATTTATTTATAAACAAGTTTTAAATTCCAGTCGTGTATTTTTTTTTACAATTGATGCAATCTATTTTTTCATATAAACGTATCTTTCTGTGAATATCGTAAACATAACTTGATAAAACATGCAAACTTAATGCAAAGACTCGAAGTGTACAGGTTCCCTATCTGCTCGTGATGCTCGTAAGTACCTAATCTACTCGTAAATTGTTCATAAAAATTCTTATAATAAAATGTATTTTGAATGAACATAGAATCGTTCAAGCTTCATAATGATGAAAATGATTGGATTATGCAAATAATTGTAGATTTTGCACAGTTGTCGCTCTTTAAGATGTAGTGCTATTATAGTTGAAGGAGGAATCTATAAAAGGAAGTTCAAAAAAATTAGTTTAAACTGAATTGAAACACGTTTCCCCCAGAACGCAAAGAAAAATATTTTGCACTTAGGTATACATATATATGTACATATAGCAATTAATAAGAAAATTTAATTAGTTAAGAATATAAATGGGATTTCAATATTACGAACTCTAAATTTAAGCGGAGGTAGGTGTAGGAATCATTGGAAATAATATTTCTTTTAGATTCTCACAAAAGAGGTAAAAATGGAGATCTTTAAAAATAGGAAATAAGTGTTGATAAAAAAATAATTAGCAGTGTTTTGAAAATCAGTTTTTCGTAAACATAGAGAATAAGCAGAATTTGGAAATAAGAGAATAAGAGTTCAAAGTATAAAGATGCATGTGTTCTTTATGCCTTACTGGTTGAACAGAATGATGTAGCCTTAGCACCGGCTAATAACATTATTAAAGACAAAAAGTACGCGAATAGCTTAAGGACTTACATACTATACAAAAGCTAGCTTTTTTTTGTTTATAATTTTAACGCACTAAAGGGGTTGTGGTTACCCTTAAATGTTTGAGCACAGTGCGAGCGTTTTGAAAAAGAAGAATGTCTGAATTTTATAATAGGAAGGAAATATAGAAACGGGTAAAGCATTCCACATTCGTGTAGTGCGACTTAAGAAAGAATCCCTGAATTTAACCATACGTCCGAAATTGGGCTCAAGGTAAACTGATGGGCACTCCTTGAAGCACGACTATTATGGTTAAATTATTTAAAGGGAGGAATGCAGCCGGCTATTTTACAAGAACAGTTTTTATAAAAATAACGGTAAAATAATGAAAGACAAGAAACACTGCGACGGTGCTCGAGAGATTCAAATGTTTGTGTTATAAAGCTCTTTTTTGTAATCTATCCAAGAGACTCAAGTGCGTTATTGGACCACCTGCCCTAATATCGGAATTGTACTCGAGCTTTAGACGAATATAAGCCTTATAGAACCTAAACACTTAGCGGCGTTTTTGGCCACGTCGAATATGTGATAATTCCATACAAGATGGTCTGTGATGGAGATATGTATGTACCTAACCACTAGAACTAAGATGCCGCTCATGGATAACGGCACTGGGGGTGTGTTGGACTTTAAATACGGAAGATAGCATTGAGTTTTTGAGGCATTAAATTCGGTTTATGGTTTGAACAATGCTATCGAGATCAAAATTAAATGAGCTTATCATACGCTGCCGTTCTAGATCCACATCCACAAGGACATGCACCTGGAAACGAATATGAGAAGCTGAGAGTACTGTCGTCAGCAAAACAATTCAATGGATTAGAAGTTTCAGACAAAAGATCATTGATGAATATCAGAAAGATATTCGGGGAAAAAACAGAGTCCTGTGGCTCCCAGCGTTTATTTTATGAATTTCGGGCTTAAACCAATCCAATACAACTTCTATTGAGCGGTTAGAAATGTATCTTCTAATCCGTCGAAGAACAGATTCATCAATACCAAATGCACGCATTTTCGATAAGAGAGCTTGATGCCAAACTCTATCAAATGCTAGATACTCGTATCATCATATTATGCGCGCATAAGTAAACGATCTCTATCCAATAACTATAATGGAGTTCAGCTCCGATTCGTTAAATTTGATTCAATTAAGGAAATCCAAGCAAGAGATTAGTAAAGTGAATTTGACAAAGGCAGAAAAAACACAGAAGAAACACATAACACAGTATTCACAGCTGCTTTCAACTTGTATGCGAATTAATTAGCTTATATTTAAATATGCCCATTATATGTAGTTGAACCGTAACTTTAGCGACACACTACTAACCGCATTTGATGCGATATATGGGAACGTTCCACTCTTTTTATACATTTTATAAGTATATACATTAATGTATGTTTATTTATTATAAAACTGAGAAGTTACCATCAAACAAAAAAAAAACAAGCAAAAATTTTAGAGCTAAGTTATTTTCTGACAGCTTAGTTATAGCCCGCCTAAACCTGTTGTATACGTACTTTGCTATACATGTGTGAGCGACTTTATTAACAGCTTGAACTACAGCGATTTTTTCAGCTGCAGATACATCTTTTTGTATTCAAGGGCTTGAGTTTGAAACACGTCTATTTTTTATTAATATTTATTTTTTAATTTTGTGATAACACTTGAAAAATTTGTAGATGTGATTTCTTGGAGATCTTTATAAAATATTCGTAGTTTCTACTGTAAGAGTATTTCATGTATGCTATTTTTGTAACCCTTAATGTCTAAGTGTCTGAAGTAATAAACAAACTATTTTTATGTGTACATACATTAGTGCTTTTGGCTTTGTTTGAATGACAAAAGAGGACACTTCTAAATACAGTACAAAGGAAAGCGTTTAAAGACTAAGAATAGCAAGGGTAGCAAGGGACTATCAGGGTTGGAATCGCGTAAGGGGCCCCTGGAACCCATTTTGTTAGGGTGCAATGGAGATACGAACAAAACTATTTATCATTTTCTATAGATACATATGAGTAACATATACAATTTGTTCTACAAATTTGTAGCTGATGCAATCTGTCTTTAAAATGGTCATAAGCGTTTCGTCCATATCACTTACAGCAATATAAAGAATCGCAAGTAACACACAAATAACTTAAGTGGCAGGTGCGTTCTGTTTGTACAAGACTGCCCATGACGTTGACCACAAACTATGGAACAATTTAATCCCGCTTTTCAATAACCACATTGTTGTTAGGAATTCATCAGGTGCTGAATGAAGCAGTCTTTCAAAAACTTTACCTTGAAGTTGATATAAAAGTATTGTTGAGCGGTTGCAGATGTTGGACAGTTTTGTTGAACCTGGTTCTTCTTCTTTCGCAGGTGCTTTGTTAAATGCTTAAAGCTCAAACAAAAAAGGGCAAATTAATTTTTTTAATCTGTTTGAAAGAGTGACGACCAGATAACATTTTATTATTGGGCATATTTTAATACCGAAGAATTTGCAAAACATTTTCCCAAACATGGATATTTTTTAAATTTATTTCTCTCTTTTTGGCACAATCTTTTCGGCGGAACGACAATATTTTGGTTTATTTTAAGCAATTAGATTTCAAATTATTTGAAATATAAAACTCTTCATAGCCTTTTTCAGTTATAATTAATAACATTTTTATAAATTAAGTGATTTATTCTTTTTATTAACAAATATTTTTTCCATTTTTATTCGAACTGATTAAAAAAATCAAACTTCAAACATTTTTTAATATTTTTTTAATTGAGCTATCTAAAAATTGATTTGATAAGATCGGAACGGGTTATCAATGAAACAAAAATTAATAGAAACGTACCAAGACTGACCGGCGTTTTATTTTTGAAATAAGTTAAAGCAAATTATTTGTTCTTATTGCAAAATTTCGTATACTAATGGGCACATTGTTTTATTGGTTTTTAATATTACTTTTTTTAATAATTAAAATGATGAAGAAATTCATAAACTTACTTCTGATTACTAGCTACTGTTTTTTTTGGCAGAAGTTGGGGCTCAGGGCGACACTTGACCTTAATCCTCCTCTGGAGACTGTGTCAAACAAAACTAAACTTCACGGTGTTTTCCACCGTCAGGTAGACATTTTTTTTTTTTTTTGAAAATCAGGTCAAGGATATCTTCGATTGATTCAGGCATAATGAATTCCATTATTCGTATTCCAACAAAATTAAATTTTAATGTAACACGTTAGTTTATATCATGATAAAATGAAATAAAGATATATAAATATAGCGTTACAACCGTTCCCATTAAGTTGAGGAAGAAATCAACTCATGCAAAAAGTTGCATGTCTCAGAAGAATAAAACAAAATGAATTTATCTGTTGACATTATAATTTTGTTTTAAGAGTTTTATGGTGGTAGAAATTAGTATTCACACTTACAAAAATGTAAACCCATTGAAAAGCGACATTAATTATAGAATTGGACAGTTATGTTTGTTGAATTTTTGACCGATTGATATTAGCCCAAATATGGATGTTTGGTTTAACGACACTTATAGAAAGTAACATTAGGTCAAATTATAACAGTTGACCTTCAGTCGCTTTTGTGTCATAAAGCTGAGTTAGGTTCAAATATAAGGGAGAATATTGTTTTATTTTTTATATACACAAACATTCTCTGGTATATTCACTTGGACACTTCAGATGGTGTTTTTAATTGTGTTCCTATATGGAACACCTACTTCACCTACCAATGGGTATTTATTAATAGTGAATCGCGTGAAGACCTCGATCTTAAATCTTCACTCTTGGGTAAACTTGAAACAACCATTGTTTTTCTTTCAAATTTCTAAATTAAAAATCTCAGTTGAAAAAATCATGCAAATTATCCTAGAGCCTTGAACTGTGTAATGCTTTTCCGTGATTGAAAAGAAAATCTTTGTTTGTGTCTCATGTTAACTGAATTTGGATGCATTCAAATAAATAAAGATAAATTAGTTGTATCAATCGATTTGTACCCTTTTGGTGTTAACTCGTTGACACTTAAAACTCTGAAGGACACACGAATTGACGACATCCGAGTGTGGACTCGGCTAAAATTAATCATTGTTCGCGTTGATCACATGACGCATGTTAGCCGCTTAGACCGGTTTTCCTTATGTTTTTTGTGTCAATAAAATAAAAAGTTGTGTGGTTTATTCGCATTTCTTAAAACTATACCTATGTAAAATATAGTTTGTTTTCTATCTGTCAAGTTGCAAAGTGTCAAATTATATGGAAGAATTCTATCCAAAGTTATCTGTTTAGGTTTCTGTTGTTGTAATCCCTTGTGGAAAAACAGCTAATGATAAAATAGTTGTTGGCAAAAAAGAAATCTCAAGCTATCCTATCAGCTGATTTTTGACACCAAACCTATCCAATACGGTTTTGTTCGTTCAAAAAACTAATAGCTTCTAACCTATCCTAGATAGCCTATCCAAATGAATCCTGAACGTGACCAATTTCAATAGATTAAAAACTCTCCAACAACCCGAAAGTCTAGAGATTATATTATTTATTACTATACTGAAAAAGGAGAATTTAGGAGTTTTAGAACGAAATATTTTATATAATGACAAACTAAATATATCTTGATGTAGAAGCGGCAATGTTTTGAATGTTTGCAAATTGAAATGGCAAGGGAAAACCGTGCCGTGCAAGACGTTCCATAATCGTGTTGTGCGACTAAGAAAGAAAATCTCTGTATTTGACGGTACGACCAAAGTTAGGCTCGAGGATGAACTGATGAGAATTATTAGCGAAGCGAGTATCACGGGTGAATTGATGAAGGGGAGAAAGGCGACTGGCTTATTCGGGTGAGGATTGCTTGTGAAAGAAGCGATAAAACAGGGAAAAACATGAAACATTCCGATGCTGTTCAAGAGATGGGATTGAATCCATGATAGCTCTGTTTCCTATCAGTTTTAACGCTCAGTTCTGACTTCTATCCAATAAATGGAGAGAAGATTGAGCAGCGCCTGCCCAAAGGTGTGAGTTATACTCGAGATTTGGACGTATAAACGCCTTATAAATGGTAGCCAGATCAGTAAGGGTGAACAATTTCTTACACCGGTATAGAAATCCTAAACATTTGGCAGCATTTTTAACGGCCTCGAGGATGTAGTCATTCCAACGAAGATCGTTGACACACATACTAAGTACTGAGAGTTGTTCGGTTTCTTCGATACGAGTGTCATTCAAGGACAATGACATAAGGGGTACATTTTGCTTTAACGACAATAGACAGCATTGAGTTTTCGAAGCATTTAACTCCACACTGCTCTGCTCCACTCTTCGATGAGATATAACATCAGATCACCGGTCATTGAGAAGCTTTCGATCTTCGAGATATTTCTTGAGCTGATGATTTATCAGAGATTCCATGACCTTGGAAGAAGAGACGTAAGTGCAATTGGTTGATAGTAGGAGGGGGAGGAAGGGTCACCTTTTTTAGGAACATGCTGGACAAAAGCTGTTTTCCATCTTCTAGGGAAGATTTCAGAAAAGTAGGAGCGACGGAAAAGCTTACACAATGGTTTTGCCAACGATGAAAAACACCTCTTCAGAAGAATGGGAGGTATACCATCAGGACCAGCGGATTTGTTTATATCGAGATCTCGAAGTGCTCTTGCAACTGTACGAGTGCGGAAATATACCTGTACCATTGAATGTTTTACGTTCTCAAGTACAGGAGGGGCAATGTTGCTAACAGACAACGTGGAGCTAGCAGCAAAATGAGCTGCAAGTATATTTGCCTTCTCTAAAGAGCTAGTTATCGTTTTTCATTGTAGATGAGCGTTGAAACCGAATATGAAGTTGAATTTTTTACGTTCTTGAAAAATTACCAGAAATTTCTTCTGCCTTTGGGACATTGCAGGATTTTTTGCTATATCTCTGGTCATGCAAGAATTTGGTTCTTTTTATAACAGCATTGCATTGGTTTCTGACTTGATTATACATTTTTCGATTTTCCTCGTTTGGGTGGGCATTGTAAGGGCAGAAACTTACTTCTAACAACCTGATAGCTTTTTTACAGCGTGTATCGAACCAAGACTTTTCTTTAAACTTTATACTCTACATTCTGTAAGGAATAAAATTACGCATCCCAAGAAAAATCACTTCTGTGATTATATCAGCACTGGCATCAAAGTCTATAGAGGAAACATAGTGACCAGTTAAAAATTCTAAAAAAAATATATTTAGACCGTCCCAGTTGTCTTTCTCGTATTGAAAAACGGTCCTAGTAGGATGCTTCTCTTTAACTTACTGAATGGGACACGAGAAATTGGCTGATATTACACAATGGTCCGAAGTACCGAATGGAGAGTTTACCGTTACGGTTTACTTATTAGGGTTAGAAGTAAGAAACAAATCGAGAGTGTGATCTTTTTGCCCAGCAACATCTGGTATTCGTGGGGCTCATCTACCAGCTGAGTAAGGTGGTGCATCTCAGCAAAGATCTCAACATATCTTCCTTGGGATGTTGACTGTCCTGAATTGTGTATATTGAAATCGCCCGCAATAACGACTTTAGTGTGAGGGTACAAGGAAACAAGATTTGGACTCCTACATATAAATGAAACAATAATTAGTGATGTGCTTGCAGACAGTACATATATTCAATTACTGTATCTACAGTTGTTAATTTCCTGAACAATGGAAAGATGACAAAGTTTGTCCAATCCCAAAAAATCCTAACCCAAAAAGCCCTTCGGAATTCAAGCCCATCAGTATTTTATCATTTCTGTCGAAGATGTTAGGAAAAATATTGGCTGAACAGATACAAGAAAATCTGGACAGAAAAAAAAGCCTATCAATATGGCACTCAGAGTTTAGAAAGAAGTTGTGAATCAGCTGTATTAAAAGTAACTTCTGACTTAAGAAGAGCAATGGATCGTGATGAAATCAGCGTAATGGTGATGCTTGATTTTTCAAAAGCCTTTGATTGCATTCTGCCCTTCAACTAATTTCTTATTATTTAAGAAATCGTTTAGTACGTGTCGAAACTGAACTCGGGAGCTCTAGCCCATTTCTTGCCAACACATGTGTCCCGCAAGGATTGGCCTTAATGTGCATATCTATGCAGATGACGTAACAATTTATCTGTTTAGGAGACCTGGATTGTTAGAAGACTGCGTAGTCCGAGTAAATGAAGATCTATTACATTTTCAGGGGTGGGCTGAGTTAAATAAAATAAGATTAAACCCGTTGCAATCATTTCGAATGGTGTTTGCAAGACGCGAAATATCAGTTCTCTTAAGAGAACTGAGAGAGAAGAATTTACGGTGGATTAAGGAGTCTTAGAATGTCTTCTAGTTTGTTGAGTTCTAACATGTAGATGCGTCTGGTAAAATCATTGATCTTGACCATCTTTTCTTACAATTTTATTGAACACTTGTGTTTAGATTCTGAATGCAAGCGTAAAATAAATGTTACATTCAATGATTGTTTGCGGTATATCCACGGTTTGCCAAGGTATATAAGCGTTTTGTGGCATAAGACTTTGCTATTGGGCTTAGATGACTTTTACAAGTTTAGATCGGTTCCATAATATAATTCATAATAACTGTCCTGAGTACTTGAATGAATATCTTAGTTTCCTTCAATCACCTAGAGGCCTTAAGTAAATTTTACCACGATTTACACAAAATTTTGAACAATGCAATTCGATTGTGGAATAATCTTCCATCTCAATTGCAAAGAACCATCTCGTTGGGGGATTTCGAAAGCTACTCAAACACATGTTGAAATGAATTTCAAATATCTGAAACTAAATTATTATAACGAGTGACTTTTTAAGAGTTATCGGAAATTAAAAAAAAACAAAATTCATAAAAATGCATAAAATCTTTATTTGAATCGATAGTACGGTCGATATAGTTTAATTTTTGAAGATGATTTCATGCAAATGTTGGCCGCGGCTGTGCCTCAAATGGTCCATCCTCTTAGTCCAATTTTGACATATTCTTTCTAACGAATAAATGCTTCAATGTTGGCTTCCAGTGCGTTAATCGAAGCTTGTCGCAATAGACATGAACCTTAACATACAGTCAATCTCTTCCATTTTGCGCAAAAAAAGTTTGTTATCTTCGCACGGTAGCGCTCACCATTCACAGTAACGTTGCGATTCGCATCATCTTTGAAGAAATACGGCCCAATGATTCCGCCAGCCCATAATCCGCACACAAACAGTGACTTTTTCTGGATGCATTGGTAGCTCTTGCAAATACGGCAGTTTTGCTTGTTCACGTATCCATTCAACCAGAAAGGAGCTTTGTCGCTGAACACAATTTTTCGATAAAAAAGTGGATCTTCGGCCAACTTTATAAGAGCCCATTTACCAAAAATTCGGCGTTGTGGTAGGTCGTTCGGCTTTAATTCTTGTACCAGCTGTATTTTGAAAGGCTTCGCACCTAAATCCTTCCGCAAAATTTTCCACTTAGTGGAGTAACAGAGGCCCAATTGTTGCGAACGGCGCCGAATCGATAGTTCACGGTCACATCACTAACACTGGCCGACACAGCTGCGATATTTTCCTCAGTTCGCATTCTACGTAAGTGTGTTGGTGGTTTTATGTCCAACAATGTAAATTTGGTGCGAAATTTAGTCACAATAGCCCGAATAGCCGCCTCAGTAGGTCGATTATACTGACCATAAAATGGAAGTAGCGCGCGATGAATTTTCTCAACAGAGCACGCATTTTGATAATAAAATTCAATAATTTGCAAGTGCTTTTCGTTTGTAAGGGGATTCATGGTTAAATTATAGACCACTAAATTATAGAGAACTGAAGATGTTTGACAGTGACACAAAACACGAAACGTTAGTGAGCTTTCAAAACCAGTGTTGTCAAAAAGAAAATAGCAAAAAAATCACCCATTATTTTGAAACGTCTGTTCTTATTATTATTATTATTATTATTATTATTATTATCATTATTAACTTATAACTATTAATTATTATTTATTTTTTAGTTCTCTAGAACTTATTTATTTTGTTTAAATTTATATGAATGTCTACATCATTTATTCGTGCACATAACTTATTGTTATCTTAATATATATATAGTTATATAGTTTTATATGATATAAATGAAAACAAAATGACAGAAAATCATTCAAAATCCAAATCAAGCAATGGTACATAATATAAAAATTACAATATCAAAATAATTTAACACACGAGATCTACTAGGAGCAAATTACAGTTTGGAAATACAAATTAAAAAATTTGAAAACAGAATTTAACTGTCCCAAAGCGGATACATCGAAAATATATTCGAGAGTAGCAACACCTATGGCACCAGACTGTAAACTCTCCTCAGAATGCGAGGAGTCGAAAGATCAATCCAGCAACGCTGCTCATCGAGAGTTTACTGTTGCTCTTATGTATCTCGCTGTAGCAACTCGTCCCGACATAGCGTAACCAGCAAGTGCTCTTAGCCAATTGAGCAATATTGCTATAATCAAGAACACTGGGTTGCAGCTAAACGAGAATTACGTGACCTGAACTGAACATATCATTATGGACTTCAATTTGGCAAAGATGAAACAGAAGTATTGACGTGTTTTATGGATGCAGATTGGGGCAACTGCACAATAGATCGGCGGGCCTATACAGGATCAACTTTTGTCATTAGTGGAGCAGCCATTTCCTGGGAATCCCGGAAACAGAGAACAGTCGCATTGTCTTCCATAGAGGCAAAATGTATGGCGGTCAGTGATGAAAGCAGGGAAGCAGTTTTTCTACTAAAGTTCCTGAAGGAGTTGGGTTTTGAAAACTTATGCAAAATGTTAAATGACAACCAAAGCGCGGGAAAGCATATTGATATCAGATACTCGTATCATTACATACGAGAAATACTGAAGGTTGGCCCAAATCGTTGGAATATTTACATACTGAAAAGATGGTTGCAGATATTTTTAGAGTCTCTTCCAAGGATAAATCATGAGTGATGTTTATTCGGGTTTGGATTTTATCATCTTCAGGCTACAATTTGAGAGGGGATGTTGAATATAATCAATTTGTACCTTACGATAAAACTACTTCATCTTTAAAATCTATCGAAGTAACTTTATTAAAAATTATAGTTTTTGTAGAATATTTTCAATACAATATTCATTCTTCGTTTAAACTTCATATAATAAACATAATTATTCAATAATAAACTTAATTCTCAAATGGTACACTTGTTTCCTTTTAATTCCTAAAAAAGTGCTTATAATACTTCATCTTCGTGGAACGTTTAACAGTCTATAATGACATTGAAAAAACGTTTACTGAATTATTAATTTGTAGGACCTTGAACAAACTTTAAAAGTAACCAAAAGTATTTAATAGCTCCAGGTAACAGACGAGTTTCAACGTTTTGAGCACTCTTCATATTGAAAAAATATAAATAACAACATTATGTGCGAGTATAAAATAATTATACAAATGCAAAACACTTATAAGAAACATTAATTGATTTCTCGACAAAACATTAACACGGTTGCATATAAAAAACTTCTTGAAAAAATCTATGGTTAAAACGAGAAAAATAAATAAAAACTAATGTTAACTTAATAATTAATGAAACTTTAAATTTAGTTCCCAAAACAAACATGTTTTATTTTATCATCATTATCCCGCGTCTGTATACCATACTCATACTATCACAATCAGAGACCGTTTTTTAATCGCTCTCTCATTTTTGTTAATACGAGCCCAAACGCAAAATAGTTGGACTACCTATGATAAAAAACAAAAATCTTCTGATTCTTAAATTCCATCGGAAATAAAATCAATATTTTGGTATTTTTCTTAAGATATATTTATTTTGAATAGGAATAAGTAACAAAAACAAAATGACTTCAATTAAATAACGATATAGAGCAATAATACAAAATAAAATAACGATTGATACTTTTTTTTAAGCGCAAAATAGTTGGCCTATGGGTCTTAATTTTTATTTTACCATGCTGTTACGTCGCCTTTGGCCTTGATAACTGCTTCTATGCGTCGTGGCATTGTGTCAACTAATTTTTGACATTCTTCGGTGCCAAAAGATTCCCAAATATTTATGATTTTAGCTTTAAGGTCTTGAAGAGGTCCGGCATGGTTCTTTTCGCGGTTTTTGTTTCATTTTATGCCAGACAGTTTCAATTGGTGAAAGGTCAGGGCTGCTGGAAGGCCATTCCAGTAAAGTAATAGCTTCAGCAGATAGCCACGCCATTTTAGACCTTGCTGTATGGCAAGAAGCTCCATCCTGTTGGAAAATATAGTCTCGATCACTAGCTTGAAGTCGTGGTATTGATGGGAGAAGCTCATTTTCCAGAATATCCCTGTACCTGGCAGCATTGACACTTCCATTTACAAAATGCAAATTGCCCAAACCCCGCCCCGACATGCATCCCCATATCATTAGAGATGCTGGAAACTTGACCGTTTTTTTAAGGCAATCTTTGTGAAAAACCTCTTGAATTTCTAATGACTCGTTTTCGTTCGTCGCCCACGCAAACTTCAAACCTGGACTCAACACTCCAAATAACGGACCGCCATTGACTTAAAGTCCAGTTTTTACGTTGTTTGGGCCACTCTAGCCGCTTTTTCTTTTGTTTAGGTGTTAAAAGTGGTTTTTCTTTGGCCTATGTTTTTAACGAATTAAAATTGCTCTAATTTAAATAAATCTAAAACAAACCTTATAAAATTTGTATCCAATTTTTTTCATAGTCCGTTTGCAAGTGTCGACCGAAACACTTTTTTTTTATTCTTTCCCTCCATTGAACAGTTATTGCAGCGGCCGTTTGACGTCGATTTTCTTTTATTATTTTTTTAAAACTCGGCAATCTCGAGGTTTTGCAATTGGTGGGCATCCCGTTTTTTTACCGATCTCCACATTTCCACTATTTTTGAACTTTGAGATAATGTTTCGAATTGATGAGCGCGGTAAATTGAATTGTTTTGCGATTTTATAGCTCGATAATCCCGTTTCGAAGGCTTTATTTATGGATTCCCTAAGGTCTCTTGATAATGCAACGCCACGCACCATGGTTGACATTAAATTGTTGCTGGCTTGCATAAAACAAGAGATCAATAAACAACAAAACAAGTGCATGTCATTTTTTTAATAACGGTTAACTGAAAATCTATTTAAATCTTCATAGGCCAACTATTTTGCATCCCAGAGAGAGTAGTCCAACTATTATGCTCTATCTTTGTTTGAGGGAATGCAAACTGGAGCCATATGTGCTTTCTCGAATGTAGTTCTGTTTGGTCTAATTTACTTATTAAATGTAATTTATTACATCGACAAAAAAAAATTAAAAAACAACTGCTTGGGGACCAGAAAATATAGGCACATAAAAAATGTTAATTTGTTAATTGATGAGTAGGCCAACTATTTGTTTGGGTAGCAGCATTTCCAACAATATTCTCTTCACCTGGTGACCTTCTACTTACAATATGTTTTCATTCTCTGGGTCAGGTATTTGGTTCTGCTCTACACAATGCAAAGCAAGAGCAGTGGACTGAAAACAGTTGCGGAGATTTTGGTTAGAAGTCCTTATATTTACAGTTGGACAATTCATCCATCCCGATTAACTCGATGACCGCTTAGAACCATTCTTTTTTGATAACAATATTGCCATGTTCGTATCTACATATTTGTTTTTCAATATTGATCGCATTTAGAAATGGTGATACAATTTGTGTCCTTCAATTTTATTTTATTAGATTACCTAAATATTAATTCAATTTCGCTTATAGAAAACCTCCTTATGTACAAAAAAAAAATACACGACTGGATCACACGAAATTGCTATGTAAAAGACTAAGAATTTCAAAAATTTATGTTATTCGAGAAAAACTGTTCATAAGCATAAAATTAATTTTTTTAATGACTAAAACAACTCCTTTAGTAGTTGGAGCTAAACACAAGATGACATATGTTTTAAGAAAATATTAGTTTAGGCAAGAACAAAATTATAATTCGTTGTAGTGGTTTCTTAAAAAATAAGCTTTTATATACCTACAAAATTTTTAAATCATTTTTAAGAACAAAATTTGGTACTCCAATTCAAAGTTTTTATTACAAAATTTTTAAATAATTTTTAAGAACAAAATTTGGTACGCCAATTCAAAGTTTTTATTATTGTTCGAATAAAAATTAAATTTACAAAAATAGATATTGAGCCGTTGGCCCTTATTCGGAATTCCCCCCCCCCCACAAACTTTTTTTTTTTTTTTATAATCTACACGCGCTCAAGGGATTATGATTACCCTTTAAATGTTTGAACACAGCGCGGGCGTGAAATTAAGGAAGAGAAAGAAAGATAGGAAAGATGTGTGGCACGATGTTCTGAGACTGAAGGTTGTTGTCTCAGATATTTTATCTCCAGGGATGGCGGCTGAACTAAAGCGGAGAATGTCGTGTCTTATTTCTATGTCGCTTATAATTCACATTATTTTATTCGTGTTCATCCTTGTTGGGCATACTAGTTTAACTCAATTACATATTGTTAGTGTTATGCCTGAACAACATGTAATGAGTAAACCAGTAACGCACCCATTGATGACAATTTTAGAAGGTTTTTAATGGAATTAAAACGACATAGACGACGGCAGGAATCGAACCTGTGATCATGAGGTTCACAGGCGAGCACACATCCATCGCGCCACGGCCACCCCTGTAAATGAAATGAACTTTTTCTTTAACGAATCGATAAAAACGTGTTTGCTGTTGATAAAAAACATCAAATTATGGAGGAGAAACACTTTTTATGGTAAAAAAGTAAAGTATAAGCGGACCACCCACAGTACTATAACTAAAACTACTTTTTTATGGGATATTTGCTTTTTTTGCTTGCTTACGCATTACGGCGTATAAACAGTGAGATATGCAACCCCCCTGCTTAGGCACACTATAGGATTTGAGGTAGGTGCGAGGTTGGGTGTATGCAATGTTCTTTTGCATTTACAGAATATGGATTTAAAGAAACTTTGAATTTACCCTATGGCCTATATTAATTTTTTTATACTTCACTTGTTTACCATAAAAAAGTGTTTCTCCTCCATAATCTGATGTTTTTTATCAACAGCAAACACGTTTTTATCGATTCGTTAAAGAAAAAGTTCATTTCATTTACAGGGGTGGCCGTGGCGCGATGGATTTTTATCGATTCATTAAAAAAAAAAGCATTTTGGTAGGGGGGGGGGCGGGGGAATTCCGAATAAGGAAGGACCCCATTATCTAGCTTTAACTAAATGAAATTTTGTTTGTATTTTTATATTTTAAATCTGTCGAACAGTTTTTGAAAAAAAAAAAAAAATATTTATAAAATTTCAAAAAAATGGGTATGGCAGGTACTGTTATTTTTGGTCTTTTAAAAAAAATAACAAAACGTGTGGGGGGGGGGGGGGCATGAATTTAAAGTTCAGTCTCAACAAGTTAAACCGGAAACACGAATGTAGTACATTCATGATTCTGACTCCGGGTATGAGTATAAAGTATAAACAGCATTTTTTTTATAATTTTGCGCGCACTTAAGGGATGTTAGAAGCCAGATTTACACGGGGGACATCTTCGGCACACGAGATGTGGTTACGTCACGCTTGCGATTGCCACCTCTCAGTACATTCTCCACAAGGTGGTCTGTGATGCACATACCGAGAACTCAGAGCTGTTCGGTTTCCTCAATGCAAGTACCGCACAAGGACAGCGGTATTTGAAGCATTAAACTCTAAGGTTTTTGATTCCCCATTTAAAAATGCTATCGAGATTAGAATTTGATGCCGCCCCGTTTACAAAGAACAGTGCATCTGTAAACGGATATGAGAAGCTGAGAGTTCTGTTGTCAGAAAAACAATTTAATAGATTAGTATTTTCAGACAAAAGATCATGAGAAAGACAGTCGGAAACAAAACGGAGCCCTGTGGCATATCAGCATTTATTTTATTAATTTCAAATTTTAAACCGTCCAACAGAACTATTATTGAGCAGTTTGAAAGGTAGTTTGTAATCCAACGAAGAAGAAATTGATCAATACCAAATGCACTCATTTTCGATAAGAGATCTTGATGTCAAATTTTATCAAATGCTTTCGAAATATCAAGTGCAATAATCTTACTTTCTCCAAAACGATGTCAATATGTTTGCCTCTGGTAGATCTATTGCTATGAAAGTCATACTGCCGGTCATTTAGAAACTTGTTCTTCAAGATATTTCTTGAGCAGATAATTTATTAGCGTTTCCATGACCTTGGAATTGAATTGGATGACAATTAGGTGCGGAAGAAGATTTGCCCTTTTAGGGACAGAATGGGCAAATGCTGCACTTGAAAAGAGGCCAGTAGAGTAGGACAGATGAAAAAGCTTTCGTAATGGTTTTACCAGCTTTGAATTGCATCTCTTTAAAACAATAGGGGGATACTATCCGGGCCAGCGGATTTGTTTTATCGAGATTTTCCAATACTCTTGCAACTATATAAGTGTGCGAAAGAAGGTTTGTCCCATAAAATCTTTTACGCTCTTAATTACAGAAGAAATCATGACACCATCTAGCACCAAACTATGCTGCAAGAAAATTCGCTTTTTCGTGTGAATTTAAATAAGGAGTGTCATTGAAGACCAGCGCAGCGTACGAAACCAAGTCGTAGCATTTGGTACATTTTTACAAATGATCAAAAATTGTTACTACCTTTGGGGTATGTAATATTTTTAGTCATGCAACATGTTAGTTCTTTGAATATGATCAATTAATATTTGTCTAGCTTGTTTGAACTTAGTTACAATGAATGTACCACATTCTTAGATCTGACATAATAATAAATTTATTCCAATGTATTCAATGTTTAAATTAAGAAAATCGGTTTTTGAACAAAAAAAAAAAAAAAATAGTAATGATCCTTTGGCTGAACGCGAGAATACTGAGAGATCTAAGAAATGGTGCTTAATATAGGCGAGTGAATTTTATATGAACCTTTGCTTATAAACTTCGATCTGAAAAAAGTGCTTATAAAGAAAGCAATACACTTACAAGGGTGGTATACGTTTAATTGACTGGTGTAAGGTCCGCACTTCATGTCGTGTAAAATCATTCAAAAGTTATCAATTACTTTTGGTACAAATGCTTTCTTTCTTAACTATTGTTAATATATTTTAAATAAAATGTCTCTCTTTTCCTTTCGAAAACCTGATACTCGTAAAAACTGGTTTTGGTCGTGTTATTTAATTTTGAGGTCTAAAGACTTTTCCATCATTATTTTAACAGATAAAACAAACCTTATATCTTTATTTACAGCACAAAGTGTAATTATTGTTTATTTTAGATCTACATGGTATCTATTGATGCTTAGTATTTTTAGTTAAATAAAGATCTATTTATGTTTTAAACTATGCCACATTTTCGTTTTCTAGTAGATATATTTATGTTTAGTTTTGTCTACGATTATAACTGCTTTCATTTTGTTTTCAAAAATAAATCAAACGGAAACACTCGATTAATAGATATATTAACATTGGCCTACTTTTCACATTCACTATGTAAACAAACATTGTATCGAAAATTGGACTTAATAATCATTAGAAAGTGTTGAAATTAATTACAAATATGACTCCTACTGTTTCTCCGGCTTCATGAAAGGTTACATTTATTAAGTCCTGAAAATAGAATTCAATTTATTCATTTGACTTTTAAACATGATGTGCCGACTGTTCAACTTTTACATTTTAATTTTTTTTTTTTTTTTGAATTAATGAAAATGAGTATTAAGTCAAATTATCTTACAACGTTCTATTAGATAATGGGTGGTATGCAGAAGCCATTTACTCAGTCTCGTAAGAAAGAGCTGCTGATAGTGAGATTGAGCATTTGCAATGAGACAAATCGCAATTTGGTATACAAGAGACTTGTCTCATTTCATGATCTCAGTCTCAAAAAGAAAACATTCATTTGAAAAATATCTTATCAAGTGAAAATGACAGTAATAGCCTCTTCTGAGGTTAGAAAATATTTTTTATAGCATATTTATTATTACTTCATTACAAAAATTTGTACACGTTAGTCGAGACGAATCATCTAATTCCGTTGCCAGCGCAACATGAAAATGTTGAAAGAGAAGTTCTATCAAGATACGAGATAGATGAAACAGATAAATTTTCTCAAGCCGATCTACAAAGACTAGTTTGCTTAAGCCAAATTTATTTTTGACAAAGAAGTTAAAATTCTTGGAAGAAAAACTTGCATCACAGGAAATTGAGGCCCCTTTTCATAATTTTTATATCCCTTTAAAAAAAGAATTGACTACATTAAAAAATTAAGTTGTATTATTTTTCATTTAAGTTTTGTTTGTACGAAATATATTGAACAAAGTTATCGAGTTTGGTTTAACAAAAGTAGCGCAATCAATTCCACTTTGGAAACCAAGATCTCCTACTCATGGTAAGAAAGCGACCATCTGGTTTTATTACTTAATCTATTTGCCCGAAACTCCCCAGAAGTTGCAAAAAAATAATTTTTTAAGGCTTCAAAATGGGATGGGGTAAACCTATAAAGAGTTCTATAGTTCCTTGTTGGCTTAAAGGGATCAACAAAATTAAGGTATTCAGCCATTGTGATTCCCGAGATAACTAATTTCCAGGCTCAACCAAAAAACCAAAATCTCATTCTAATGAGATAAACTACTAACATAGTTTATCTCATTAGAATGAGATTTTGTTTTTTTTCTGCATTCCGAAATCTCTAAAATAAGATAGATCTCTAAAATGAGATCGATCTCTTTTTTGATAGATTTGCCTCAAAATTATTTTGCATGAGGAAGCCAGCATTTGTTTAAAAAAAGTGAGATTTGAGACTGAGGTAAAGCTTTCTGCATACCACCCAATATGTATGATCATGACCTTATACATATATATTACACAAAATTAATCATTCCTTTGTAAAAGTCAGAACCCCATTAAACTTTTATTTGGAAAACATTTATTCATTTTTGCTTTTCCATCTCTCTTTTCTCCAACAGTGCGAGGATGTCGTCAAGGTAAAGCTGTGCAAATGTCCGAAGCTGAAGTACGTGGTCTTTGTCTCAAATCACGGGAAATATTTCTGCAGCAACCCATTTTACTTGACCTTGAAGCACCACTTATCATATGTGGTGACAT